>JAQFVV010012505.1:600000-1137662 GCA_028023455.1 Epiperipatus broadwayi | reverse complement strand
TCCATTTATTGTTTTCAACTTAGATTCTTTATTATCTTATTCATTATTTTAACCAATGCCGTTACAATACAAGCAGAGAGCTAATACAGATACAAATTTAACTTCATATCTATACCCTTGACCGAACCCCAAGGCAATACATACATATTATCATGGCGTTATTTTTCCCAGCCAAGAACTCTCGGCTGCTGAACAGAGCAAACTATTTCAAAGAAACTTAGCGAATGTCCAGCGCTTGCTATTTATTTTTTAGAATTGGGATTTTGCACGAACAAGCAGCACATGAATATCTTAAACAAATCAGTATGCCCCTTTAATCACTAATTACAGTTTCCCCCCTGTCGTAGTTTGGTGATAGGAGAATAAAGCAAGGATACGAAATTTAATGACAAATATGTTTAATAATATATTCACACTTTATATAAAAAATTACATTATAATAATAATAATAAACCCACACTTATAAAATACATGGCTACAATAAATATATGAAAATAGATCAGATATAAAAGTTCTTAAAGTCCTGTTGATAGAGTTCTATTTTTCTCAAATCATTAATTTTATATTTAGTTATAAATAGTAGACAAATGAAAATGCATGCATGTTTTTACCTAGGCTTTGCTGTAATTGTCCCATGGGTATTTCTTCCAAGCGCTCTTGATTAACCTCCTCAGTTTGTGGGGTTATTTTCGTTCCAGTTTTGCTTGTTGATTCCTTAGGTTCTCCATTAACTTCCTCAGTTTGTGGGGTTATTTTCATCCAGTTTGCTGGTTGATTCTTTAGGTTGAGTTTCAATTGACAGCTACAGAAGTGGCGGTCCCTCTAGCAGGTCAGGCAAAGATCTTACATTGCAAGTCAGTGATGAGACGGCTTGAATCCGAACCCACGTCCCTTTAATGCCACTAGCCACGCACTTCTTCCATTTTCTTTTAGCTGTTACTTCTCTAAAGTCTCTACTAGCAATGCCAGACAAAAATTGTAATTTTCTTAATCTCATTCTTTT
Organism: Epiperipatus broadwayi; assembly: GCA_028023455.1. Taxonomy (NCBI): domain Eukaryota; kingdom Metazoa; phylum Onychophora; class Udeonychophora; order Euonychophora; family Peripatidae; genus Epiperipatus; species Epiperipatus broadwayi. Next base: position 1,136,659 of record JAQFVV010012505.1, on the reverse strand, counting down.
GTTCATTGTTTTTAAAAATTTTTAATTAAGACTTAGATTTCCAACCAATTCTTATCATTATGTTTATTTAATTAGTGCCCGGAATGTAAGTCCCAATTAATTTAACAGATCAGGCAAAGATCTTCCGTTGATAACATTTCTTTGTCCGTGGAATTTAATTTGTCCAACAGACTTTCACACCTATGGCCATATTGTTTTTCCTTTTATATATCACATATTACATTTTATTTAAATTTACAATTCATTCATTTTTTTTTATCACATTTGTTTTTTACATTTTATTTTAATTTGTTATTATATAGTTTTTTTTTAATGAAAGAGAAGACACGCATTTTTTTATGCATCCACTTCCCCTCTCCCACAATAAACAAAAATAACTTTCTAGCATTTGACTTACAAGAGAGAAAGAGACGCATTTCTTTATTTATGCACCCCCCTCCCCTTCTCTCACTATTACAAATCCACAGTAAATTTTGACATTAGAATTTCAATTTTTTCTTTTCCTTTCTTTTTTTTTTTTTAAAAAAAATTTATTAGCTAATTTATTTCACCTTTATTACTTTCTAATTTTATTAATAAATATATATGTGTGTCGACGACTTTACGTGGTCGTCACATTACACTCCGCCCATTTTTGAGAATTAAAATCGGGTCGAAACTTATTCTGAGATGAGAGCCTATTTTAATTCTTTGCTTTCAACTCTTACTTCTGCTTTTATTACATACTTTCCCACTCTGTCATGATGAGTGAAAATGATGATGAGGATGACTGCAGAGAGACAGCTAGGTAAAGCTACACAATTCTTTCCGATTGATTTTGGCTGATCAACCAATTTAATCTCAACGCATATGAGACCATGGCATAACTTAACTCTATCAAAAAAAAAACATAACAGGGGTTTAAAGCGTGTGAACAGCAGGATATTTCTACTGCCTGCTCATCTTGCGCAAACAACAAATTCTTATTCTTTATTTATTTATTTATTTTATTCAAGGCACTAATTCTTATTTCTTCATTTATTTATTTTGAGACACTAATTCTTATTATATAATGAGTCCAGGATTCTTACTGGCACTTCATTTAAAAGTTTAACCACCGAGAGCCATGAGAATCTAAAGTGCGAAGAGACGGCTGAATCAAGCTCAAAATATGACCCAAACATAATGCATACACACACACATATATGCCTCAATCTGCAACCTCATACACCTTACGCATTATCACTATTATTCATTTATTTATTTTATTAACTATTAACTGGATCTTTAATGAGCCTAAACGATTCTTATTTTTATTTTTACTTCTATTTATTTGTTAATTCTATCTGGATTTATAATTGACAGATTGTTGTACGAATAATTTATTTATAGATTTCTTTTCCTTTTTTTTTTTTTGTTATTACTTTTATTTACATTTGTCTTGTTGTGCTTGACTGCATGTAAACACGCATTAAGTCTATCATTGATTTCACTCCATGACACTACCTATTTTTTTTTGTTGTTGTTGTTTATTATAGTGACTTTAATTATTTGTCATGAGACGATTTGCCCCACCTGTCATATGTTAAAAAAAAACAATTTTATTTTTCATGATTCCAAGATGTTATCCGTTTCATCGAACCAACATATCCGTCCGTTTACTTTTTTTCTTAGTTTTTGTCTGGAGGTTTCTTATGCCTTTTACCATACATATTTCCACTTTCGCTTGGAACTAGAGCAATGTTCCGATGTCCTCTAGAGTCAACCTGCTCATATGGATAATTGAAGTCTGAACTTCTTCCAGTCTGTTCGGACATTTCAGCCCTTTCGGATCTATCAGGAAATGCCTGGCTCCCTTCCCAATAATTGTGATGAGGATTGTACTGCATTCTTCCGATGTGCAGATCGTTGGGCTGGGGTTTAAATCCCCGATCCTCCACCTTGTAATTAGGCCTAGTGTTGTCAAACGCATCTAGCAACTCAGTAACCTGTCTGACAGTCTTCCCTTCTGGGCCTATAAGCATTTGCTCTGCATTGTTACTTTCGCTATTTATGTGCAAGCCTTTGCTCGCGCTCTCTTGCTCTTTACTGTTAGCTCTTATTATCTCTGTTATATTTTCTATTTTATTTTCACCCCTTTCTACCCTCACTTCAATCCTCTCAACTGTGTTTGCTAACTGAGTTACCTCTAGTTGTACATTTTCTATAGCCTTTCCGTTTTCATTTTCTATTACTTGTTCAACCCTTTGGCTACAATCCTTACTGTGTCGTTCGCCCAACTCTTCTATCTTCCTACTATTTCTTTCACCTATTTCCCTCATTTCCATAAACAACCTTTGCTGGCCTTCCATTAATTTCATGAACATATCCCTTATATTATAGCTTTCCATTTTATTTTTATCATCAATCCCTGTCTCCATTCCCTTTCTAATTTCTATACCTCCGTCACTAGCTATTTCTCCGGACGGTTCCATTATTTCTTCGGAGGTTTTTCCTATTTCACCCACTAAAGCATCCATTTTTATTTTTGATCTGGTGTGCATCAAATTTATTTAACACACACACACTAATTAATTACTTTTATTTTATTCTACAGCTTATCCTTATAGGATTATATTACTTTACTAACTTTATATTTCACTGACACTAGGTACGTTTGTTCGGCTCTACCCATCTCACTCACTAATCATCACTCACCCATGCCTGCCTTCAAGACCCCTCTGCAACTGACTCCAATTTACAACCTAACTTCCCACATTATATTTCGTTCTCTTTCTCTCCTTTTACCCTCTAATATTTATTTTATTTCTTGCTTTGTCTACCACCAAGCTATTTTTTGGTTTGTTTATTAATTATTGCATAAACTATTAATTTTGTTATATTCGAATTCAAATGGGCTGAACTTGTAAACGTGAAAATATATCCCGGACTGGCCCCCAATTATAACGGAAATGGTTATTTTGTACGGTTTTTTAATTATTTGTGTATTCAATTATATTTATTTCGATTATTTTATTCTATATTATACTTATTTATTATATTTTAATTCTTTTCATAACTTATATTTTCTATCCATTTATTGTTTTCAACTTAGATTCTTTATTATCTTATTCATTATTTTAACCAATGCCGTTACAATACAAGCAGAGAGCTAATACGGATACAAATTTAACTTCATATCTATACCCTTGACTGAACCCCAAGGCAATATGTACATATTATCTTGGCGTTATTTTTCCCAGCCAAGAACTCTCGGCTGCTGAACAGAGCAAACTATTTCAAAGAAACTTAGCGAATATCCAGCGCTTGCTATTTATTTTTTAGAATTGGGATTTTGCACAAACAGGCAGCACACGAATATCTTAAACAAATCAGTATGTCCCTTTAATCACTAATTACAGTTTCCCCCCTTTCGTAGCTTGGTGATAGGAGAATAAAGCAAGGATACGAAATTTAAGACAAATATGTTTAATAATATATTCACACTTTATATAAAAAATTACATTATAATAATAATAATAAACCCACACTTATAAAATACATGGCTACAATAAATATATGAAAATAGATCAGATATAAAAGTTCTTAAAGTCCTGTTGATAGAGTTCTATTTTTCTCAAATCATTAATTTTATATTTAGTTATAAATAGTAGACAAATGAAAATGCATGCATGTTTTTAGCTAGGCTTTGTTGTAATTGTCACATGGGTATTTCTTCCGAGTGCTCTTGATTAACCTCCTCAGTTTGTGGGGTTATTTTTGTTCCAGTTTTGCTTGTTGATTCCTTAGGTTCTCCATTAACTTCCTCAGTTTGTGGGGTTATTTTCATCCAGTTTGCTGGTTGATTCTTTAGGTTGAGTTTCAATTGACAGCTACAGAAGTGATGGTCCCTCTAGCAGGTCAGGCAAAGATCTTACATTGTGAGTCAGTGATGAGACGGCTTGAATCCGAACCCACGTCCCTTTAACGCCACTAGCCACACACTTCTTCCATTTTCTTTTATCTGTTGCTTCTCTAAAGTCTCTACTAGCAATGCCAGACAAAAATTGTAATTTTCTTAATCTCATTCTTTTGTTCATTGTTTTTAAAAATTTTTAATTAAGACTTAGATTTCCAACCAATTCTTATCATTATGTTTCTTTATTTAATTAGTGACCGGAATGTAAGTCCCTATTAATTTAACAGATCAGGCAAAGATCTTCCGTTGATAACATTTCTTTGTCCATGGAATTTAATTTGTCCAACAGACTTTCACACCTACGGCCATATTGTTTTTCCTTTTATATATCACATATTACATTTTATTTAAATTTACAATTCATTCTTTTTTTTTTATCACATTTTTTTTTACATTTTATTTTAATTTGTTATTATATAGTTTTTTTTTAATGAAAGAGAAGACATGCATTTTTTTATGCATCCACTTCCCCTCTCCCACAATAAACAAAAATAACTTAAAGAGAGAAAGAGACGCATTTCTTTATTTATGCACCCCCCTCCCCTTCTCTTACTATTACAAATCCACAGTAAATTTTGACATTAGAATTTCAATTTTTTCTTTTCCTTCCTTTTTTTTTTTTTAAAAAAAAAAATTTATTAGCTAATTTATTTCACCTTTATTACTTTCTAATTTTATTAATAAATATATATGTGTGTCGACGACTTTACGTGGTCGTCACAATATATATATATATATCATTATAGCAATGAGTTAATTTGTACTTAAGCAATGAAATTCTTCATGAGGATTATTTATCATTAATGCTATTGAAAAGAATAATCTATTTACTAGCTATATTTTTACGATAGAATGACAGCCTGTTAAGCTAATTGCGCAGACGCTGTGAGAATGTTATTAATAAATGAATACCTTCGAACAACCACATGATATAGTATTTATATAAGAGTAAAAAGGAATCCAAAGGAATCCTCTTACTCTTACGACTCAAATGTTTATATATGAGCAAATCTAAAGTAGTTGTAACGAAGGCATGACTACATAATAGTCACTTTAAATTACTATATATAATGTCTGTATGAATGACGCCAATGAAATTTTCTAGAATTTACTAAACGCCACTCTAAATGAAACTAAATCATATACATGAATAAGCATTTATTTTATAATGTCTGGCGTCATTCATACAGACATTATATATAGTAATTTAAAGTGACTATTATGTAGTCACGCCTTCGTTACAACTACTTTAGATTTGCTCATATATAAACATTTGAGTCGTAAGAGTAAGAGGATTCCTTTGGATTCCTTTTTACTCTTATATAAATACTATATCATGTGGTTGTTCGAAGGTATTCATTTATTAATAACATTCTCACAGCGTCTGTGCAATTAGCTTAACAGGCTGTCATTCTATCGTAATTAGCTATATTTTTATTTTGGACTATTTCCATCATCTAATATGAGTATTGAATGTCTTTAGAAAAATTTAACTTTTATTTAAATATTCCAAATACATTCAACTGTTAGAAATAGCACATCATCAAAATGTTTTGAGAGGTATTATTCTCCCCTCTTCTTCAAATGTTGCTTACCTGACCAGTGACAGCACTAACATGGGATCCAAACCTGGACCCTTAGATTCTTGTGTATTGAATTTTTAAGATAACGCTCTAATCAACTGAGCCATCCTTGTGAGATCTAAATAAACAATAATTAAGAAATTCAATGGTTACAGATATTTATAAGAAAATAATTATCATATCATCTTAAAATCTCAAAAGTTCAAATGGAATTAATATTATATAAAAACCCAAACTATATGTATAAATTCTAAGTGAAAATTCAGTTTTTATTCACTTTAAATATATATCTAAAAGGCTTTGATAATTGATTATTAGAGCATTACCTTAAAATTCAATACACAAGAATCTAAGAATTCAGGTTTAAATCCCAAGCTAGTACTATCACTGGTCAGGCCAGCAACACCTAAAGAAGAGAGGAGAATAATACCGCTTGAAACATTGTGCATATACTAACCTGTATGCTATTACTAACAGTTGAATGTATTTGGAATATTTAAATAAAAGTTACATTTTTCTAAAGACATTCAATATTCATATTAGATGATGGAAATAGTCCAATATAAAAATACATCTAGAACACCATCATCACTAACTTTTAGGAAAACACTATTTACTGGCTATATTAATGAAATGTATCAGAATTTTAGTTAGAAAGTATAAACCATCCTACTAGTAAGCATCCATAAAAATCTTACATAATTCCTGACAAGTCAAATGAATGAGTTGTAATAGTGAGTGCCTGTTAAAATTGTTAGGCAGTTGAATGATCTGAAGTTAAATAATTCCTTGAAGTTTATCCTTATATGCATTAAATGATTAAATGTTTTTCTATAATTTTCTGGAATTTGTTATAAAAGAGTAATATGATCTAAGTAATTCAAATGTGTGGATTTATCCATTGTTTACTTTAGAGATATTGAGTTTAAGGTGAGAGTGTAATTAATGTTATTTTTATATACAGTTAATATTAATTTCAGGCATGCATATATATTTTAAGTTATTAAAGTTTAAAATAAAGATTCCATTTGTAATTATATTACATATTAGTCTGTCTTGATTAAATATAAGCTAAGCAGATGTAATATTCCTGCTCTCATGTTAAAAATATTATCATGCATGCTCACTGTTTATACTATTAAAATATTCCATGCATTAGAGAGAAAGTCTGCTATGCAATGATTAGTTCACTATATATTACATTGTATACTAATAAGATATTTTATGGGCTTAGTTATTTATGCACACCTCAATTGCAGACATTTTTAAAATAACATATCCTTATAGTGAATTACTGATGACAAGAATCTAAATGACATCTACCTGATCATAATTTGAATAGATGATTTTTGTAAATGTTTTCTCACATCTTATCTTTACCTCTATAGAAAACTGAGTGAGTGATGCAGGATAATGAATTATATTATTATTGATAGTAAAATTAATATTCTTATGTATAACATAAATAATATTATACTATTAAATCGTGCTTTCACACTTCTAACGTAAAGCTATAACAACAAATTGAAAATTAAATTAAATGGCCAAGCGCTTTCAAGAAGATGTACTTCTCATATTCATAGCCAGTTATGATCCCTTCTTTGAAATCATTATATAAATAAATCTGATATGCAATGCAAATGAGTCACTAAGACCATCTTTTAGATATCGCAAAACATGCATCCTTACGATTAATGGAGAGTCTTCTGCTATAAAGTATGCTTCTTTTACTTTTCCCCTAACATCATGTCGCTCAGTACAAACCAGTTTTACAGATGTGGGTTCAAACACATGTCCCGACAATTTTTGATGCTGAGCAAAAACTGAAGTGCATTCTGGATCCGTATGTGCCTTATTGTATCTATACCTGTGTTGGGATATTCTAGTAGCTATGGTGGCTCTCATTTCACCATAATATGATGCCTTACATCCATTATGAGGGCATGCCACTCTGTACACAGCCTGTGGGGTCTGATCAGAAGCTATAGTGTACTTAGTATTGTTAATAAGCCTATTAGTTGAGTTAGATGTATGGAAACTCAAATGAAATTCCTTAGAAAACATCTTATAAAATGTTTTATGTAAAGAGTGCACATAGGGCAACAATATCCAAGGCCTGTTGTCTTCATCTCTGTGTTTTCCAATATTATTTACAAAACGTCTAATTTTGCTATATACTATGTTGCACCTGTATCCTGATTTGATTAAGTTGTTAGTATAATTAATTAAGTTAGACCTTCTGTCTGCCTCAAACTTGCACAAATAGTAATTTCTGAAAAGAAATGAGGTCAATCCAGCTAACTTGTGAGTCATAGGTGTGTATGACTCAGGGTGAATCTGTCCACGAACTTCTGGTGGCTTCACAATCATTGCATAATTAAGCATATTTCCTTCTCTGTGTACCTTGATATCTAAATATTTTACCTCTTGCCCCATATCTTCCCATGTAATATTTAAATTAAATGCTGTGTTCACTTGTATCCGATCTTTGATGTGCTCAACAATATTTACTGGAGCAGCAACAAATAAGTCGTCCACATATCTCGTTTATATTATATTATTATCTATAATGTTGTATTCAGATAATACTTGTTTTTCATAAAAATTCAGATAGATGCTAGACATAATGCCACTCATAGGCAATCCCATAGGCCACCCATCTTTCATGTGGTACCACTTGCTCTCAAACGTTGCCATAATATTTACATCTAACCATCTCAGAAATTCTGTTATAAAACTAACGCGAGCCTGAGCTACATTTTTATTTACGAGTTCTTGTTGTATAATATCGATAGACTTCTTTCTATTAACAGACCCATATAACTCTGAAATATCTAACGCTGCAATTTTAAACTCGGGCCTTATTAGCATGTTCTTGATTCGCTCTACAAACTCGAAAGAAGATTTAATAGGAAACTCTCCAAATCCTAAGTCATCTATTAGCCAATGATTTATCTTCTGGTTTGTACTGAGCGACATGATGTTAGGTGAAAAGTAAAAGAAGCATACTTTATAGCAGAAGACTCTTTCGCCATTAATCGTAAGGATGCATGTTTTGCGATATCTAAAAGATGGTCTTAGTGACTCATTTGAATATCGGATTTATTTATATACTGATTTCAAAGAAGGGATCATAACTGGCTATGAATATGAGAAGTACATCTTCTTGAAAGCGCTTAGCCATTTAATTTAATTTTCAATTTGTTGTTATAGCTTTACGTTAGAAGTGTGAAAGCATGATTTAATAATATTATATTGGACAAACGTAAAGTATAAATATACAGGTTATGAATAATATTACTAAATGTTTTGCATATCTTGTTCACAACTCCATGAAAACTATGTCATTAATTTTAAATCCCTGTCTAAAGATCTAACTCTTATTTAAATGTACATGAAGTGATTAATGAACTATATATATGATATTGTGTGCATCATGATCATGTCATAAGTAATAGTATTGTAGAAATTAATAAGTTAATAAGCTATACTATCATGATATAGAAAAGGCTCATCTATCTCAATGAAATTCATTCAAATGTTAGGTGTGAAATCACCATAGAAAGATAGCTAAAGGTAATCTCTTATAAATTTTACTTTTATAATCAAATAGTAACTTAGGATATTCATTTTTGCCATTTGCTAGGATGCAACATAACAACTCATCCCATTCTCCAGTTTATTTTTTTTAACTTTGATGACATCAACATGAGTAATCAAACTCATTTTATTGCAAAGTCATTGAAATATGTTGTATGATTTATTTATTAATAAAAATAATTCTATTTATTTATTTTATATTATATATCAAGAAGTCACTTGGTGCTTGTTTGTTAACTTTAGTACTACCAATGTGAGGAAGGATTAAATATAGTTAGATGTGGAGGAAACTTCATGTTTCTTCCTGATTGAACAGCATTAAATATATACTCATAGTGAAAAGTTCTATGAAGGAACAGCATTATGGCACCTTCCAGATCAAAAGATTTATAGATAGAATATGTAATAGTCTTTGATATAGCATATAATTGGGTCATATCATGGATTCAAGACATTTATCCAGAAGTGTCATCTGGTAGGAACTCATGTACCCACTTTCATCTCGTAGACTGATGATTTTAATATACATACTAGATGACATTGTGAAACTATAGCTTCATGATTTCCTACATAATATACCTGTTGGTGATCCTTAATTTTTTTCATGATTTTGTTCATAGTATTTGTTTCACTTTTGTCATCTATCGGACATTTAATTAAAACAATTAATCTAACAATTTCAAGATTTCAGCACCTTATAATAATAAATTTACATTTATAAGTCGTGTTTCTCTGATTGTGGGTGGTTAAAAATGAGACACTGTCTTTCTCCTGCGATAGGTTAAATATAATATCAGGCACACAATAGACTCAAACCCTGATTTAGCAAGGTCAGTGAAAGTTGGTGTTTTTATAGAAAATGATTCACTTAAATGATTCACTTAAGTTTTTTAAACTCTTACTGACGTGTGAGTGCGCGGAGATTTATAATATTTAAAGTAATAACACTGTGTGTGAGTGCACAGAGATTTATAATATTTAAAGTAATACTGCTCACATGGAGATAATATTTAAAGTACTAGTTCATATTGGAGTTTAACTTCCGATCTAAAAATTTTAAAATACAACACTAATTTTTTTAAGCTTAAATAATTCAAAAGAGGCTACAAAAACCACCAAAACTTACTATTTTTTCTTGCTTTTTAGAAGCTTCTATACAGTATATTTAATTGTTGTAGGTTTACAAATAAATAATATTTTTTAATTCAATTTTAGAATTTTTAATTATTTAAAAAATATGGCTTTATTACTTGGTAGTTCATAAAAAAAAATTGAATGCCAGAATTGATCCTGGGATCTCCCAATTTCAATTAGGACCCCCTACCAACTGCACCTAACTGTGCAAGGTAAAATGCTAATGGCTTTATTGCTTGAGAATTCATAAGAAGTTCGAGCACCAGAACTACAAGCATCAGAATTGATCCTAGGACCGACCTCAAAACAGATGCTCTACCAACTGCACCGAATCGTGCAGGGTTTTAATTATTTAACATTTATTAAAGTAAAAAAGTGTTTAAATGTAATTTAAAATTATAAAAATTTAATAATGTGGAATTGATAAAAAAAAAAATTAAATATATGATATTGTCTATAATATATAGGGTATATGAGCACAGACTTTCACACGCCCCACCACTCTCCACACTATCTCATACCACTGATGCACTTAACATATATACGTTGAAAAGATAAATAATCCCCAATATATGTGTGGAGATGGTAATTTAGACCAACTGATGATTGCTGGTTTAGCATGAAATATGTATATTGGTGATTATTTATCTTTTCAACATATATGTATTCAAGTGTATCAGTGGTATGAGATAGTGCGGAGGGTGGTGGGGCGTGTGAAAGTCTGTGCTCATATACCCTATATGTTACATATATAGAAATAGGTATATAATAAGCCTGTGTGTTTCTGTCATATTGTCTACAATATTTTATTAAGTTTTTTTGTGACGTGGTATTATTCAGTTTTTTTAAAAAACTGAATCAATAGCTCATATCATCTACAAAAAGTATTTTTAAATATAGGGGATTTGAACTTAGATTTTCAAGCAACCTTGCAAACTTAAAGTGAATACTGACCTGGCATTCACAGTAGATAATTAATGTTAGCATCTATACTGCAGTTTGTTTTTAAAGTTTTTAATTAATGCATAATACAAAAACGTTTTTCTGCTTCAATTAGCTTCATAGTCTGTATGCAAATTAGGACAGGTAGTAACAACTTACAAAAGTAAAATCATGCTATTTTTTATTCATTTTTAAACGTCTTTATATTTATTTCAAGGTGCCTAGGCTTGATATTTCAGGGGACATGCTTAGACATTGATGGAAACACATTTGTAAAATAGAACACAGATATTGAATTAAATATTTTCACAGGTTTAAAAATGTAAACATTAAATATAAATGAAAATTTCCATCGAATAATCTAGATATTTCAGCTAAGATATAATCAAGGCCACAGTCAATTGAAAGGCAGACAAATTCTAGAGTTATTTGCTACATCATGTCGTTTTAGATTGCTCTTCCTTTCAGTTTTAATTGTTTTGACCTTGAGTATATCTTAGCTGGAAAATGTATCTAGATTATTACATAAAAATTTCATTTAAAGTTAAAATATTTACACGCGCACGAACACACACTTATACAACTGTTCAAACTTAATTTCATTTTCCAGCAATTAACAAGTCTGATAAATACTCTTTTTTTACAGATTTTTAGGGGGAAGAAGTAGTGAGTTCTTGCACTGAAAAGGACTCATTAAAAACTGCTTCATATTTATCTCATTTATGTAAATATATTAACTTAATTACTTCTTAACCAATTAAACTAAATCAACTAATCAATTCAACTGCAATAAATTCGCACTAGCTTTGACTGGATTAGTTTAAATTTTGTTAAGGAGTGATTAATGTATGTTATTATTACTACTACATAGTGTTGTGCATATTTGGTTTATATGTATACATGGAGAGAGAGAAAAAATATCCTAATACAATTAAAATTATATACAAACTAAAATAATATCTCATCCTATAACAAAGTTTTTCAATGATAGGCAAGCAGATACAAAAGATTGCAAATTGTTCTGAAAGGCCATCATTATTATTAAATAATATTTACTAAGGCAATAAACCTAAAGCATGTGCGGTTGAAAATGCGAAGGTAGGGACCTATACAGGTCTTAACTACAAGCTTATGGATTATTATTAAGGAAAATTGAGTAAATGGAGTATTCACTATATCAGAAGCTATTTTGGCATTACAATCAAAACGTTTAACTTTAATTATTATCATTCAAATAACTGTAAGTAATTTATTAAATAGAATATTATGTAAATAATTTCCTAATCAGTACCATTGTTTTTTATTTTTGTTAGACTTCCAAATGGGAAGTTGGAGGGAGGATAAGGATTTGGATGTGTTTTGGTTTAGTTGGTAACAATCATCACATATTATTTTTTCAATACATTACATATCTTATTGCCATCACTTTGATTTCACTGCACTGATAATAAACTTGGCATTAGATAGACAAAAGGTTTTCAAAATTTTGCATAAAAAAGTTGAGATTTAATGACAGATAATCAAATAATATACAATGCAGTGCAGAAAGTAATAAAATGCCCCAGAAAGTTGTAATATATCCTTATCACTTGTTATTATAGAATGGGTAATCTATAATAAAGTTAAATAATAACTATGACATCTGGATGCATATTCTTTCCAACAAAAAGTTAATCTTAAAAACGAAAAAATGCACAGTTAAAACATTTAAATTTCCAAATTATAGATTAAACTATGTAAAAAAAATTTTTTTAATAATATTATTGAATCCACTTGACAAGATAAATATCACATGATTGTTAAGATAATTTAACAATAGTGATCCAAGTTTTTGATTGCTAATTTAATCTTTAGCAGAAGATAATATTGCTTTAGACAGTTTAGTATATAGTAGAGTAGAAGACTAAATTTTGGAGGGATTAATTTTCAGATAAGATTAAAAAAATTCACTTTGATCAATTAACTTAAAACTGCTGGGTTCAGCCTTCCAGGTATGTGTTTAATTAAATGTGATATAACCTCCTGGATAACTAATCATGCGATTGATTGCTTTTGAACTCTGCATTTTATTCCAGTTATCAAATGATAGACCCAAACAAATTTGTGATGATAACTTGGCAGAAACTATTATTTCAATGTGCTATTTGAGAGCTCAAACATCACAAGACTATCTTGATAATGACCATATATATATAACATGTAGCGTTCTGGAGTTAGTGCAATGTTAGATTTGATCATTAAAGTTTCCATGGAGCAATTTCTAGTTCAAATTGTATGATATTAGAACATTTCATAAATTCCTGAGCAATTATAGCATAACTTTTTCATTAATGCAATCAAGCACAGTGATAAAGTGGTGGATATCTCAAGCAGAGAAATTTTTTAAAACAAAACAACTCAGTTTTATCAGTTTAGTGAAATTATTGTGCTCAACTTGCCAAGGTCATACAACTTATCATAGTATTATTTTTTGTATATTGAATATATACGTATTACAAGCTTTTAAAACCATTACACATATTATAATGCAACTGATTAAATAATGAAACATGAACCCTAAAATCATTATTGTTATTTTAGCATATACTGTATATATAACCAAATTAATAAACATTATAGCAGTGTTTCCAAACCTGATCTTATTCACCACTTTGGACTATATATGGTGAGAGTACATGCAAAAAGAGAGTAATCATTAAGGAGATTTAAAAGGAAGAATTATTAAAGTAAAAAATTGGTAACGGAATAAAGTATCTTAGAGAGGATTAAGAGCTACTCATGGACCCCTCAATCATATGACTGATGACTTTTTATTTATATAATAATATTCTTTGTAATAAAAAATAGACAGCATACTTATGTTATGAGTTTGTAGTTCAGTAATTAGTGCATTAGACTACCAAGTTCATGATATAGTTTTCAGAGTGAAGCTTGCAGATAATTGACGAATCCCCCAAGCTATTCTAATCTAGAGAATGAAAATCCTAAAATAATCTGGATCAGAAAAATGAAAAAGATAAAAATAAGAATTCAGCATCTCCTAGTAATAGGATACCCCTCCAACAGTGGTAAAAACCATACTATATTACTAGGTGTTTTTGTTTTAATGTCAACTATATCTGACCAACTCTAGTTAACTTGTGACCTTTAACCCTCTATGTGATATGATGTGGGGGGGGGGCAATTGTAAGCCTAATCGCGACTTGGGAAAAATTTTCAAGTTTTACTTAGCCTAGATTTTATCCAGATCTTAATTAAAGTAGATGGGTGCAGTAATCATTATATCATACGGTTTTTATTATAAATATACCAACAACTGTTTTATGATGGAACCTTTATCACTAGTAGGAAGATGCTATGCTTATAAGGACGCTGAGTCCATATGGTGTAAATACATAAACTGAAAAAAGTTAACTGTTTATATCGTTGAAATTGCGATTTATTATCGTAAGAGGGCAGTACAGAATTAACGATTATTTTTCTTTAAAACTAGAATATAAAAAGAATTTAAGTCAATTAATTCTTAAAAATTGTACTTTTTAAAAGCATAATTATTTTTTTTTACCTTTCTTTGAATCTTGCTCGCAAACTCTAATATAAAAGAAAAAAAGGAAAATGAAAAGAAGAAGATTATTTAAATTTTATTTTTGCACTCTACACATAATAGTTAGAATAATAAAACGTAATGACAGCGAAAGAAGAGCTTTTTATAAGAGTCGACAATTATCAAAAATAAACGTGCGACATTTCATTCCTTAAAGAAGTGTGGCGAGCTGTGCATTAACTCCGCGATAATGTTTTTTTTTTTAAAAAAAAAAAAAAGTTACCACGTTTAAATTCCATATTGTGACTTAATTTTTATGGCGAATAAATCGTTCTACGCTTTTATAATTTAACAATAATATGAAGTAAAGATATTAATTATGACTAAATTACGACCGCACTTTATCTTGATTTTATAAGTATTCATTTAGCATTTCTGTTTAATAAATTTTCTTCTTTTGAATATTTGCAGTTTTAACCGCTAATACCCCATTAATAACTGAACCAGCTTCTTACAAAAATATTGATAGCTAAAACTATAATACATCCTCAATAAACGAAGATAAAAAAATGTGTATTAAGCATAACTGCTATTTTATATTGTATACCTATATCCACTACCACAAGTATTTTTCACCAATCATGTGATGCTACTAGCCATATTATTAATCCTAAGTTAGATGGATAAGGATTAAAATATGCATAAAATATATTTTGTGTGTGTGAGTCTGCAACTGACGCTGATCATATTATCTTTATAGTTTACAATGCTGATAAGAGTGTCAGATTTGAGAACTAAATGTTTTTGAATAGACAACTGAAGAATGTGAATGAAAATGTGCACATTCTGCCACATTGATGGTCAAATGTCACTTTGTTTCTGAACAACTAACATAAGATTGTGATTTTTATTAATGTTTTTAGTTTTGCACTTCATAATGACTTTTCTGAAGAAGACTGCTGGAGCAATCGAAACTGTCAATAATGAGTTGTAAAAAGTAATAAAGTATAGATGATATTAATATTATATGGATTTGGCAATGCAATTAAGAAAAATAAAATTTTTTTAACCATGTTTGAAGATTTGGAAGATTGTGTTATTGGTAATAGAAATACAAAACTGGAATTGAATGCAAAAACATCGTAATCTAAGATCTTTACAAGAACAAATAAAAGTAAGTCATGTATTTGATGCATTGGTCTGAAACTTACCATTCATAGATCATAGCTATATTTATCACTTCAGGTATTTGAATTTTTATGAACTCCCAGAGATAAACTACTCATTGATATTAAAATTAAAACTATAAAAAAATTATTAGAAAGAATTATTATTTGGAACTTTTCAATCAAAATAGTGATTAAAAAGGGAAGCAGGGTGTGTGAAGCCTTTAAATGAGGAAAGAAATACTCAGTAAACTCAAAATCTATTTGTATGAGATATTAAATTTGGAAATGATGTGGTAGACGCGTCAGCTTTGTACAGAGAACATTTTTATAATCAGACTTGCAACAAAATTTTTAATTAAGATAATGGAGATATCAAATGAAAAGAAAAAATGTAAAACTAAGCTAGACTGCAAGAATAGTAAAGAAAGAGTAGAAAAGATTGGAAATCAAATAGCAGGAGTATCAATAATTTAAAAATATGCAATATCAATTGTAAAGTGGAGACAAGATAAAGTAGATAGCATTGCCAGAGAAAGACCAAGAAGAAAACGATTGATGATATAAACGTTGAATTAGATTCTCTTTCCAAAAATATATAAACAAATCTAGAATCTGCTACAAATTATTGAAATCCAAAGTCCATTTAGAATACGGAATCAAAAAAGTTCTTTCTTAACCTTATATCTTTCTTTTTTTTTTTTTTATCAACATAGACTCCACTATATTTTTAAGCCTGTTTTTCATTTTTTAGAATATGAATCAAAATGCCTGTTCTCATCTTAATTTCTTTATTTATCACACCCTGCTTTTTGTTATTTCAATTTTGTCAGTCTTATAATCACCATCTTGAAATGATGTATCCTGATTAATTAAGTTGTCCATTAACCCATGGCAGAATTTTAATACCATTTTTATGGGTAAATTTAGAGTGGGGAATGTAAAAGAAAGTGGCTAACAGGTTTATCTGGGCTTAATTGCTGAGATATTCTTGACTTCGTTTAAGGAGAAGCCATAATACATCACATCACATCACATCACAAAGTTAAAATTTCAGTTTATTAGCACAAGAAGGCAGTGCTTACTTTGCTTACTGTAGCATCTAAGTAGCAGGTTGAATATACTAACTTCTTTCACTTAAGTTCAGCTGGGTTTTTCTTTTTACATGTCTAAGAATTGATTTAGAATTCTTAGCGTTAAAACACACTAACACACTTGATAAAAATATTATTTCTTTAAAGATATATATTTTTAAAAGTTTTACTTAGAAATAAAAATATATATCAAAAATTATAGAAAAATCATATTTCATCATCAGCTTCTAAAAGTAGCCATTGTAGCTAGTCATTCCGTCTTCATCCATTCTTTGTATGAAACAAATATGAACAACATCTGATTTCATTAATCACATTTTAAAGATAGGACATTCTTAACTTGCTTCTTAATCTTCTTCCCAAAATTTTGCCTTCTAATATACTTTGCAAAAAAAAAAATATCACCTTAAAATTGTGCCAAGAATTTATCCTTTTTCAATTTTATGATGTTCACTAGATCTCTTTTCACTCCAAGTTCTCTTAATATGTGATCATCAGTATTTTTTTTCTATCCAAAATCATTAATCTTCTCCAAAGCCATATTTTCCCATCTATACAATTTCCTTTCTTCTCTATTTTTCTAAAGATCAGGTCTCAGGTACATAGTTAATATATTCCAAATGAAAGTTCTAACAAATCTCATTCTATTTTTATATTAATATGTTTATGTAGCTGTTATGCTTGGTTAGGCTTGCAGGTTCATTACCAAACCAACAGATACAAAAGAACAACTATTCAGCAATTAATATGTACAATTTATTAGTACAAAATATATACACCCGTTAGTTAACAAATGTACAAATACCGTTGATATGCTTCAATGCTGAGATAGTCGTGCGAAGAATGGAACTCGCTTCCAGCTAATGATTAGCATGCGTCGTGAGTTCTGGTAAGATTCTTCCAGCTATGTAGTTAGCTTGCCTCGAGTTGGCTCTAATTCAGATGTAGCAGTTTCCAGTCCGTAGTTGGACTTGCCTCACTGCGTGGACATCGTGATAATGACTAGATAAATATCTTTGCTGATGGCAGAAGGTTTAATGGAGAGCATGTTCTGTCATTCCGGTTAACAGAAGTAATTACTCTCTGCCTTGCCTCCAAAAGGCTGACTATTTAAAGGCAGATCCCCTACCTTGCTGGAAACACACGGATTCGGTGCACGAACCCCAGTGAAGGTTTTTAATCCCATTGGATAGCAACTGGGTGCTAGCCAATCAGGTAAGGAATCTGGAATAGTCCACTTCTGAAGGCAGGGTCAGATATGACAGTAGCACTTAAATTATCAAAAAAAAAAAATATCAAAAGTTTGGTCTCAAATAATGGAATTTCATATCTGATCTTGCTTTCAAATAATGGACTAGTCCAGAATCCAATCTAGATAAGATGGAATCTAGACTAATCCATTATTTGAAGGCGAGGTACGTATGATAGTAATAGTCTGAAAATCTTAGTGCAAAGTTTACATTTTTCATAAACCCAATTATTAGATAATAAGTCTGAAATCTCAGGCTCATTTAGCAAAAATGCAGAAAATGAATGAAATAAAAAAGCTAATAAAAAACAATTCCAGAAATTAAATAAAAATATAACAATACCTGTACAGTTTAGTTTTGAGAAAGGTGTGACCCCCCCCCCATTTAATCCTGCCTACGAGTAGTTTTGTATTATTGTGGAATGTTTTGATGGCAATTCTTATTTATTGCAACTATTTTCTCATTATATATAAACGTCTAATGTGAAATAACAGGCATAAGCAAAACAGTACTCCTGAAATGTAGTAATTTGAGAATAAAAGTAAATATGATTCACTATTGAGACAATGATCTCTTGGTTGAAGGGGGGGGGATATGACAACTAAATGATTGGGCAATTAAAGATAAATAATTATTGAAGATTTTATTACTTGAGAAGATGCTGTAAATTAAACAACTGGGCATGATCAATAAACCTTAACCTCTAGACTCTGTGCCAAACCATGCAGGAAAATGGAAACAACATATATAAAATTTTGTTTAAATTAGATAAATCAAAATGTGTAGAGCTCTACTTACTATATCTGTTATTTTCAAATATTGTATATATGTATTTTTGTGTTTAAACAATGAATAATAACTGTATGTGGGAGCTGGTCTTTTTAAATATAAAAAATTATAAAAAATAGTTGAAGATTGATCATCAACAGTTTTAATTATTTCTTTCTATTTTTGTAATCATTGCAAGATCTAAATAAAATAACCAAAGTATAAAAAAAAAAATATGAATTTAGTATTATATTTAGATATGTAAACAAAGGAAGTTGAAGGATTATATCCATGTAAACAGACAAAAATAACTTTCTTTGATGTTGTTAGAAAATGATCAATTACTAATAGACAATCCTGAGGTTAAACAACCATTTTCTCTAGTAACCTATTGTAGCTCTTTGTTCTAAAAATTTAATTGGAAGAAAAAGAGATCATCTTTTACTTCTAACAAAAATTATTATAAAGATTTAAACCCAGTTATTTTTATAGAGGGCAGGATTCAGAAGATTCATATCATTTTTCAGATCCTATAAATAGTAATTCATCTTCCCTAGAACGTTGTATAGGTTAAATACTTTTATGGATTTATTATGGTGTAAAATGAAGGGATTATGTCCATATAAACAACCATCCTGAAATTTAACAAATTTCTCTAATAATCTATAATATCTTTTGAATCCAGAGTTTAATTTTTAAAAAAAGATACTCTTGTACTTCTAACCCAAGTTGTTTTAAGAATTTAAATCTGATATGATAATTCAGAAGACATGTTTTCTTCTGTCAACTTGAAAATATTATATATGTTTGTGTGAATGTGTGGAAATAGTTAAAAGGTAAAGCAGTCTTTTTAATAAGTAACCCATTATGGGTAAAAAAAACCCAACTTTTCAACCATTTCTCATATAGTAAGATAGTGAAAAATAAGATAATAACCCTCAGGCTTGAAAATTGTCATATGATGAAAGTTTAAACTAAAAGTAAAATTATATACTCATTTACTAATCAATGTGGTAGTTCATCTGGGTTGATTATAAGCTAATTACTTGAAGAAAAAACTTTAAGCTCCTTGAAAAGTTACATTTGGACTAGATTCCAACCCCAGGTCATAGATATGACAGAAAGATTGTATTTACATGTTGGACTATTTCCATCATCTAATACGAGTATTGAATGTATTTAGAAAAATGTAACTTTATTTATATATTCCAAATACATTCAATTCTATGCACAATGTTTTGAGAGGTATTATTCTCCCCTCTTCTTCAGGTGTTGCTGGCCTGACCAGTGACAGTATTAGCATGGGAATCAAACCTTGACCTTAGATTCTTTGACTATTGAATTTTAAGGTAACACTCTAACCAACTGAGTTAAATTCAATGCTCAAAGAATCTAAGGGCCCAGGTTTAATTCCCATACTAGTACTCTCACTGGTTAGGCCAATAACACCTGAAGAGGGGATAATACCTCTCAAAACATTGTGCATATACTAACCTGTGTGCTATTAGGAAGACATCCAATACTCATATTAGATGGTGGAAATAGTCTAACATATAAATACAATTAAAACACCATCATCATGAATCTTCAGGAAAACATGACAGAAAGAGGTGCTAAATCTGGATTATGAAGCCTTCATGTAGTATATTTTAGATTCAGTTTTTAAAATAGAACCTTGATGATTGTACAAATATTGGCTTATATCTAGGAATTTTACATTTTCTGCACTTTTTCTGACAAATTCCAGTTTCAATGAAGTGGAAAATTATAGAGATAAAAATCTCATATTATTTGGTTAATCAAAAATTTGTATTCCGGCTGCTTGGATTAAACTTTATTATATCTTTAAATATATGTGTTTGCATGCACACATGTGTATCTGTCATTTCTTGAAAGACTGTTGCTCAGGTTTTAATCTTTAGTGAACTATTTAAAGGCTATTGATATCTCTTTTTCTGTCTTTCTTTTTACGTATATTTTTTCTTAAAGAATAAACCTGATTTTACACAAAACTAGATGGTTTTATAAATGTAATCACAGGATAATGGTCCAAGCTTATTTAAACTATAAACCTATCAATCTATTATCATATGCTTTTATAAATATATGTAATAATATTATTATTCAATGTCTGTATTTTTTCAAAGCAATATATGTAATTATATAATTGAATATTTGTAAATACAGTAATTAAATAATTAAATTTTTTTATCCACTTAGGAGCACTTTTGATTATCCTAGTAATCTTTCTCAACTAAAACTTTGAAAAGCTAACCTTCTCACAATTCTGTGATCTTAATGTTTGCTATCTGCTTGTTAATTAAGCCATGTTTATATTTGTATATTAGCATAGCTTCCTTTATTTTTCTTTTATTGTTATTTTTTTCAATTTGCAATATTTTTACATTATTAAAATTGAAGTCAAAACCATAAATTTATGACTTATTATGATCATAAAAAACATGCTGAAATATTATCTATTTTACAATTTTATTTCGATTTCTGAACCTGTTTTAATAATAGCAAGTGCTCTTTAGTTCTTTTTTCCAATGTACATCTAGATTCACCTATATATACACTACCACACCTGCATATCCATTTATAAATGACACAATTTTTATTCATAAATAAGGTCTTATCTTTGGAGTTATTTATTAATTTGTTTAATGTAGGAGGTGTGTAAAATGCAATATCACATATACCTTCATAAATTTTCCTTATAAAATTTACTTGATCATTTGAAATATATGGTATTGATATCCATATTTTTTTATTAGCAGGAGAATCAATATTATTAAAATTATTATTCTTATACTTTGTATTAAAATCTCCAATAACATTATATATATGATTATAATTGTAGCCAACATTTAACAATTCATTTGAATATATTTCAATATTTTTGCTTTTATCCAATGAATATTTGCAAAGACTATTATTTCTAAATAAGAAGGATTTCAAACCTGCAATTTTGTGTGACATTGGCACTCTTGATTTATATGGAATATAACCTCTTTTTACTATTGGTTTAATGGTCATACAGTAATTCAACATACATTGATTTCTAGTTATTTTAAGATCAAAAAACTGAATGCACATTAAATTTTCATCTGTTCTTATCCACTTTAGGTCTTTTAAACTAGTTAATTCTTTAAACAACTCATTCCAAAGATAAAACCACATTTATAAATAAAAATTGTGATATTTATAAATGAACATGTAGGTGTGGCAGTGGATATATAGGTGAATCAAGATGTATGTTGGAAAAAAGAACTAAAGAGCACTTGTTATTATTAACACGGGTTCAGAAATTGAAACAAAATTGTATAGTAAATAATAATATTTCAGCATCTGCTTTTATGACCATAATAGGTCATGCATTTATGGTTTTGATTTCAATTTTAATAATGTAAAAATATTGCAAATTGAAAAAAATAACAATAAAAGAAAAATAAAGGAAGTTATGCTAATATACAAATATAAACATGACTTAATTAACAGGCAAGCAGCAAACATTAAGATCACGAAATTGTGGGAAGGTTGGTCTTTCAAAGTTTTAGTTGAGAAAGATTACTAGGATAATCGAAAGTGCTCCTAAGTGGATAAAAAAATTTAATTATTTAATTACTGTATTTACAAATATTCAATTATATATATATATATTGTAATGATCCTATGAATTTGGAAAATTAGTGTCTAATAATAAAGAAAAATAACTTTTTATGATCTTACAGTTTAAATCCAAATAACTCAGAGACAATACAAAATATGAGGGGAAATATAATTTATGGTCAGACTTGCCTATATTTATAAAAACATTATAGACCATGATCACCTTTTCAGATCATTAAACCACTCATAATTAACTGAAGGAAACTTAAAATCTTTATGAATTAGAATTTATGCTGGTTTAAACCAGGGTGCTACACAAACACCAGAAAATTCATAGGAAGAAATTATACACCATCAGTATTATATACCATACACCATCATAATTTTTAAATTAGATCATGACTAACTTGATTGAGTATAAAATCTTATCTTACAAGTATAATAAAATTTATTTATTATTTTAATCAAACAACAAGCAATTCATTCATCTTAAGGTAAATAATTTATTACTATTCAAATGATAAGAATTTATGAGGAGAGAGAAAGGAGGCTAGATTAATAAATAACAAAAAAAGTATATTTATTATGCAATAATATTCAGTGATTAAACTGGCTTACATTATTCCAATAAACCTAATACTATACATTAAGATATACAAAATATTATTACACTATTGTTTTAAATTATAAAATACAAATAACAATAAAATACATAAGTAAATTATTACCATCCTTTATGTGATCACCCTTTCAATATTGAAAGCTTTGTTAAAGTCTCCAGTTAGAAATACTTTTTTTAAGCTTAACATTTATCAATTCCTTTTTGTTTTCTATGTTTTGTTTTTATATTATGAAGTTCATTCTGGTATATTTTTTTCTTTTATTTTTTTATTTTAGTTACTATAGGATTCATTCTTGCAGATTTAAAAATATTAAGGTTTCAACTTTGTTAGCTGCTTTACATTTTTAAAAGGATTTAGGTCTTCTTCATCTCATTAAGAACATAGATACAGCATGAGAGAGGACTTTCATTTATATATGGGCCAGGCATACTTCTAACATAGGTTAAAGACAACTCAGGAAATGACAGTTTAAGTTTGATCACGTAACAGGCTCTGAATAAATAATTAATTAGGAATGATATTATGTCCAGGAAAAATGGGCAGCCCCTTTAAATTTAGCAATAAATCATCAGGATCATTTTAGAATATTGATTTTTATTCATAACTTGACTGATAAATAAAATAAAACTTGATTTTTTTTATAAGCAACTAAAGACAACCACTAAACAAAAGAAAAAAAAGAAGATGCATGAAAGGGTGTGAACTTTTAATAAAAATTTTAATTATACTTTTTAGTTGAACTGTTTATTAATTAAATTATAATTTATTGCTTTTCTCATCATTTTTTTTTGGGTTAGTTTTATTAATTACAATAACAAAAAATATTTATTGCAGTACAAAAATATTTTTATATAATTATGGTATTTTAACAAAATAAAACTTGAATCTTTTTTTAATCATATTTTAATTTCAAACTTTGAATAATTAAATTTTAAACTTTGAACATTGAACTCTGAATGTTGAGTTTAGAAGCAGCATAAGCAAATTTTAAATCTGTAAACTAAAAGAAATATTGTCTTTTTTTTAATTTACTTGTCTGCTCTTATTATTAGTAATAGTAGTAGTAGCAATAGCAGTAGTATTAAAACTGTTATTTTAAAAGTAGAAAGCATTTAGCCACTCTTTTATTTCACACATGTTGTCAATTATGTGTCTTTCTATGCAAATAATGCAATATAATGTTAAATTTTCACTTCATTTATATTTGTAATTTGATTATGAGAGCTCATCAAAAGTGCACTCAGCCATGTATAAATTTCAAAAGGTAAAAAAAACATTTTATGTCTCAGATAAAAAAAACATTTCACAATAAAATTATATATGTGTGTATATAAACAAAGGGAATGAATCATCCTTTCACAAGCTATAAATTAAAAGCACTTTAAATGTTGAACAAAGAATCAAAAATAAAATGAATCCACCTATTCTTGAAGTTGCAATGTTTATAAGTATGCTTCTATCAACATTGCTGGTAATTCAGAGGTGAATTAATTTATTAGTCAGATGGAATATGGCTCTTAATAGTTATTAAACTCATAATCAATTATATTAGGCTAGAGCCAAATTTTTTCTTTAATATCTGGATTATAAAAATTAAATAAGATAATATTGTGGAAATAGGATGGAGCAGGATAGAGAAGAATATGGAAAGAACTTTGGGTAAGGAATGGAAAGGGAAGGTGGTTAACAGATTTCTCTGGGCATTGTGGTTGAGAGATTTCTGACACTGAGAAAGGAGAAGCCATAGTGCATCACATCATAACAAAAAAACTAATTGACAAATTGAAGATTAACTCTGATTCTGAGATAGCCTCGAACAACTCAGCATAAGTTTACTGTAACTATTGAGTTTGTGCAATATCAATTAATCTCTCACTCAGGAGCGTTACTTCTTTCTGTCCACCATTTTTCTATCTTGAAAAAGATGTACATATTTTTTTTCTACAATAAAATTTCAATTTTTTATGATTTTTTTTTTTTAAAAATGCCATTATTTTTTTTTCTCATTTCTTTAGATTTAATCCCCAGAAACAATTTTCTTCCACAGAAATGAATTCACTCGCCACTTATTGCAGTCCAGGGTGTTCATAAAACATAAGGCCTAAATTTTCCTATCAACCATGAGTACTGCCTTTTTTAATTTTTTGATAAAAAATTATGAGTTGAAAATAGAATCCTTTTTTAGGCACTGATAGAATTTATAAAATCAGGTTAATAATAGATCACTGTAATATAGGGTATTGGAACCCAGACTTTCAAGTTCCCTCAATCCATCCACTCTATCTCATACAACTGATACACATGACCACACACACATATGAAAACAATAAATGATCCCCAATACACCTTTCATGCTGAACAAGCACTCATCATATTGGCGAGATCATCATCTACCAAACATGTATACTCAGTGATCATAATAAATTTGCTTAATTTGTTGTTTATTAATTTGCTTTGTAAAACCCATTTTATCTCATACAACTGATACACATGACCACAGACACATGTGAAAAGGATAAATGATCCCCATCATGTTGAACCAGCACTCATCATTTTGTTGAGATCATCATCTCCCACACATGTATATTCAGTGCTCATAATAAATTTGCTTATTTTGATGTTTATTGATTTGCTTTGTTTTTATTCATTTTATTTTACAGAAATTTTTTATTTGTTTGATATTTTTTAATACACTTTTTACTTGAAAAGAATAGATATATTAGGTCATCCTCCCCCCATTATTCAATAATATAATATATATATATATTCTAACCTCCTCCCGTGCATCCTCACCCCAAAATTATTGTTTATTACGAATATTACGGGTTCTAGCTCAGTTAACAAATAAATAAATGAAATATTCAGCATTAATTAAAATGATTACTAGCTCTAATTTTAAAATACAAATTCGATTCAATTTTAAAATGAATTAACAAATATTTACTATTTTCATGAGACATGGAGTGACAATACGGGGAACAAGATAGACTACATTGAAACATTATCCACACGATACTACCTCAATGGCATAAGAACACTATCCCCTCTTTTTTTACTATACCAAATAAATAACTCATAGTATTCTTACGACTTTCTAAGCTCTATGCACTACGATTAAAATAATAATCATATCTTAATCTTCTTTATAACAAGAATCTAGCTCAATTAAATAAAATGAAGAAAAATAAAATAAAATCTCAGGTTCATAAATTGTATTCTAACTGATTTAAAATTACGGTAGTAAAATATGAAAAGGGAATTTTATGTCATAATCTACTACACCACAACTAACAATAATAAAAATAATAATAACAATAATAATATAATATAATCTTATTTCTTCCTAAATGAAATAAATAAATACGTATGTGGTAGTATTTTAACAATCTGACAACAGAATACGTGTGGCAACATTAGCATATAATTAAATGTAATATTGTGGCAACCGACTTATGACCAATAAATAATATAAAATTATGATCTTTTAATTTTAACATACCAATAAATTCTCAAAATTCTTATAACACTTTTATGTTTACCTTTTGTGCAAAACCTATATGTCTGATTCAATTATAAATGTATTGTGATTTCATGCATCCATGTGGAGAAATAACAATGCGGTCACAAAACTTTAAAACAAATTTAAAAAAAAAACAAAGTTTATTAACAACATAAATAAATTAACAATATTTTTACATTATGTACATTGGATATCCCTTACTCTCCTATCTCAACTTAGTTTATTAGTTTATAAAATGAAATCCAAATACTATTTATTTTTCCTAGTTAAATCTTATCATTTTAACACTTAAGAAAATACAGTATTATTACTTGATTTATTATTATGGTTAGCTTATTACAAAATGCATTTCTTATATGATTATCACTAACACTTTGCATCCCTAATATTATTAAAATTATATTTTTTACAAAATTTACATTCGTAGTAAAATTCTACAAAATAATAAAATTCTAGTTTTATATTGGTTGTATGGAATCTTACAAAGTCAAAACATTATTCTACATTCGGTATTAGGTTTTTATTGTTCATTATCCGATGTTTATTAATCCTAATATTCTCATCCAAGCCTTACTTCGGATGATATAATTACAACTATTAATATACCATGCACAAGTATATGTTTATTAGACATTATTGAACTATTTTCTTAATAAATATGCAATACTTATCTTCTAAATATTATTTAAAACATTCAAATTTTATTATCACTTTTAAAAAAAAAACTTTGTTTAGATTTCTCTTTCAAAAATCTTATATTCATTTCCGAATTAATTTTACAATGTATTATATGATTCTTTCTCTCTTTATGATATTTTGGACTTTCAATTTTAAAGTTACACAATTCTATACATTCCAGCAAATAAACTATTCTTACATAAACGATAACTTATCTTCAGTTCTATTTTATTCATTATTTCTTTAAAAATATCTTTCTGACCGATGCAGATTCACGAAATAAGGATAGCGAAGATAGATGCATAGGATCAAAACATATCTAGAATATTACTTGTCATAAGCCTTAACAATCATGGCACAGTGAATTAAAAGACACTATAGAGGAGTGACCTTTACCTGTCTACCAACCTCTATTATAGGAACGATGCTAAAGCTATTTCTTCAGCTTTATTATAACATCAAAAGTTTAAAGATATGCAAAAACACTGTCCAAACTATATGTGTTCAGTTATAGGGCTTAGTTAACTATACTGAAATCACACAAAACTAAATATGATCCAAATCCTTTATTTTTCCTATTTCTTAAAAAAAAAACATCATCTTGGTTTCCTCTCCACTAGTACTTCCAAGTCACTATCCGATCTTATTTCTCAAGATTTTTCTATACTGTACATCGACAAATACATATCTGCATTTCTAACAATAATAAAATTCATTTATTTTAAAACTATTCCACTGTTCTATAAGAAAATCTTTTACTACTTTCCTCGTATATTTAATCATATATAAACTACTTAAATATCTGAATACTTTATCACATGAAAGTTCAAAAGAATCACACAATTGTTCTGTTAAATTATATTATTAATATACTTTAAATAAATTATTGCATGCATATTCCGAATTACTCCTATCTCATTATATGTTAAAAATGTTGTATAAAATGTGTACATATAATTTAAACTTTCACACTTCATTCTTAATCAATAGATGATCTAAAAAAAATACATTATGCATTATAAATAAATATCAAAATTACCAAACGATCTTTATCTTCTCGATCGCGTTCTGTAGGCTTCACCATTCCATTGATTCTTGTAGATATAAGACTCACATACATACACTTTATTTTTAAACTATATTTCTATAATTTTATCAAGCTATTATATTTAAATCTCAATATTACTAAATTTATGTTTATATGTTTTCCCTAATCTCACATAGCATTTTATATTTTTAAAATAACTTAGTAAAATATTTAAACTATATTTACTGTACTTCTTTATCAAACTTTCTTGAAAACCGTTCATATTAAAGCTAAAAAAAAATGTTTATTATTTCTTCTTCAGTCACTTAATGTTCTTCTCCCTGCTTGTTCAATTTTTAAGGCAAAACAATTATTGCTCTGTTTAATAAATATTCATAGATGACAATCCTTGGTTTTTTATAATATTTAATACAATTATTAATTATGATATTAGTTAATCCCGTAAAGAAAAAACGTCTACATATTCTTTTCTAATATTTTCTGCTAATATTTTCCCGCGCGACTTTTACGATGCATCTTCTAGGTACTTTGATTTAAATATTCAATAAAAATTTTCTGTTTCCATGGATCCATTTTATTAAGTAATTTAAAATTATATTTTCTTAATCAAGCATTTCTCCAATGAACACTTTATAATATTTTTTCAATTCTTCTTAGAGAAAGTTTTCTGTTACTTTTCCATAAAAACACAATAGCACTTTCATATCATTATTCTATAACTTTTTTCCTTCTTTTTTTTAAAGTTCTGGTAACTATATACTTTGTAATATTTCCTTTAAAAAGACAAACATTCTTTCTCCATTATAACTTTTACATAATTTTTTCCTTATGATAAACGCATCTTAATTTTTCCCATAGAGAAGAATAAAATAACTTCAGAGTAGCCTTATAAAATTGTGCGTCATAATTTTTCCTGACGGCAAATAACTTCTTTTTTAAGTTTTCGTATAGCGTCCAAATTATATTCCTCTGAGTTACAATAATAAGTTTCTGGTTGAGCATAAATAAAGCTGTATCAAGGTACTTTACATATATTTTTACTTTAGCAATATTTTTATATACTGTTTTCTGTAGTATTTCCATTTTTACTGCAAGGTTTTGGCTAAACTTGAATAAAATCACTGGCAAGAAAACTTTTAAAATTAGCCCTTCATGTAAAGGCAGTCAAAATATTATATGTTAAAAAAAACTTTTAAAATAAATACAAAATTTTAAAATTATATCACTTTTCTAGCTTACGGTCTTATCCAGCTAAAAAATATGTTACTCCCTCCTTCACTTACACATTACTTTCTCCCGCTTCGTCTAATTCTTATTTTCCGTCTGCTAAATTACCTCCGTTGATTGGTTAATGACTTTTAGCGCGAACAAATTTACACATTTTAGTTTTATAATATATTAAACCCTTTAAAATAAAGAATTTATGACATCATGTCTTAAATATTACTTAGAATAGTATTTTTAAATTCAATTATAGTTTTATCAAAATCATTTAAACTTTAAAACAATTATTAAAACAATATTTAACATTTCAACTTTTTACTTTAAGGATCGATAGCAATTATATTTAGTTTTATAATTCACAAACTTTATTATTATTCTAACAAGCGTGTGTGTGAAGGTATATAATATACAGTCACATGATTACTAACTTTATCAGATGATTTTTAATTTACGTCTCGGTCTAAATTACCAAAACTGATATATTTTATAAAAAATTTGGAAAATAATTTAAACTTGTAGAACTAAATATAATTCTCACCATCCTAAAGTTTATCTTAAAATATATTAGATTAAATTTGAATATTAATTATAATTATAATATTACATATAGCATTTATTTAATTTATTAGTTTTAAAATATTATACTCGAATTATTAATATACTTTTAACTATTTATAGCTGTGTTATTTTATATGGCCAGCTTTTACAACCATAAGCAAGGATATTTTTAAGCTTTATTTAACTGTTTTCTTTTAAAATAATCCATTACACTTTTATATACCAGGTATTTTCAGCCTTAAATTGTACTATAAAATCTAATTATCCTACTATTATTTATATGTCATACAAACATATCTTAAAATTTAAAATTTTTTAGTAATTGACCATTCTACCTTATTATGACCTATAGATAAGGGCACAATATATATATATGAAAAAAAAAACAAGTTCCGCTTGTTTGTAAAGTGCTACAAAACCGAACAAGTGAAGATTTGTTTATAAACGAAAAAGAGTCGAAATTAACTACCTCTTTCATTTGCTCACCCCCAGATCGTGATTTCAGCTGGTTTGCTCTCCTCAGTGGGGGATAGAGTATAGAAACTAGATTAAAACATGACTCTCAGTGTTTTGCAAAACTTATCAGATTGCAGCGTGAATTTTCAGACGGTAAAGTCTTCAAACTCAGCCTAGCAAGCCAGATATTTATATGGGTCTGATCTCAGTTCAGAATCACCATATAATCAAAGTCTCTGCAATATATATCATTGCAAAAAAACTTTAAAGGTACATTTATGAAAAAACAAAAACAAGTTAATCACGTAACCTGCTATCACTTGTTATTTATGTTCAAAAGATGGCGCTATCCAAAACCGCGAACAAGTGTAAGATTTGTTTTAATAAACGAAAAAGAGTCAGAAATTAACTACCTCTTTCATTTTCTAAAATACTGACTCTCAAGTGTTTATGCAAAACGTTTTAGATCTAGTTTCTATACTCTATCCCCCACTGAGGAGAGCAAACCAGCTTGAAATCAGCTGATCTGGGGGTGAGCAAATGAAAGAGGTAGTTAATTTCTGACTCTTTTTTCGTTTATGTAAAACAAATCTTACACTTGTTCGGCAGTTTTGGTATAGCGCCATCTTTTGAACATAAATAACAAGTGATAGCAGGTTACGTGATTAACTTGTTTTTGTTTTTTCATAAATGTACCTTTAAAGTTTTCTTGCAATGATATATATTGCAGAGACTTGATTTTATGGTGATTCTGACGAGATCAGACCCTATAAATATCTGGCTTAGGCTGAGTTTGAGACCCGGTCTGAAAAATTCACGCTTGAATCTGATAGAAACGTTTTGATAAACACTTGAGAGTCAGTGTTTTAGATCTAGTTTTATACTCTATCCCACTGAGGAGAGCAAACCACTGAAATCAGTGATCTGAGGGTGAGAAATGAAAGAGGTAGTTAATTTCTGACTCTTTTTCGTTTATGTAAAACAAATCTTACACTTGTTGGCGGTTTTGGTATAGCGCCATCTTTGAACATAAATAACAAGTGATAGCAGGTTAGTGTTAACTTGTTTTGTTTTTCATAAATGTACCTTTAAAGTTTTCTTGCAATGATATATATTGCAGAGACTTTGATTATATGGTGATTCTGAACTGAGATCAGACCCATATAAATATCTGGCTTGCTAGGCTGAGTTTGAAGACTTTACCGGTCTGAAAAATTCACGCTTGCAATCTGATAGAAACGTTTTGCATAAACACTTGAGAGTCAGTGTTTTAGATCTAGTTTCTATACTCTATCCCCCACTGAGGAGAGCAAACCAGCTTGAAATCAGCTGATCTGGGGGTGAGCAAATGAAAGAGGTAGTTAATTTCTGACTCTTTTTTCGTTTATGTAAAACAAATCTTACACTTGTTCGGCGGTTTTGGTATAGCGCCATCTTTTGAACATATATATATATATTACACTTTACTAAAGTTCTCTTTGCATAATATCTCATGCATAGTTCTTATTTTTTTTTTGCCCCTACTAAAACCAAATGTATTTCTAAGATACCCTGCATTTAAGGAGTAGCAGATACCCTACATGGAAGAACAAGATCTGAGTTTGCTAGTAAAAATCAAAGTCACTAATCACATTTTTATAATTTTTTCAATAAAAAATTAGGTAAGTGATGTTATATATCTTTTTTTTTCCAGCATTTTATGATAAATTTGATAAAGTTGTTTATGAAAATGTCATTTTAACATTTAACTTTCAAAATTTAGAATTTATGAACCAATGTAAAAATAAACATTTTAAAAAGTATTAAAAATCTTTTTTTTTCTTAATTTTTTTTTAAGTAATGACTATTTTAGCAGCTTTATTACATTCTTTCATATCTGCTCTTTCTAACAATATACATATTTTTATATTTATTGCATTCAAACAGAAGAAATATAAATTATATTTGTTATAATTTTTTTTTAAAATTCAAGATGGCGACTTGGAAAAATAAGAATTTTAAGCATTCTGTACATTATGCATAATTAAATATGTAAATATTGGAACATAGATTTTTATAAATTAATCTAAAAATAAATATATAAATAGTAAAACATAGATTTATACTTGTTACGACA
This sequence comes from Epiperipatus broadwayi, assembly GCA_028023455.1. NCBI lineage: Eukaryota > Metazoa > Onychophora > Udeonychophora > Euonychophora > Peripatidae > Epiperipatus > Epiperipatus broadwayi. The sequence goes on along the minus strand of JAQFVV010012505.1, from coordinate 1,103,806 downwards.
TTTATATGTGATTAAATAAAATAGTTTTTAAATTTTTATAAAATAATCTAAAAATAAATACATAAATAGTTGAAAAATTGAATATTCATTTATCTTTCATAATTGAAAAATAAAATACTTTCCTATAACTTAAATAATTTTTTAATCTTTTCAAAGTAATCAAATAGTAAATATATTTGTAATTTTACAATAATAAAATATTCTTTGTTAAAAAATTGAATATTTATGCATATTTTGTAACTGGAAAATAAAACATTTTTCTGTAATGTTAAATAGACATTTGTCTGTGAATCCTCTCCAACTGAACTTTCATAGATTGAAGCCAAACTCAAAATTCTGAAGAAGGTGAGAAATACATCTTCTGAACTATTGCAGTCCCATCTGATCACATATGCTGGAAAGTGTCTCTGCAATGAAATAGTAGTGAACTGGACCTCTTTCCAGCCTTTCTTCTGGGTGTTCACTCTGTTCATCACTGGAAATCAAAACTAAAAAGAATAATTTTTTTTTCTCGTGTATTATAGCATCAGCCGGGATGCGAACCCGCTAATCCGGGACAACTGCTTGTAAAGCAGCCATTGCTGACCTCTCGACCACCAATGCTTGACGTACTAAAAAGAATAATTTTATCTCTTCTTTTTATCTTTTGTTACTAAGCCCGTTCGTTTATGTTTTATTGACTAATATTGATTAAGTAACACAACTACTTTTATGAAAAAAAAAAAATGTAATTTACAATCAATTTGTTTTTTAGTATTGTTATTATTTTTTTATATATATAAAATTTGATATTTGCCGCTAACCTTATTTTTTTATCCATTTTGAAAAACAAATGAAAAAATTAAAAATTTGAAAGGCAAATAATAAATTTAAAAAAATTGTAATTTACAATTAATTTAAAAAAAATTAAATATGTAATTTATATTTCATTTGTACTTTAATATTACGTACTTCTATTTATCGTAGAAAAAAAATATTACGTACTTCTATGAGAATCTTTTTTTAATGTGATGTGATGTACTGTAGCTTCTCCTTAAATGAAGTCAAGAATCTCTCAGCAATTATGCTCAGAGAAACCAGTGAGCCACTTTATTTTCCATTCCGCAGTCTAAGTTTTCCCATATTCTGCTCCATCCCATTTCCACAACATAATTTTTGTCAACTCTATAGTCTTTAAATCTAAATCCCCCTTCTCTTTTCCCAAACCCAGCATAAAAATCAATAATCCACTTTCAGTATAATCACTTTTTTCATATTTATTCTTCCATAACTTCATTATATGTACTCTTTCTGTTTTCAAGCATTTACATTCAATTAACAGATGCCTAATATTTTCTATTCCTTCCTTACATAATTTGCAGGCTAAATCACCCATATTTTTCCATTTACATGTAATTCCTTAATTAAACAATAAATTACTTTCCTTACTATTATCGTATATTAGCTCGCACCTAATATTCTGTTTATTTCTATATATATTTAAACTCTTTTTACTCTTCATACTAATTCTCCATCTCTCTAACTCTCTATTCTTTATTAATAAATCTATTCTTTTATGCCATTCCTTACCACTATAACGCTCAACAATCCTCCTAACACAATCATCCTCATCTTTTATACAAATATACTGATATAAATTCTTTACCCAAATCTTTTGCATACTGCATCTCTGAGTAAAATCTGAAACTGAAATGAAAAGGAGCATAGTGCACCTACCATGGTTCTTTAAACTTTTAATGAACTCTCAAGTAATAAAGCCATTCGATTACTTTTATTATTATTGGTAGTTAATTTTTCTGTATGAAAAATGAAGATTAGTATATCTTGAGATCTCTTTTAAAATTCAGCAATGCAAATTGATTATTTTTAATATCACAAATATATATACTAATTTCCAATTTCTGAAATTTTTTTCAATAAAAACTATTCTAAAGTTTTTAGTTATTCTTTTCTTATTCCATTTCTTTTTAGAACTTTATTGCTAACTATAATTAACCAACTCCTTGGATACTAGAGCTAATCACATATGCATATATTTTCCATAATTTTTATATAGAATATAAATGTTTAACAAAAAATAATAATACTTATTTTAAAGAATTAATTTATTTTTAATGCTTATTAAACCAAGATATATTAAGATTGTAACATTATAAATAATTAGATATTCATAATGCTATTACTTAAACTTGTGTTTACATACATAGAAGTTGAGAACATTTTTGAGAGAGAAAGCCATTTTGACAAAAAACATAGAAAAATTAAAATTTATAGAGCTGGAATTTGAAATCCATTTCATTCATTATTTATAAATTTAATAACATTAAGTATTCGTATACAAGATTCAAACAACTCTTAAATTTGCATATAATATTTTTGTGGATGAAACACACACAAAAAAAAATATTTTTTTTCTAAATTGTACTTTTAATTAGAACTTCTTTTTCTAATTTCCAGTAAATAGACAATAAATTTGCATTATAAAATCTTTCAATGAAAAAAATCATTTATATAAGTATGAAGATACAATGTTAATATTCAAATTTACTAACGTGACTTTTGAATTATGTTTTCAGCCAACTTATTCAAATTTGGAATATATTTCATGCATTTTAATAGTAATAAAGCCTTCAGACTTGAATCAATCAGTCTGTTCTTATGTTTACTTTAATATGTAGTATGATATTTTAAATTTAAAGCACTCACAATCATCACTATCCAAAATAAAAGAAACACACTTTTTCCACTAAAAAGCCACCTGTTCCCAATCACAGATATACACAAATGCAATTTTCAAGTGTTTTCACACACAGAGATACACAGTATTTATACGATTAATTAGTTCAAGATTAAAAAATATTAACTATAGATTAGTAATCTTAAAGTATTAAGATATTAAGAGATTTATTAAATATGAATGCTTGATCTTAGCTTACTGCTGAGTACATTTTTTAATAAAAAATTTTATCTCCTCACTTTGAGAAGTAATTATCCTGTCATTTAATATTAATTGCTTTTCAATGGGATGATAAAATACAATGAAGAATTAATTCTTCTGAATTCAGCAATTGCAAAATTTTTCATGAGGTAAATAACAATCAATTTTAATTAGGTTGACTCTAATCAACATGTTAATTAGTTTATCAAAAATAATTCTTGCTTGTTATATTTTGTTTCATTTGGAATCTTTCATGCATAACATATTTACATTAGTGCATGATTTCATTTTTTATATGCTCATTCTTTCAGTATAATAATTTAATCATATTATTAAACATTATTAGTTACATGCTTTATAGATCAATATCTAGGGGTTAAGAATTTACATTACATTTACATAAAGAAAGAAATACAAGCAATAATAACTTTTTAAAAAATTATGTTTTTGTTTTCCTTGGATTTGGACTGTCATATATTTAGGTAAGAACTAAGTAATAATCCCAAATCGTAACTCAAATACAAGGAAAAGCAGATTAATAAAACATGTAAAAAAAATAATATTAGTATTTAAATATATATATTGTAACCTTTTGATTGGTTCAGTGTATTTAGAGTAGGATATAAAATGTATATTACAGCTCAAAATTTCAAATATAAAGAATATACAATCATAATACTATAAATTTTGATAAATAATACATCTAAATAGCTTAATGTATAATGTTTAAAGACAGAATTCTGTGGAGGTATTTAATACACACTTTTTATTTATAATTATTTATCTTATAAACAGTCATATATAATTCCATTATAATAATTTTTAATCAATACAAACATATTTATCTATATAAATTTATAAGATTTATTAAAAATTGCAATAATAATAAATCAGATCTCAATTTATTTAAATGACAGTGATCCTTTTAAGGTGAATGTTTGATTATCTGTGCTGAATTCTGATAAAGAATAAAAATTATTTATTATTATTATTATTATTATTATTATTATTATTATTATTATTATTATTATTATTATTATTATTATTATTATTATTATTATTATTATTATAATAATAATAATAATAATAATAATAATAATAATAATAATAATAATAATAATAATAATCAATTCACACTCTTAACTTTAAACCACCACAAGCCAAATATAAATATTGGAAAGTTTATCAACTTCTACATCCAAATCAAGATGATGTACAAACTCCACTTCATATTAATAATAAACAATTATGTTGCAAATTCAAACTATTGTCACTTGAACCAAAATATTTTGACTTTCTCCTAAAGATAAATCTAGACTCGTTACCTACACAACACTTTTTGAAATATCAAAGAAACTATAAAGATATAGATGATATATGTAATCTTTGCCATAGGGACTCGGAGACACAAAACCACCTTTTTTTCTCATGCTCAAGTCTAGAAAACATTCATGAAATTATTAGCATTTCACTCAAGGGTAAAAAAATCAATATGACAACCCTTTTTGACTCTTTTAAAAGGGGTATCTTTGCTGAAATAAGAATCTGCACATTTTTACTCTATGCTTTATGGTGTACATGGTGTAATTTCATATACAATTATAATCCCAGAAGACATCCAAACACGTTCAGAAATAAGCTGCAAACCATACATGAAAGAGACATGAAGATTACAGATCAATCTAAGTACATTGACACCTGGAATATACAAGAACTTATATAAAAGCACTAACAAAAAAAAAACTATATCTAACATGGATCCTTGTGCCAGTTCTAAAGTCAACTGACACAAACTAGATGCATTCCTGCTTTAATTTAATTGAAGTATATCTAATTGAATATTATCATATGATTGAGTGATCATCATTGATTTTATTGAACTTTTTTTTCTTAGAGACTTCTAGTTTGATAACGCATACAGTTACTGATCAAATCATTGTACATATGCAGTTTTGTGAAACTAATTTATATGTAAGAACTATGTGTCAAATGTAACGTGTATAACCTTTTAGAATACTAATAAAGTTTATCCTTTGAAACATAATAATAATAATAATAATAATAATAATAATAATAATAATAATAATAATAATAATAATAATAATAATAATAATAATAATAATAATAATAATAATAATAATAATAATAATAATAATAATAATAATAATCTTATTTAAAATCATACAATTTATTAAAATCATAATTATATTTTAAATTTCAGTTTTAAAGTCATTCAATTTAATTTACTTTTAAAATATTTATTAATCTTATGCATTTTAAAATGTAGACAGAAAGATAATTATTTAAAAAATTGCTGGTTGATTTTTAGTTATTGACCAATAAAATTTAATTAGCCATTTGATGTCACACTGTCTACGGTATATAAGATAAAATAGCAGACAAACTGGAAGAGAAATTCATTAAAAATAAAGTGAACACTTGTTTCACTATATTTTGTAAAAAAATATAAAATTTTTACTGTATTTCATTTTTTTAACAAGTAAAAGTAATTAAATACCTAGCTGAATAAGGGTATAACATATTTAAAGAGTGGTATTTAAAATAATGGTGTGAAACAAATCCAGTTTCTTCTCAATGACCTAATTACAGTCTGGGACATCAAATCATAATTAAAATGACAACTAATGGAATTTTAAAAGAATAGTTAAATTTATTATCATTTTGAAAAACCATGGAAAAATGATATGAACTATGGTTACTTAAAGGTGCAGCTGTTGTCACATAAGAGAACATTAGCTTATCTCTATCAGGTTAATTAGTTTCATTAGAGAAACAATTATAGGATACAAAGCTATAAATTTTCTAAACTTATAAAATTAGTTTATCAAATTTTAAAGTAATCACTTAGTGAAAGTTATAAATTTAGTTAAAAATAATTCTTTTTTAATGGAAAATAACTAACATATTATAATTAACTTTGCAAGTTTGAAAGAAGAATGTTTATTACATGATTAATGGATTTATTGAATTAAAAAAATTGATATTTATTGTGTTTTTATATAAGATTAAAAAACTTATAAAGATGAAGTATATTTTTTTACCCTAGAAAACAGAATTGTATTTTAATAAGTAGAATACTAAAACAATAAAGAGTTAACAGGAAAGTCTTTTGATCTTTTAACAATGGCTTATAATGATAAAAATATATATTACAGTACTAGAAATTTGAATGATTTTATCCATGTGTATTTAAAAATATGAAACTACTAAATAAAATAATAGGAAAAGTTGAAGTAAAGTTTATTTATATACATTGACTTTACATGTGCCAATGTATAGCATTGAAAAAATTGATAATAAAATTACACCAAATATTAATGCAAATTTCATTTAAACATGTCAAGATATAAGAATTAAATAAAAATTCAACAAGCTCAAAAACTTTTATTAAGTTATTGTTGTGATTGTTTTTAAATGTTTTACTTAAGATTATATGTATTGTTAGTGAGAGGAGAGAAGTCAAGAACTCGTGAGGAAGTTTGAACCATTTTTGTTAACATGGTGTGATGCTGAACCAGGAGATTGAATAAATTCTCTTTTAAAAACGAAAAAAAGGGTTTTTTATTGCTTGATTTTATTATTAATATTTTGATATAAAATATAATATTATATGATCACTATTTCTCATGCTAGCACATAACTAATATTAAAACAGGCAAAAGGTACTATGCTCTCAGATCCAAAGCTCCTCACTGGTGAAGGCCACAAGCCAGAAACTAGTCTGGAGATATTGGATGAGTAGGGACTAGATAAGGATTTTATGCACAAGCCTTCTGGCATTCATTGATTACTCTGGTTAGACTGAGTGACACTACTGTATGGAGAGTTTTGCCTGTTAAAATATAATATTGTATAATAAGATTATAAATAATATCATTTTATATGTAAATAATCTTTAAGATTAATATATATTAATTGATTATTATTCATTCAATTTTAAAGAAAGTGTGTGCTTATAGATTTAATATGGTATACATGAGTTATGTTTGTGTGAGTAATGTACTAATTTAGAGTTATGTTCTTTATTAGATATGAAGATTAAAAAATCTGATTGTAGTAAAATTGTCTTAAATGAATTTAGTAATATATTATAGTAACATATATTCAATGATTGTATTAAAATAATGATGATGAATCAAGAAATGTGATTCTATGAAAATAAAAATAAATATACCATAACAATCATCATCATCATCATTATCAACCATTATCAATCCACTGCAGGATGAAGGTCTCTCCAAGTTTAAACCATCTTCTCTGATATTTAGCTTCTCTTCTCCACATCACCCCTGCACACTTTCTTATTTCATCCATCTCACATGTGGTCTCTTTCTGGGTCTTTTACAATCTCTTGGAATCCAGTTTAAAATTTCAATTGTCCATCTATTATCATCTCTTCTAACAATATGTCCAGCCCAACTCCAATGTGATATATGAAATGGAAGGAATGTTAAAATGATCTCGATGTTTATAATAGAAAAAGTATAATATTGACATTTGTCTTAGTAAACTATTTATTCTGTAATGTCATCTATAATGTTTATAGATGATAGGAAGATGGGATTATATTATTAGACAAGAGGAGGTTAATAGTTGTGGATGCTGAAGATATATAGTTTAAAATAAGTTAAAATTCCTGGATAGGATAAAAATACCATCCTGAAGAACTGATATTTTAATGGGATTGATCAGTGTGATACCCATATATTTTATTATAAGGAGATGAAAGGATTTTCCAAGGAAATATGCGTGTTATATTCCATAAGAGCTTGATGAATAAGCCAGGATATATTGGTGTAGAATCATTAAGGAAAAGTGAATGTCTTCCAAAATATAACATATCATAAAGAAAGGATACCTCTATTTCTATATTTTGATACAATTTAATAAAATCAGTGCAGGCCATCAGTGCAGGCCGGATAGGCCGCACGTGTTGTGTAGAGAGTGACATGCTTTGCGGAGGAAGGTGAAGGAGGCGTGTTATATCATATCAGATGAACACACGATGAACAAAAAAGAATCATTTTATGCCATATCAAAGAAATGGCAAATTTAAACATTCTTATCCTGATTAGCATATTTTGCCTATTTTGCATATTTGCACATCGTGGAAAATTAAGAGATTTTGTATTTCTTGAAAATGAAGGTTATACCTTCGAAAACATTAGAAGAATCAACAAAGTTTATCATTTATGTTTTGATTTGATTTGATTTATATATAATTTTGCTTTTCGAATTATATAAGTGTGTGTATTTCTAATATCAACGCAAATATTAAAGTTTTACATAAAATCAGTTTCTTATCTGTAAAGTTTTATATATGTTGTAAGAATATATAATAGGCATCATAAGTTGGCTAATTATTCTTTATGAATTTTATAGTTTTTTTCTTCCTAAGTTTTGTTAAATGTATCAGAAATAGTAAGACCATACACAAAACAAGTATTCTTGTATCCAATCAAAATCTGAATAACTTATTATTGGATAATGGTAAGCGAGATCAAAATAAGAATGCAAAGGTGAATGAGAAAAGTGAAGAGGGTATAAAATGAAGGATAATTTTAAGAGAAAGAATCCTTGATTCAATTATCTATTTAAATGCATTATCTGTATTATTTTAAGGTTACCACAACATAAACAATGTGGTTAGTAAATTGTATTAACCTATTTTCATACAAATATTAAATGTGAATGATTGTAAAGTATTATAACATGATTCAAATACTTTAAATTATAAAGGATTATGTAATTATGTGAAGGATTGAAGGAAATTACCCAAGATGAACTCATGGATGGTAAGATTAGTTATTAATATAATGGAAAGCATACACATTGGTAATAATAAACTTATCATTGATGGACCAAAGAATAAATATAATAGGAACATTTGCATGAAAGGAATGAGATTTCTTTTTATTTATTGTTAATGTAAATAATTTTATTGTAAATTTAAAATTATATAATATTATGTTATATGATATTTATAATCATTTGTTATTAATTGTTATTGTTAAAATAAATGAGTATTTTAATTTAAAATTTTGATATTTCTGTCTAGAATCATTTCTATCACAAAATCATATTCTTAGAGCATATAATCTACATAAAGTCATTATATAAAATATATTTATTGGATATTTTAATTAAAGAATGATATGAATAAAAATTATACTTGATAAATTAATTATTGATTACTTTGAAATTATAATTGTATTAAAGTAATATTTCATTGATTCATATTTTATTAAATTTGAAAACACTTGAAAAGAGTAAAAGAGTAAATATTTTAAGTTTAATTAAATTATCTAATTGAAATTAAGTTAGTAGATTATAATTGCTAGTCTTAATGTGTTATTATTATGGTTAGATTAATTTTCAAATAGGAAGTTTAGTTTATGTTTATAATTGTGGATGTCATTATTATTTAGATAGTTGGATCTCAACAAAATCCCTCTTGTGATTCAATTATGTAACTAACAATATAATTGTTATTATATTTTAGCAACGAATAATCGTGATCCCTGAGATATCCATAGGATAGCATTAATTATTCCAATTAATTTAGTCTATGATGTTAATATTGTTATTTTTATAGTTTAAAATTTTTAAAGAGTAGATGAGTAATTATTTCAAATGAAATATTATCTTAGTTATTGTTTGTTATAAGAATTTTCCTATTGATTATAATAGGATAGTAGTTGGAGAATTTCTACAATAGCAATGCCATTGTGGAGTATATTTTATATGCTTCTCAATGTTAAAACCTATATGTTGTGATCACCCTGAAGTCTATCTTATGTCTTTATCTTATGTATCATACATTTCAGTTTAGATTAAAAAGATAGTCTCGTATCATATCATATCATTCTTATACTGTATTGTTGAGTGAGCTAATATAATGTATAGTATAGTATACATGTATCATTCTTATATGAGAGAGGTTACAATGTATATCAAGATAGTACTGGAATAGATCCTAAAAACCTATATTTCTGAGACACTCTAACACTATGCTCTACAGAACACACTACATTGGTAATTATAAAATATGACTAATAAATATAATTACCAGTTATACACCAGCATACTTCATAATTAAAACAGGCAAAACTCTCTATATGTATTGCCACTCAGTGCAAGCCAGAGTAATCAATGGATGCCAGAAGATTTGTGCATAAAATCCACATCTAGTGCCTACATATGGGGATATTAGATGAGTAGGCACTAGATGGGGATTTTATGCACAAGCCTTCTGGAATCCATTGATTACTCTGGCTTGCACTGAGTGGTGATACATATAGAGAGTTTTGTCTGTTTTAATAACAGTTATAAGCAAGCATAAGAAATGGTGATCATGTGATGTTATATTTCAAAATTATTATGAAACAATATTTTTTAATAAGTTTATTTTCAAATAAATTATTAATAGAAATTAATTACTTTTTATATAAATTAACACTTTTAAATAAAAGTGATTTGGAAATCTAAACATTTTTATTTACAGGTAAATTTTATTAATTATCTTTGGTGACATGGTGCCAATCTGTTTAATGTAGCATAATGTAAAGCATATATGTAGTATATTTTTAGAGATTGTTGTAAGACTAAATACAAAAGTAACTCTCTTATATTAAATAAAAAAATATTTACAATCAGAATGTCTTTCTAACAATGGAGTGATTCAGAAATCTAAATATTTTCATTTACATATAAATGTATTAATTATTATGGGACAATTCACTGATCTGTTTGATTTAGCACAATGGTAGAGTATATGTGTAGTATATTTCAAGTAATTGTCAAAAAAATAATCCTCTTATATTTAAATTAAAAAATGTTTACAATCAGAACATGTCTCTATCAATGGAGTGATTTGGAAATTTAAACCTTTTCATTTACATATAAATTTTTAATAACGTGAAAGGCTGAAACCTTTGACAGACGCACCTTAAAAATGCTTATATGACAGCCAATCAGATGTAATAATAACTGCATAGGAAACTCTCATGTCAAAACAATTATTACATCTGATTGGCTGTTATATAAGCATTTTTAGGGCGCTTCTGTCAAAGCTTTCAGCCTTTCATGTTATTATTATATCATCTGTTTGCATTTAATAAATTAATATATTTATAAATTTTTATTAATTATTGTGATAATATGGCACCCCCATTGATGAAGTGGTTTTGTGACTAACACAACCTGCACATTGAAATCCTGTTTATGGAGATTGTTTGAATAATCACAGATTGGTTTATAGAGTTATTGCAAAATTCATATTTAATCCTTTTTTTGTTTCATTCGCTATCAATTTTTGGAGGTTGAATGGTCATAATTACTTAGAAATGATTTCCCTTAATTATAAATTATACACATATATATATGGAGAGGAAAAATCTTTAAGGATCTTATATAAACAAAATGTGGTCTCACAAAACTCATATCTAACTTTTGAGAAATCAAATATGAATCTTGTTTGCCTCTGCCCAAGAATTTAAATGGAAAACAAACTTAAACAATATTGTGAAAATAAAACTTCATTCCTTATGGTGTCTAATTGATAACAGCTCAAATTAACATTCCCAAGGCATTTATCTTTGTCTAAATTTGTCTCCAAATAAGTTATTGGCTGCAGACAAAAATGGGCTTATTTTTGCCTTTATAATAGTCGGATATGAATTCTGTGAGATTTGACATATTATTTGTATATGACATTTCAACAGTTTCAGCCATTATCATCTATCATAAGATGATCTATTGAAGTTTAATCCAGTTTCTCCTAATTCACAATTATATTTTCTTCTATCATCATTACTACTTTTTCTTAATATTTTACAAAAATCAAGACATTCAATTCTTCTTAAAGGATATATATCTTTTTTCATATTAACTATTTTCTTCATACATTGTCTCATTTCAGAATAAAAATGCTTTAAAATTGCTGATTTTTTGTAATGTCTATTTTATTTTTTTATTGCAGTTTTCAATAATCATATATATGAGCACAGACTTTCACACGACCCACCACTCTCCACTCTATCTAATAACCCTGATACACTTAAACACATATATGTTGAAAAGATAAAAAAAATCACCAATATACGTATTTCATGCTAAACCAGGAATCATCAGTTGGTCAAGATTATCATCTCTACACATATATACTATAAGTGCTCAGATATATATTAAGATAGACAATCTTCATACTTTAATGGACAGGCATCAATCTACTCCACACCCCAACTCTTCAACCATCCATCTAATTAAAAATCTGATGATGGAATGCTCAAAGGCCACTCTGAGGCCAAGATTCTTGTCACACCCATGTTGACCTAAGGTCAATCTGAATCCTACATGTACAGGACATAATACATTTAATACATATGCAAGGATGGGCAGACATCTCTACAATGTAATAACTGAAACACAGGCTTATTATATACCTGTGTCTATATATGTAATATATAGGGTATATGAGCACAGACTTTCACATGACCCATCACTCTCCACTCTATCTAATAACCCTGATACACTTAAACACATATGTGTTGAAAAGATAAATAATCACCAATATACTATTTCATGCTAAACCAGTAATCATCAGTTGGTCAAGATTATCATCTCTACACATATATACTATAAGTGCTCAGATATATATTAAGATAGACAATCTTCATACTTTAATGGACAGGCTTCAATCTACTCCACACTCCAACTCTTCAACCATCCATCCAATTAAAAATCTGATGATGGACTGCTCAAAGGCTACCCTGAGGCCGAGATTCTTGTCACACCCATGTTGACCTAAGGTCAATCTGAACCCCACATGTGCAGGACCTAATCCATTTAATAAATATGCAAGGACGGGAAGACATCTCTACAATGTAATAACTGAAACACAGGCAAGAATCTCGGCCTCAAGGTGGCCTTTGAGTGTTCCATCATCAGATTTTTAATTGGATGGATGGTTGAAGATTTGGAGTGTGAAGTAGATTGAAGCCTGTCCATTAAAGTATGAAGATTGTCTATCTTAATATATATCTGAGCACTTATAGTTTATATGTGTAGAGATGATAATCTGGACCAACTGATGATTGCTGGTTTAGCATGAAATACATATATTGGTGATTATTTATCTTTTCAACATATGTGTTTAAGTGTATCAGGGTTATTAGATAGAGTGGAGAGTGGTAGGTCGTGTGAAAGTCTGTGCTCATTTACCCTATATATTACATATATAGACACAGGTATATAATAAGCCTGTGTTTCAGTTGATAGAGTATCAGTTATCTTTTTTAATTACAAAAAAATCTAAATTTCTTCAAAATCTGTTAATATTCTAAAATAATTTACAAGTTCTAATTTAAATTTATTAGTGTGTATTTGAAAGTTAGAAATATTTATTGTTAATACAGATTTTCAGGATAGTGTTTGTCTCTAATTTTGCATTAACCAGTATATTGTATCTCACTAATTAATAATTACCCCCTAAGTTGAATCTATTAAATAAGACTACAATATTGATATTTCTGTTAATCAAAATATAATCATTAATAATTACCCCCTAAGTTGAATCTATTAAATAAGACTACAATCTTGATATTTCTGTTAATCAAAATATAATCCAATTCTGCTATATCTTCATTTGGATATTTTCGTGTTTTATTTTCATTTAGCATTTTTCTCAGAGAAAAAAATCATAATACACAATTTTTCTTTTTCTGTGAACTCCACAAATCTGTGTTGTCTCTCATTTCTATCATCATAAGCAAATTTATCTACAACACTTTCATCTTTCAATCATTTATCAGTTCTCCATATAAAGCCTTCCACAATTATTTTAAAATGTTAAACAGTGAATACACACAATAAATATATATGGAAATCTGTTCTTTCAACTTATTATTAATAACTACTGTAAAATATGCATTTTAAAATTAAACGTACATAAAATATTCCTTTTAAAAGACATTTTAAATTCGTAATATTTTAATTGTAGACGTTCTAATTAGTTGTTGTCTGAGTCGGCCTAAAATGTAATTAATTGAACCAAACTAATTAATCAGATAACGAAAGGAATTTAATTAAAGTCCACCTTAATTATAAACTAGTATATTCCAGAAAACAAAAGAAACTAAACAGATGGGGGGGGGGGTTGGAAATGAACAACTGAGAGAGTACAGAGAGCATTCCGTGAATTCTAGCAGAGCACCCGTTGCAAGGGAACAGCATGGAAATTGAGAATTACCCAACGTTGAGAAAGGAGATAATTAAGATGTAGAAACTATATGTTCAGGATTATAGTTTGAGTATTGATTATTGTATGTATGCTTTTCTAATACAGCTCGGCGGGGACCAGAACTGTATTAATTTATATATGCCAATCTCTCATCATGCGCTTAACTTGGGACAGTTGAGAACTTTGTATAAACTATAAATTAGTTAGTAAATCAAACTATTTTGCGAATCAAACTCTAAAATAGTTGGGAAATTAATATTTGTGCACTATAATTGAAGAGTCAATACACAGCAACTACATTTTTTAAAAATTTTATTTTTACCATAACCTTAACTTATATATGCATATTATGCCCATAAAAAGTGTCATGTTTACTGCAAAGTATTGTAAATTAACAGTATAGTAAACAATGCATATTGTCAAATGTGATATCTTATATAAATGCAATTTATACGCTGTAATTTTAAACACTTTTTATATCAAAAACCTTTTATTGTACATATATGCATACACAATCTTACATTTCAACTGTTCTGCAGTTTTCTTCAGAGCCACTTTTACTTTAATTTTTTAAAAGTAAAAAAATGTTTTTTATTTTTAAAAAATTAAAGTAAAAATGGCTCTGAAGAAGCCTGTTTTTTAGTTTTAAAAAATTTAAGTAGGGGTGACTCTGAAGAAGACTGCAGGCAATTGAAATATAAGATTGTATATGCATATATGTATAATAAAAGGTTTTTGATAAGAAGTGTTTCAAGTACAATGAATAAATTGAATGCATACTGTATTGTAATAAAGCTAATCAACAAAACATGATGTGTAATTTGTGCTAGAGAAGAAGGGAAACAAAATTTATTAAATAATATGGCTTCCCAATATTTTATTTAACCTCAGATATAGACTTTAAATTTAATTCATTTCAAATGAAACAATACTGATCTATATTTAGTTTGCATGGTAATTTCCATAAAAAACAATTCACTTGCTTTTGCTCATGAATAAAGAACAAACTTTTTAGGAATTACTATAGACCTTCTCATTTAAATCCATGTCTATAACCACATGTTTAAAATATCAGAGTGAGGTTGGTTGTAATCTTTAGTAATTATATATATTAAACTGAATCATTTATTTGATCAAATATAACTTATTTTTATAATAAACTATCATATTTTCAATACAACATTTAAAATTATTTTCACATTAAATTTCCAAGCAAATAGATTTAAAAATGTAAACCAACTGTAAGAACAAACAATTGAATAGAATTATACAGCAAAGAGTTTTGTGAACATCAGAAAACAGTCAGTTGCAGCTAGTAGAACTCAATAAAGGGTATGATATCTCTATGTTTTGTCTTTTGGTCAAAGTAGCAATACTTGTCTGATCAACACTATTTGCCAATTAATTTTAAATAACTATTCATGTCGATTATGGCAAATTTCTTGAAAAATTCTAAGCAGTCTTGACAAATCTGTACTAAAAAGTTGCCAAGCTTTGCTTATGGTTTGAACTCATATGTGCGCAGATGAGTAACTTCACAAACCACACTATAAATACTATCACTTTACTGACTGTAAGTATTATCATTATTAGATGCCACTAGGTTACTATAGATTCTTGGAGATAATATGAATGGCTCTTCTTTTAAAAGAAAAACATATGCACTACTTCAAATATATATATATATATATTGTGCCAAGGCCAAATTGGCACATGTATATAAAATAATTTTGTCATAAAAAAATTATTAAAACAAAAAAATCTTTCGCAAAAGAGTTTGAAATAAAAGTTGAAAAATCATTGATTTAAAGTGGGAAGAGGTTTTTCTTAAAGTTAAACTGAAGGTTTTATAAAAAGGAAGTAAAGAGTTGATTATTATTAGTGAAATACAATTTAAAAGCTTTAAAAAAAATATATAAATCTCTTCATTTAAATTAAAAAAGAAAAATAATCTTAAAACTAGTTTTGATGTGTAGAGTAAAATTATATATGTGCGTGCGAATGTAAAATAAATGTATCAGTATTAAATATTATAAATAAATGAAAAATGTATTTAAAAACACAGCGGTGGACTACTAATTAAAGATATGAAAACAACACATTTTAAAATAGCTACTACAAATTAAACAATCAATCAAAAAACACGTTGTCTTAGGATTAATTACTAAAGGAATTTTGACAACACCTATTGCACATTTGCCGGAAGATATCAAAAGGAAAACACTTCGTCGGTATAAATACTGAATATTTTATCGGACAATCAGTTGAGTTAAGAGTTTTATTCAGTCTAGTTTGGAGTGACAGTCTTGTGCATTTCTATTATGAATCCACAAACAAACATGCATTGCTGAGCATCTTATGGAAATATACGCTCTTCGTTTCAGCCCTTAGTCCAACAAGACCAGCAAGACCTGCCCGTGAAATAATGTCTGCATAACAACTCAGAAATCCTCCGTCAAACATTCAACTGTCTTCAAAATAAAACAAATGGATTCGCATAAAAATCTCTTCAAGAAACGTCCAAAGCTAACTGGTTAGAAATAATCCATCAGAAGCAGCAGAAGCAGTCAACAACAAGCAATATCCACGTTCCAAGAAAATCCTAGGTAAACATTTTATTATTATCATTTATACGTAGTAGCCACTGCTGTAATTTGTAAATATTCAAGATTCAAATTATATGAACTCTATCATACATAAAATGAACTATTGATATGTGTGTTTAAGTATTATATAAATTAATATGTGCGTGATCATTATATCAGTGTTATTAGTTAAATTATATAAATACCAGTGTTCTATTAATAAAATCTACAAGAATATTTAAACTAGTTTAGAAATGTTAATTTAAAATGTGTGTGTATTATTAAATTATAAAGATGTTTAAATTTAGTAAATTAATGTTCGTGAATAAATTGTCTTTAAAATTAAACTCTATTTGTCGGTCAATTCTTTTTATCAATCTTTTCTTACCAATATTTTATTATTGATTAAAGTTAGACTGGGCTAGTTTATGGGATGGTATCGAGCGCTGGATTATGAGCCTACTGCCCGAATACGTTAGTCTTCAGACTAGCTGGTGCCCCGGGGTTTACCCCAAAACAAATAAAGTATTTGGATAGTAGGGGTTTGAATCTAGCAGCCGAGATGGGCCATTGTTGATAGTTAAAGCTATCAATAAGATCTCCCATTTTGCTCGAACGTGCCAGTTCGTTAACCTTTATAAGATTATAAATGTATTATGAAGGAGTTTGAAACCGGCCAAACCTTACATATACGTATAAGTAGGTGGTTTCAGCGGTTTGACCCGGTACAATATATAAACAAAAGGTAAAAACATTAAAATTCATAAATTTAATAAATTTTATATATGGCAGCTGCTATTTTCTCATCTTGGAGCACTATATTGTACCGGTCGAAAAACATCTATTGATCCAACAAGACCCGGAATACAGGCAAAGTACCTCAAGTTTGCCCATGTACAACATATATGTTAGGTACATCGTGGATTCTGCCTTATTTACCTATATCCCCAGGTCAAAGATCTAATCAATAAGCTTTTTCGATGATAACATTGAATTCCCTTACTTTCACTGTGCTCAGAGCCGAGTCTTCAAGCATGAGATTAATTTTTAATTATATTTTAATGAGAACTTGGGTGATTGATTTATATATATACTTAAAATCAAAGATTACTTAAAATAAAAGTTAATGAAAAGATTCGAAGAACACTGGAAGTTTTGTTTTAGATATATATTTTTTAAACTCATTAGTTATTTTTAAAATTATATTTAACTCAAGCTCTTAAAAAAAATATTCTTTACATTAATTTTATAATTAAATAGTAAGTTTATGTGAGACCGTGTCCTATATGACAGATTTACATTAGCAGTTATCTGTTTTATTATTTGGTTTGCACAAAGTTATTTTGTTTACATTTATTTAAGAAAGAAAAGAAACAAAAAAGATTTTAAAATTAAATGACCATGGATTCTAAATTCTCCATCCACATTTAGTACAAGGTAATAATACATCAGCTTGTCTAAACATTTGACCAACTGATGTCTATAAAGAATAAACATTTTATTTCTTCTTTATAAAAAAGATTTAAAAAACATTTTATATTAAAACCGATATCAAAGAAACAATTACAATAAGACTGATTTGTCGTCTTACTCTAATGAAGCAAGAAAAGAAAATTATTTATTTTACTTTTCTTTAATGAATAATAATTTAAATCTTAAAAAAGATAATACTTTATTACATTAGTGGATTTTGCTGGAATAGCATTAAACTACACAAGAATTAAAAAACTGTAAGCTGTTATAAAAAAAAATAGATCAGTTAATTATCAAGCAAATGAGTCTCATTAGTTGGACTTTCAACTAAATCATACCTTAGAAAACTAGAATGTGTATTAGCTAAATTGAAAGATTTTAACTAATCACAAAATAACAAGAGAATCGGTTACTCAGTCCGAAGATACTTGAGTAGAATCATTTCCCTATGGCTTACGTATTAGATAGGCAAAAGAAAAGCAAAACAACGTCAGGTTAATAAACATATGAATGCCAATGACATAAGAAAAGATATACGTAGGATCATATGAGCCGGTTCACAGACACTCGCATGTCTATTCTAATGAAGAAAAGGGGAAATTGGTACATCTTCCTGTTGCGAACAAATACCGAAAGGAGATAGGACTTACAGAGATACCCTCATGTCTGCCTGTATGGAAACCATGCTAACTAACCAACTCTACCTCAACCACACTCTCCGGCCCACAGATGTATGCGTATCCGGGAGTCAACTCCTGACACAAATAAATGACCATTTTAGGTTCGTCCAAACTGCTCCTAGCATTCTTTATTAACCCGAGACATTATAATTATCAAATATAAACTAATTATAATTAAATAGCCTTAAATGATCTAATATTGCATAGAGATCAACCTGCGTAACCAACTACTTTATGTAAATATTTAACCAACAAAAACCAAACATATAGAATAAGGAAATTTATTTCTCAAATAAATCCCCCTTCCCACTTTCCTAACTTTTAAAAAAAAGGCATGATAACTATCTGACACTATCCAGCGGCGCTGT
The DNA here is from genome assembly GCA_028023455.1 of Epiperipatus broadwayi. Lineage (NCBI taxonomy): Eukaryota > Metazoa > Onychophora > Udeonychophora > Euonychophora > Peripatidae > Epiperipatus > Epiperipatus broadwayi. Next base: position 1,084,502 of record JAQFVV010012505.1, on the reverse strand, counting down.
TACTAGGTCAAAATTATATATAGCATTTTTATTCTGCTTTAATTTAAAGAAATCTCAAATTATAGAATCCCATCCTGGGAAATCTATAACCAAACTATTTATAAAATTATGGTAGGTTCATTTTGATATACGTATATTCGACATAACTTCACTTGCGAAAATAAAAATAGATCAACTTATTTTCATTTTGAAATTAATTCATTCTTTGCTAAAACTCCCTTCCCCTTGTGGACATAATTTGCTCTCTTAGCAAATTACTCACTCTTTGAGCCCCCATGAGTGAAGTTTGTCAAAGTAAAAAATTAAAAAATCAAAGTATGAAATCTCATACTAAGATTAATATACAAAAATTAATAAATATTTTCATATTCAATAATCAACATATTAAAATCGTGGTGAGCTTGAGTTATTAAAAAAAAACATTATAAATAATTTTAAAAGGTTAAAGAGCCAGTAAAAAAAACATTTCCAAAAAACATTACTTTTGACATTTTTTTAAGCTTTAAGAAATTACATTTATATTCTAATAATAATTTCTAAAATCTGGACGACAGGATTTAAGCTCTTCGGCCTTTTACCTGTAGTACCCGGGATGAGTTCTGTGGACGAATGTTGATGGCTGGTGGCATTTGAAGGCAGGTTCTGGCAGCAGCATAATGGGAGATTTTAGGTCTCAGGAAGGGATGGGTGGTGATTTTCCCTTAACTACTCACTCAACATTTTTAACTTGCGTGGAGATGTTCTAAAATTCTCTTTCTCTTCTCTTTGTCTTTTTTTTCTTAAAAAAAGGACCACTATATACCTGAGCATTGGTATTAGAATTATCTACTGCTTGAAGTGATTTTTTTTTAGATCTTCTATGAAACAATAGGAAATCATACTTTTGTTCTAATTTTAGAAAGTTTATACCTTGATAAGGATCAATAGATTCCAGTATAATTTTATGTTAGTTTTTAGTTTATCTAACAATGTAGAATCTCTATAAATCAATAGAAATTCCAAAGCAATGGATTTTGGTAATTTCTAATTGTTTTAATTTAACATTTATTTTAAACTTCTTATCGAGGTACAAATCTTTCCAAAAAGGCCATTTTGAATTCTTAAAGAAAAAAAATTAGACATTTTAAATATATATATATAAAAAATATCAAAAAAAAATTCAAAAGTTATTATTTGAACCCTTTTCTCTTTTTAATAAATACAATACATTGATGTGTTAGTATAATTAAACATTATTAGTACTATCCAAAATAAATTTTAGTAATTTATCCAGGATAGTTGTGTTAAAAAAATGTTTTAAGAATAATAATAAAAAACAAACATTGAAAAATACATTTCTCTACATAGGTGAGCTTTAATTAAACCCCCTTAATAAGTGATTAGGTGGGTCAAATAGTGAAATGGCAAATCTGAATCAGATTTACCATTTCAGTATTCAATCACATTTATTAATCCTTCTGCAGTTTAATGTTTTATTATCATTCCCTAGTGGCACTTTGAGTCAATAGTTAATCATTTTAGTTTAGTATTAAAATTTTTATTAAATATTAGAAATCAATAATATGTACTTGATTTTATATATATTAAAAAAAATTCATCTTCTCTTATACACTTTAATGCAATATTTTTATAATTCCTTCTTTATTTGCTTACAGTTTCAACTATCCTGCAGTCTTCATCAGAGCTCTCTATTAACTTATACAGAGAGCTCTGATTAAGACTGCAGAACAGTTGAAACTGTAAGCAAAATAAAGGGATTAAGTTGTAAGGAGACAAGTGAAACTTATATAAAAAGCTCTGATGAAGATTGCAGGATAGTTGAAACTTTAAGCAAAATAAAGAAGGAATTATAAAAAATATTGCATTAAAGTGTATAAGGGAAGATGATAAAAAAATGTAATATATATGAAGAAAAATGCAAAAAGAGTAAAAGAGAAGATATAAGCATAGTGTATTTGATTTACTAAAAATATAAGTTTACAAATAAGAAACATCATTAAAAAATATATTTGAACTTGCCAAATACAGGGGAAAAAATTATAAAATGAAATACTTAATGATAATATTTTTTTCTTATTGGCCAATTATTGCAATACTACTGAAAAAGTAAATTAAAATCTTTGTTGACTGAATTTAAATTTTTAAATATGAATGAATAATTATAAAGTCATCATGAAACAACGAAATTCTGTTCTAAACTTTAAAATTGAATTTATAATTATTAAAATATTAAAAAAGTTCTATACAGTGATTAACAGAGTGTAATGATCATAGTTTTCTAAACATATATTTAAAAAATGTAATTATAAATATTTTGTAAAAATGATCATAAATATATAAATAAACTACACATTATGCTCATTGCTAACAACAATCAAAATAAGTTTAAAGTTTATTTATTTGCCCAAAATCAAAGAAACTACCAGTCAGTGACTAGGCTTTGGTCTGCTTGTTTATAATTTTCTTACACAGAGGTTAAACTCTCCATACAGTAGCACCACTCAGTGTAATCCAAAGTAATCAATAGATGCAAGAAAGTTTAAGCATAAAATCCCCATCTAGTGCCTACTTATCAATATCCCCAAACAAGTTTCCATTCATTACCCTGACTTGCACTGAGTGGCACTACTATATGAAGAGTTTAGCCTCTGTTAAAACAACTTGTGTAAGCATAAAGAATGGTGATTATGTGATGCTTGGTGGTTTAATGTCATTTTATTCTGTGATTACTGCCATTTTCAGTTTTTTTAAAAACTAATAAATCAATGTTACTTTATTACCAATTTTTACTATCTAATGAATGTAAACCAACAAAATAATCCTAAAAATAGCTACAAGAATGATTTAAAACCAAAGCATAACAGTAATATTATAATACTTTATAATATATTGCAGCTAATAATCAGTTTGCAAACAACATTTCTTAACTTTCCATTGAAGGCACATACATTTTATTATTTGTTTTAATATATATAGTATTTTATATAATATTTTCTAAATATAAAAATTTCTTGAAAGTTAATAAAATTTGTAAAATATCTTTCTTAAAGAATAAAATGAAAGTTATTGATTTACTAAGGCAGAAAATAAACTGTAAATGATTCTTATATTGTGTCTGAAAAATTAAACTTTGACAAATTCAAATGATAATCTGAAATGGGTGATGGTAATTGGGATAAATATATAAATTTCAAAATCAATATGAACTTAAAAACGTCAAAACAATTAGAAAGAATAGAGTCTGATAATAACAAGACTGTTACTTTTTTCTACAGAGAAAAAAAGTTGATGAATAAAAACAATATCACCCAGAATGTATTTAAGTGTAATGAAAGTCTGATATTTTGCCATTCATTTTGTTTAAAAAAATAAAGATATGGTAAATAAGTTTTTTTTTTTGGTGAATGCAAATTAGTGAATACACACAGTATATATATTTATGTGCTTTCACTCAATTTACTATTAATAATGACATACTATAATTTTCATTTATATATGCAACTATACACAATGTGTTATATATATATGCATGATAAATATTACCATAATATGCAGTTCAATAATCAACTACTGTAATCAAAGCTTGTCAACAGAATGTAAACTAATTATTACGTGGTATATGTAAAACAGCTTGAACAAAATATAGCAGATATTGCAACTCCACTGTAATAATAGGGATTTGAACTCAGAATTTTTCAGTCTATTCTTTCTCCTCCACTCTATCTCTCGACCACACACATGTGAAAAAGATACATAATCCCCAATATATGTATTTTGTGCAGAACCAGCACTCATCGGTTGGGCCAGATCATAATCTCCCACATATATATACAATCAGTGCTTGATATGTATTAAGATAGCAATTCTCAAACTTTATTAGACAGGTGTCAATCTTATCACCCTTCCAACTATTCAACTATCCATTTCATTGAAAAATTGATGATTGAATGCTTAAAGCTCTTGTTGGATTTGATATTATAGTCACAGCTATGTAGACATTACATCAATCTAACCCCTCATATTATCGAACATTATATGTTCATATATATTAATAGGAGAGGTATGAGCTGAACTTATACTAAGATGTAATCTATTTCCTGAAACAATATGTAATTATAAGGCAATATATAATTTGCTTATATTGAATGTTTTTTATATATCTAAGTTAGGTGTATTATGATTGTTTTCTCTATGCAGTTTGAAATTTAGGTTTTATTATTAAAAAATATTTGAATGGTTTATTGCTCTAAAGTTAATTTCAAACACAAAAAATGAATGAGCTGGGTCGAATCAATGGATCTTGAGTTATAGTTTCTATCAATTTTACTGAGTTGAATCACTTAAGGCAAGGTCTTATCATTATGTGACTGGGACCAACAATAGCAAACGTCTTTTTATATTGTTGCTACTCCTTATGGACGTTAATAATAAATCATTAAAAAAAAACAATACAATAATAATAATAAAAATAATAATGCAAAGCAAAATAGAAGATAAATAAGGTTAACTATATAGACTCTCCTTACAAAGTATTAAGATGAAAATGTAAATTTAAGTAAAACATGAAACTAAAATAAATAGAGGGAAAATATTGCAATTGCTACATTTGTTATTGAATGTAACCTGTTTAAAATGTCAAAAAAGAATAACAGGCCATTCAAGAAGTTATTATAATTTATAAAACTGATTCAAATATTTATACAAGTAATCTACGTAAAATGTAAGTATTACCCTAGAATCACGTGAACATTTTGAGAAGTATTAAATTAAAAACTTTATTATATTGTTTACATAAAGTATGTATAAAATTTTTGTTTTAGTTTAAAATACAGTATTACGTTTTAATTAATCTCCGATCCTTCTATAAGATATAATTTCTTCAGCTCCATGACAACGCAGAAAATTATAACCTTTAACCCTAGACTCTAATGCGCATGTTTTGTTTTTTTTCCTATTTCTTTTGACATTCAGTGTCTCTAAGAAGCAGTTTAATCAAAGAAAGAATTGAATATTGGACGACAGGGGATATCTTGCCGTATCATTTCCTCTTTAGCCAAGTGTTAAATTGTCAATTAGGGCGCTCGTCAAGTCATTGAATGAACATCACCCGGAGAGTTGGTACAATCGCTTTAAGCGCCAGCTGCTAAAGTAAAACAGCGGCTTTCGACTTGCCGGTATTTTAGCTCTGAGAAGAAACTGCTATCCAGTCGCGACCAAAGACAATATATTGATTTATGTACCATTTATTTACTTTTGGGAAGAATTATTTTCAAAACTAAAGTAAAACCAAAATAATGCTAAATTTATATCGCTTCATTTGTAATCTTTATTGAATACTGTAGCTTTTTTCTGAGGGTTAATTTATAATAACCGAATGAATGTTTTCTAAAAGTAACCCAATTATCTTTCTCTCCTTAGGCATCTTCCTAAATAAGGGTAAATCTTCATAAACTAATTAAGAGAATATCCTCTAGATGGCAGAACAATCTAATAATTTTATTGGAGTACTAAAATGAAACCACATAATTATATTAATAATAATAGTAATATAAAAATTACAATATTAGTAAAACAAAAAAATTCCTTGCTAGTAAAATAAAAATTTAAATGCAGTATTCCGCATAACGTAATATAATTTTCTGGATTATCTATTTCCAACTTAACTATTTTTAAAGACCTCGAAATCGACTTTATAAATAACAAACCGACCCCAAAAAATTAGCAGTCACACAGATGCAGATGTACAGCAAGACTTTAGATAACCATTTGTTTCCTTTTGCAATTCAATTATAGATTATATATGATAGATTTGTGGTGATCTGAAAAGTAAATAAAAACTGTTAGAAATAAATCAACAATGTTTGGTCTAACTTTTTGTTATTGTTTTAAAAAAAAAAATCATTAGAACATTGGTTAAAATTTATCTTAATGATGTTAATATATATATTTTTCCTACAGTACAAGCTTGATTATATCTGCACTATTATATGTAATATATAGGGGGTTTGAAGTCAGACTTTCACACGACCCTCAACCATCCATGCTATCTCATACTGCTGATACACTTGATCACACACATGTTGAAAAGGTAAATAATCACCAAAAAAGGAATTTCATGCTAAACCAGCACACATCAGTTGGTCCAGGTTATCATTTCCACACATATATACAATCAAAGTTCAGCTTTATATTAAGATAGCCAATCTTCATTCTTTAATGGACAGGCTTCAACCCACTCCACCCCACAACTCTTCAGTCATTCATTTCACCGGCTTTGAGCATTCCATCATCAGATTTTCAATGAAATGAATGACTGAAGAGTTGTGGGGTGGAGTGGTTTGAAGCTGTCCATTAAAGAATGAAGATTGGCTATTTTAATATAAAGCTGAACTTTGATTGTATATATGTGTGGAGATGATAACCAGGACCAACTGATGAGTACTGGTTTAGCAGAAAATACGTATATTTGTGATTATTTATCTTTCCAACAATGTGCGTGATCATGTGCATCAGCAGTATGAGATAGCATGGATGGTTGAGGTTCATGTGAAAGTCTGAGTTCAAACCCCCTTAATGGTGTTATTAAATTATTAATATTTAAGAAGTGGCTGTATGGTGTTTAAACTGAATAAATGTAGCTCATAATGAGAATAATAAAAGAAAAATGCATACTTTTATGAAACATTTATCTATTAATATAAGACATTCCACAAAAAAAAATGGAGTGCATCCATTAGTAAAGATTATTTAGAAATTAAAAACCAAACCCAAAATTCTACTGTCATCAAAGGCTATGCAGTTTAAGGCCATTTACTTTTTTTTTTTGATCCACTTTCTCCATATGTTTTTCCAAAAATATTGCTATGGTAAAGAAAAGATAATCATGGATTCCTGATCTGTAAGAAAAATGTGACACCTTTCCCATCAACAATAAAAACAAAAAAAGGTGCATTATTACTTATTAGTACTCTTTTCCACTCACATTTATTTGCTTAACCCAAAATAACTTGACATTTTACCTTCTCATTAACAATAGCTAGATATCTGTTTAGTAATCATAGGATTTTTGACATCACAGAAATTAGCACAGAAATTTCTCATCCTAAAGAGATATTTTATAATCCATTACATCACTTCACCCATTTGAGTACTTTGTTAATTAAATGAAATATATAATAATTGAGAATTAGAGTTGACACTAAAAATTAAAATTTAATACAATGGTCAAGAAGTCTGACATATTCTTTATATTAAAAAAGAAGGGGCTGCAGAGCATAATTTGGAAAGAGGTGGTGGTATTTGCTTTAACTTTTAGAAATGAAATATTGGTATTGGCTCTATATACATATTCTAAAAGGTAGGTAAACATGCAATGAGTGATAGATTATGGAAAGCAAATAAGATTATTCAAGAATAAATTTTAAAAATATTTAAAAGACTACAATAAATAAAAAGTAATCAAATGGTCTGCTATTCAGAGATCATATGAACTTTAAGAAAAGAGACAGAACAGAATCATGAATCATGGACCATGAGTTCTAGAGCTTGCCACCCTACATGAGTACCAAACCATGCATAGTAGAGATTACAATATGTCAAAGTAATTCAAAATAAATACATACAAAATGTATATAAAGAAAAGCTTAGTTTAATACTTTAACAGCATGCTATGCTAAACATGCTTTCAACTACCTGGTAGTTATATTCATAGCAATAGTTGTCCAAGAAGCTTGTGACATTTATAAAAGAAAAAAACTAGTGAGGATTTGCATAAAATTTGAATAGGATGTGAATAAGTTAATTTAAATAAGGTTTTGATAGGGGATGCAGGATTCTTTTTTGTTAATTGTGTATATATTATTGGCAATATGCCAGGCTTCTTTAACTTTACATTTAGCATCGTTTTTTTCAGAGCTGACAATGCTGACAGAAGTAGTTTGAAGTTGTGGCCATAAATAAAGTTAGAGTCAATTACATTGTATGGAAAGTGCAAATAGTCTAGAAAAGTGTGTACAATATGTATAGTTAATAGACAGAGAATTTATTTGTGTGTTCATATAAGAAACAAGATAGATGTATACAAAATATTTAGCAGATCATAATTATACAGTAGACAAAAAAGGACTGATAAATCAGTTATGAAGAAAGCAGAGTTATGGGAAATAAATATAAAGAAAAATATTTTAAAGTTATATAAAAATTTAAAATAAGAAAGACTATATTAATACATTATAAAAAGCTTATAATTATAAATTTATTAAACGCACATTGATTACGTAAGTAATATTTACTGAGGCTATAACCTCTTTTCTTCCATAGCGTAAGCTTGTGGTTAAAACACCTGTAGAGATCCCTACCATCGCATTTTATACACATATTATCAAGGTTATAGCCTCAGTAAATATTACTTAAAATGCTTATTGAAAATGGGCTAAAAGTTTTGTCTGTAGATGTGATTTACTCAGAAATGTGAGAAAAAAATTGATAAAATATTTATTTTGGCAGCAGAAGATGTTGAAAGAAGTATAGACAAGTTGTATGGAGAATAAATAAAAGAAATAAAGATGAAAAACAGAAAAAAATATGAAAAACAGAGAGGTGGGAATATAAGAAAAAGATATTATGATTAAAAAATACTTTTTATGAGCTAATAAAATTTTTAAAAACTGCATTTGTGCAGCTAAAATTACTTGTTATGTGTATATTCTAAAAGGGAAGGGCACATTACTTGTTATATTCATATAAAGTAAATAACATCTTTTTTCAGAAGAAATAAAATTATTTATTAGCTTCAAGTTAAATATTAAGCATTTTTTAATTTTTTTTTTTTTTTAAAAAAAAAAATACAAATTAAGATTTTTTTGTCATGTCTAATTTACATAGATTTTTATACATATAATATCTGACAATGATTCACTATATCACTTTAAATACTAGCTTCGCTTTTACAGTATATACAGTCAATCCTGGTGTAATTCAATCCAGAGAGTAATTCATTTCACTTTACACAAGAAAAATATAAATATAAAAAGACATATAAAAATAATTATTAAGACAATAAAGCCAATTGCTCAAGGTTTTAATAGGTTTATAAATGTAGATGATAACAATCAACTCTTAAGCTATCAACAATCTCAACCTGTAGTCAAGGCAACCACCTTTAACAATAAAAATGTTTATATATTTATATAGACACTAAAGATCGCAACTCGATTACTATACAGTTTAATTTTAATGCAAACTAAAATTCAACTATTAATCATCTAACAGGTTGCCAGTTTCTATTGGTACCCCTGGTGGCAATTTTTGCCAAAGTTTAACCTTTGATTTTAGTAAAAAGCCTTTATTCTATACTAAAACTCAATAAATTGTCAAGCGTTGTTAGCCGAGAGGTCATCGCAGCTGCTTGCAAGCAAGTAGTTGGTTGCAGACGGTTGTGAGTTCGCATCCCGGCCGATGCTATGACATAAGAAAAAAAAAAAACTCAATAAATTGGATTTGATTTCTTAGAAATTTAAGTTTACAAATGAAAAACATTCTAAAAAATCATATTTGGAATTTGCAAATATTGAAAAATGAATGTGTAATGAGAATATAGGATATTTTCATTATTATACTATTGGAGGGGGTGGGGGAGAAATCAAGCATGGGACTCTGTAAAAATTAATGAAAATTCTTTAATTGGAATTTATTTTAAAAATAGGAATAAATAAATCTGAAACCTTAGTAAATCTATAAAATTATGCTATAAATATTAAAAATTGCATTTATAATTTTTAGAATATCTCAAAAAATCTTACCGTGGTATTGATAAGCTGTCAATGATTGATTTCACAAAGTATTGCCATTGTATTGATTGGGAGTTTTTTTCTTAACATTAAGGACAAATTTATTAGCTTCCATTTTTAAAAATAAAACACATAAAAATAGAATAAAAGTGTATACATGTAATTTTGAATAATTATTATACAATTATTGTGTAAGAAGTATTTAATAAATTACATAAAAAATAATGCTTTTTGTTATTCCAAAAATTTTCTCAAAGCAATTTCGCAAATTAGAGAACAAAGATCTAAACCCATAAAAACACATCGAGCTTGGATTAAAATTTTGATTTTTATCACCTGTTGGAAAATACTGACAGATTTTTTTAAATTAATAAATCATATTTATTAGTTTGTGGTTTTGCTGTTTAAAAAAAAATAGAGAAATAATCACTAAATATAGTTGTAGAAGAGCAATTTAAAGTGGAAAATTACCAGCACCATCTCCTAAGTAAACAATCTGGGCCTCATAATCATTGAGTTAAAATCTTAAATAAATCTAACTAATAAAAATTCATAGATAAGTGATTTCAGAACTTGTGCTTGAAATTATTTTCTTCTTGAGTTACATTCTATTGCTTGTTTGTGGCTGTCTTTCAAAGTCTCAGAAGTCACTTTACTTCTGCTTTCTCACTTAACCTTCTTTCCTGATACTACATTTTAACAACTTTTCTGGATTCCTCATAAAAGAAAAATAAACTTACATTATTAAAAATCATTTTTTATTTCTTATTCAGATTTTTTTTCTTGATACTATGTTTAAAACTCTTATTCCTGCCCATATTAAGAATTAAAGTTGATCTTACAAAGAATAAACAAAGTTACAAATAATAAAAATTATTTTCACTTTGTGTTTTTTAGTTTTTTTATGGTAACATTAATCAGTTTTTATTTCTGCTATTCAGAATCTTCAACATAACTTGCACATGTGTCTTACATCAGCCAATAGTGTTCATTATAACATTTGAATTTATTGATAGTTTTATAGCTTTTTAATTTGGAAATTTTTTTGTGACAACATTAATCAGCAGCTTTCTAACCCTGATTTTCATGATCATGGTTAAAATTATTTTCACTATTCAGCAGAATAATTAAAAAAAGATAAAATAAATCTATTACTAAAGATACAAATAAATAGGTTAAATGAAGTACCTCTTTAATGTCATGTCAAAGATATATTTATTATAACATTTGTTTGTATAATGTAAATCTCCAGTGGATAACCACTAAACATCACATGATCACTATTTCTTATGCTAGCATTGATTACTCTGATTGGCACTGAGTGGCACTACTGTATGGAGAGTGTTGTCTTCAGTGGAAATAAAGGTTCATAATATAATCTGTTCTCAATAAAAGCATTCATTGCAGATAATCTCACTATATTTAAATATTAAAAATTATTATACTACTTTGCTGCAATAATTACCCTATGTGGTTTGGTGCAATAGTGAAGTGGGTTTGAAAGCTAATGGTACCTGCAATACAATTCAACCCACTCAAGCATAAATATATCCTTATCATATTTTCTTGAATGACATATTATGCAATTACTAAATTTCAGCTCCTAATAATCATGCTTTAAGTCTGAAATGATTAATATTTCTTGACCTTCGTGTATATTAAAATTCTATATTGAAGATTAAATATATCTAACAACAGAGGGAGCAATTCATGATTCATCACAACTGCATTGCAATATATTTCTTTTACTTATGGTTACATTTAATATTTGATTATTACTTGTTTCAAACATATTTATATACACATAGAAGCATTGTTTAATATACTTGCTTGACCTTTAAATGTAAAAGAAGCGTGAAAATTGTTTTTAGATAATGGAGGATTTCAAAACAATAGAAATTTTTATAGATATCTCATAGTTATCTCAGATACCAATGAAATTATTGGTCAATTAAAGAATATCTAATTATTATTGAATAGAGGTAAAACAGAAAAAAATCACAAAAATAATCAACCAATGAACAATTGATTAATCTGGAAAGCAACAACTTTTTTGTTTCACTGTTGCAATGCTGAAGAACCCTTTGACCTGTAATGGGATATTTGTAGCTGTTTACTTTTATATATATATATATAAAGTATCTAAGATGTTAACCACCTGTATGTGAACTACAGTGTGAGAGTTAAAGAATATCATCAAACAGATTATGCTTCATGTTAAATAAAACAAGTGGCTGAATAGCTGCAAAACAACAGAAGTAAAAAATTACAAAAGATCTTATCTCAATTTATTAGAGATCAATGTTTTTCAGAGAGATAGATCTTATGTGTACATATAAGTGGTTGCTTTAAGTAGCAAATATCAGTTCAGTTTAAAAATAGATAAATGGGATTTGCAAACATTACCATCAACTTGTTAAGTCATCAGTCTTTGGAAAAAGATAAAGTTATTCCATGGGCTCATCACTCAATCATCATCAATTGCAAAGGTTGCATGAAATTTCATTCATATTTTTTTGTAGTCATTTAACTAACACAAATTTATTGGAATCCTTACTTTCCAGATTATCTAGAAATAGCAGTTCCTTGAAATAGTTGTCATTTCCATCTGGATTAAAATGTCAGGTCATACCAGACATAGTAATGCCATAATCTATCAGAAAGATCACATGGAAAATAATGATAAAAGTTCTGTTGCATGGTCATGCATTTTTATGAATAATAAAAATAAGTCACAAAAGGATAATTTAAAAAGGATGTTGAGTATAAACCAAAAAATATGAATCAAAAATTTATATAAAACAATAGAAAAGAAAGGTGTTATAAATACAAAAAAAAAAAAAAACAAAAGGAGGTAACATTTTAAAAAAAGGCAAGCTGAAAAATTGAATGAATTATCCTTTAATAAATACAATTAAATAATAAGAGAAATAAGTCAGAAGTAAATGTTATGATTAGTTCTGATGCATTTGGGACATTCTTAGATTTTAACAATATAAACATGCATCAATGGAAGTATTTGGAAGAAATCATTGCAGCACCTTCTGTAAATATACTGAGCTCATTTTTATAAAGAGACAAAACTTTAAGCAACCATCACACACTTTTTTAGGAAATTGATTTTATAATCATTTATTTCTTTATCAGGTATTCTTGATAAGATGTCACCAGTTGTAATTACTCACTAGGAACAAGGAACAAACCTTATGCCATTACAGTTAGTAAATCCACCTACCATACTAGGAACCTAAAAGTTGAGAATGAATCAAACGCTAAATTTTTAGAATCATTTTTTTACAGATAGTGAATTATTTCATCTAACTCAAAAAGAAGTAAAGTAAAAGCAATATATATATATAAGATCAGCATATGACACGTCTTAGTTTGCATTTTGCTATATGTCATTTTTTCGCAAAAATGTCAAATATACCTGCAGTTGGAATATAACTGAGATCACATAAAATGTATAGTTAATAACCTAATGTTTAATTATGTAATTTATATAAGAAAATGCTCTTAAATTTCAAAATTTTAGTCATTTGAAGTTTTCAAGCTATGAGTTTGATAGCTTAAATAGGAGCTGGGTAATTGGTAGGAATATGCAAAAACAGTATTTTTTTTTTTTGACGAATGCCAAGTTATAAACTACTCTGGGAATCTATTTCACACTGGCACGTGATTTTATACTGTTTTTCATTTTTATATGAAAGAATCTGGATAAAGCAGTATAAGATGAATATATGCTTTAAATTAAGTTTGCTAAAGATTAGCCTGTGCTCCTAGTGTTTTTATAATGATTCTTAGAGAATAAAAGGTTGGTGAATAAAGAAATATCAATGACGTAGAGGAGACAGAAGAGACTACTTTACTTAACAATTACTTACTGATTTTTTTTTTTTTTTGTTTAACTTTAGTAAATCTTTCAATAATGTATTTAAAGAGATAACAAAGGCAACATTATACTTTATGAATGTTTCTAATCCTGAAAATCTTTCTTAGCCACTGTAGATCAAATATTAATTATTATTTGTAAAAACTCTTGCCACTAGCTCCAAAAAAAAAAACTTAATAAAATTCTTAAAGCTAGAAATACATTTCTAAAATTGCTTTTCCAATTTAATGCACAAATCTGGTTAGTCGATATTATACTGTGGGTCTTTTATGGCCCCCAAGCAAAGTCAATTTTGCTATCTCTAGATTATTTGAAAACAAAATTATAAACAGTACTTTTCTAAATAAATATAACGCAATAACATATATATATATATACAGCTTATTATTTATAAAATATTCAACTTCTTGTTTTACACTCCCAAATAACTGTTTATTATTAATAGCGGAAACAACTTCGTATTTTGTTAAAATTGTAATTCATTAGTCTAAATGTTCCAGCTTTATTTTTTTTAAAAATGCGTATATTTTAAAATGTAATTTATAAAATAATTGAAAAAACGATTTCTCCACTTGGAACTGTCATTAGAATTTTCTACCTAAAATTATTAGTATTTGTTTTAACAAAAGTGCAATTTCATATTTATGTAACTTAAATCGCCTATTTTAAATTTGAATTTATATATCTTTTTCTTAGGCATTTTAGCATTTATATATATTAAAATGCTGAAAATAATATACTTATGAGCATATATTTTCATCCGCATATCCAGTCACCGTATCAATCACCAAAAAATAAAAACCAGTGTTTAAAATATTATCTTATAGATCAAGGGCATCAATACAAACAAACGAACAATTAATTATAAAAATCTTGGATTTTTTCTTCCAAATTTCAAAATCAATTTTACTCTCGAAATTTGGTTTCTTTCAAATCTTAGCGCCCCTAAGCGATCGCTTAGATTTACCTAATTACTGGCTATCTCTCGGGAAATTCAACATTATTTTTTCATCTTTTTCTATCGGCATTCATACTATGTACTTTTATAAAGGATACATAATAGAGAAAATGCTCTCATACTTTACAGCTCCCCCTCCCCTCCACTGTTGTTCCATGTGTATTATTAATAATTTATCGATTGAATATTTAGCCAAAGGATAATAAAATAATTGCAGTAATATTTTTTTCAGTGTTTTGTTAGGTCGTGCATAGGCCATAAGCTTTCCGCTAAGTACTATAATACAGCATTAGCGGGTTGAGTTATTCCAACCCCTTCGTATGTTTTAATGCTTTTTTTTCCTACAGGCAAAGAGATCAAATATACCGCAGTCTCAAAAAGCTTCTTTATCCACCAAATTTATTTTTATACCGTCAGCCATAAAATGTATTATATAAACTATTAGCAGATTTTAAAAAAGAAAAAGAAAACGATACTTACAAATGTCAAATAAACTTTTTTGTTTGGTTTTAATGTTTAAAAAAATCATTCCGCCGAGGATATAAAACACTGACGCCATCGACGGACATTTAAGTAAGTATGTTATTTCAATTTTAAACATTTTGTATGGGATTCTTATACTTGCTACTATAACTTGTTTTGTGAATGAAACTTTTTTTTATTTTCTTTAGAAATGATGTAAAAAATTTATTAAAATATACGATGTAGTTCTAAATGTATATTATCTGGAAATTATAAAACTCAAGCAGCAGGTAAAAAGCTTAGTCGAAGTAAATAATTACTACAGGTTTTGGCAAAAGTATGGAACAAACAGTTCGGACATTGCACAAGTTTTTACATAATTTGTCTACTATTCTTTAAAAATTCGTCATATAAAATGATTCGTATTCTTTAGGCATATCTATATTTCGATTTTTACTTTATATTTGCAAAAATCCTTATATATAATGTATATAACGTAAAGCACAACGTCATTTTTATGTATATAAATATTTTTTTTGTCTTCATTATTTTAATTTTGGGGGTCGTAAATTTAGTATATTAAATATACAATTAAGAGCGATTCTTTCCACTCTACTTCAAATTTGAGAAATGAACAAATATTAAATAGTAATGCTTTTATACCAATATATCCCAGACTAATTTTCGGTTTATAATTTTTGTCAGTAAGAGAAACGTGAACATAATGCACCTCGTAGATC
Organism: Epiperipatus broadwayi; assembly: GCA_028023455.1. Lineage (NCBI taxonomy): Eukaryota > Metazoa > Onychophora > Udeonychophora > Euonychophora > Peripatidae > Epiperipatus > Epiperipatus broadwayi. The sequence continues at coordinate 1,068,662 of JAQFVV010012505.1, read as the reverse complement.
AAATAGACATTCTCATCCAGAAACCAGTTTTTACTCTTTTTTTTATTTAAACTAATAGCTTAAAATTCCAAAATCTTTTAATTTTTTTTAATCCAAGCTAATTTGCTTATATAGATTTATATAATTATATTTATTTTAAAACTAATTAGAAAGGCTTTGAATTCAGACTTTCAAGCTCCATCTTCTGGCACACAAGTCCATATATATGTGAAAAAGATAAATAATCTTCAATATAAATATTTCGTGCTAAATCAGTACTCATCAGTTGGTCCAAATCATCCTCTTTCATACACACACATAATTAGTGCTGTTTATATTAAGATAGAAAATCTTCAAACTTTAATGGATAGACTTCAATCTTCTCCATTCTCCAACTCTTCAACTATCCATATCATTGAAAATCTGATGATGGAAAGCTCAGAGATGTTGCTGATGTCATTATTATTGTCATATCCATGTTGACTTTAAGTCATTCTGACCCCTCATATATAGGGCCTTAATATGTCTATTTAAATCCACAGAAGAGAGATGGGCAAAATACAGGTTGAATATATAATATTTAAATACAAGTATGTCTCTACAGAACCTCATGAAATTAGAAGGGATTTGAACTCAGACTTTCAAGCTCCCTACATCTATCCACTCCATCTTTATCTTTTTCACATGTACGTGATCATGTGTATTGGTTGGGTCAGATGGAATGGATAAATGTAGGACGCTTTAAAGTCTGAGTTCAAATCCTTTCTAATTACATTAACCTCTGTAGAGACAATATACTAAATGAACATATTAAAGTTTTATATGTGAGGGTTAGAATGACTTCAAGTCAACATGGGTTTGACAATAAAATATAGAGAGAATGAAATTAAACAATAAATTATTGGAGGATATTAATAAAAGTGGAAGAGAAGAGAGCAAAAAAAATTGGAAATATATTAAAAGAAGGAATGTAGGGGAGAGAGAAATAGTAATACTAACTGATGAGAAAAAAGAGTGCAGCTCTAGAGAATTAGAAACAATGTTAAATAAGTATATAATGGATATAGAAAAGATGTTAAATGTGAAGGACAGAATGATAATAAACATAAAAGTATATGGTAATGGAAATATTAGTTTACAGAAAATGAACTGAATGAGGCAGGGAAGAAACTGAAAAGCAGAAAGGCAAGAGGTTTAAATGGATGGGCAGCAGAGATGGTGATGGAAATAGGGAAAAACTAAATCTATGAAGTTTTTAATAAGATGGCACAGAAGACAGAATTTCCAGTTAGTTGGAATAATACTAGAGTAATGCTATTATTTAAAGGAGAGGGTAATGATCATAGAAAGTTAAACAATTGTAGACTGATAGCGGTAATGTCAGTGTTATATAAAGCTTTTGCATATAGGGTGTCAAAATGGAAGAAAATAATCTAGTGAGAGTAATGCAAGGAGGTTTTAGATTGGATAGGCATATAGGAAATAGTTTATTTGTAATCACATAACATATAGATTGAATAGGAATATGGGTAGACAATTATATATGGTCCTTATAGATATAGAGAAGGCATTTGATAGAGCAAACAGATTATGGGTAAGTTTAGTAAATCTGGGAATGAATGGAGCTTTAGTGGATCTTATTAAGAGATTGTATGAGAATTATTAATATACTTATCAATTCAAAAATATAGAATCAGAGTTAAAAGTGAGGTGGGACTAAGGAAAAGATGGCTATGCTACCTATTTTGTTTTTGTTATATTTGAGAGAAATGGAGAGAGCAACAGACAGACTAGGAAAAGGTGATAGAGATATCATTAATATATGGCAAGGGAGTGTATATATTATCAGCTCTTTTATTTGCTGATGATATCTTCTTGTGCACAGAAAGTAGGGAAGATATGGAAGTTATCCTGAAGATGTATGCAAGGTTGGGTAAAGAGATGGGGATTAAATTTAGTGAAGAAAAAATTAAAAATAATGATGATAAATGTTGGGAAAAGAGAATAGAAAGAATTTTTATTGAGAGATATGATGAATAGATATAACTATTTGTAAATCGTCTTAAGTAATCAGAGAAGTTGCTTGGATGAATGGGAGAAAAAAAACTGATAAATGAAGCAAAGAAAAAAAAGGGTCTGATAAAGAAATTAGCAGTGTTTTCATATAATAAATATGACGTAGCAAGAATTGTATGAAAGGGAATGGCAGTAGCGGGGTTAACTTATGATAATGATGCATTATGTGTTAGTAAAGGGGTGTTAGATTATGTAGAAAAAGTACAAATGAAGACATGCATTAGATGCAGATGTGTGGATGGCAAAGGAGGCAATTCAAGGAGAAATGTGATGGCCAAGTTTTTATATGAGAAATACAAAAAGCAAAATGAAAATGTTCAGTAGATTGCAATTTATGGATAATAAGAGAATAACCAAAATAGTATTTAATTAGGTTACAAGTAAAGGACAGGCAACAAGATGGATCAGAAAGGTAGTACAGTATGCAGAAGATATCAGTATTTTGTACAAAGATGCATTAATAAAAAATAGGGAGTTGGAGAGATGAACTAGTATGGAGAGTAAAAAGAGTCTAAATATATACAGAAGTAAAAAGAATATTGGCTGTGAGTTAATTTACAATAATAGCAAGGAAAGTAGTTTACTGTTTAAGATTCATACAGGATCATTAGCAACAAGGGAATATACACATAAATAGAGAAATGTAGGTGATTTAGTCTGCAAGTTATGTAAGGAAGACATGGAAAATATTAGGCATCTATTAATTGAATGTAAATGCTTACAAGCAGAAAGACTACAAATAATGAAGTTGTAGGAGAATAAATATAAATAAAGTGATTATACAGAAAGTTGGTTATTGGTTTTTATGCTGGGTTTGGAAAAAGATAAAGAGGATCTAGATATAAAGGCCATAGAGTGGACAAAGATAATTTTATGGAAATGGGATGGAGAAGGATAGAGAAGAATATGGGAAAAACTTATGTGGGGAATAGAAAGAGAAGGGAATGTGCCAATGGGCTGAGAGATACCTGACTCCAATAAAGGAAAAGCCATAGTGCATTGCATCATGTATTTTCTCTTTCCCTGATTTTTTAGTGAAGGAATATTGAAAAAGTTCATCCAGTAGTTATTAAGGTTGCTTTATTCTTTATCTTATCATATGAAAATAAAGATTTTGTTGTTGATTTTTTATACAACATTCAAAACTTTTTTACTGTGCATTGATAAAAAGATATTTGATCAATTTAAATAACTACCTAGGTTCAATAATATATGTAATGTGATGTGATGTATTTGGCTTCTCCTTAAATGAAGTCAAGAATATCTCAGCAATTATGCCCAGATAAACCCGTTAGCCATTTTATTCTCCATTCCCCACTCTTAAGTCTTCCCATATTCTGCCCCATCCCATTTTCACAACATAATCTTTGTCAACTCTATGGCCTTTATATCTAAATCCCCCTTATCTCTTCACAAACCCAACATAAAAACTAATAACTCACTTTCTGTATAGTCACTTTGTTCATGTCTATTCTCCCATAACTTCATTATCTGTACCCTTTCTGCTTTCAAGCATTTACATTCAATCAACAGGTGCCTAATATTTTCTATACCTTCCTTACATAATTTGCACACTAAATTATCCATGGTTTTCCATTTACATGTATATTCTCTTGTTGCTAATGATCCCGTTCGAGCCTTAAATAATAAACTACTTTCCTTACTATTATCATAAATTAACTCACATCCAATATTTCGTTTACTTCTATATATATTTAAACTCTTCTTACCCTCCATACTAGTTCTCCAACTCCCTATTTTTTGTTAATGCTTCTATTTTATCCCATTCCTTACCACTATAACACTTAGCAATCCTCCTAACACAATCATCCCACCTTTTATACAAGTATACTGATATAAATTCCTTATCCAAATCTTTTGCATACCGCATTACCTTTTTCACCCATCTTGTTACCTGCCCTTTACTCATAACCCAATTCAACACTATTTTTGCTATTCTTTTACTATCCATAAACTGCAACCTACCAAATATTTTCATTTTACTTTTTGCATCTCTCATATAAAAACTTGACCATCCCATTTCTCCTTGAATTGTCTCCTTTGCTGTCCACATCTCTGCATCTAATGCATGTCTTCCTACTTCCCTTTGTACTTTCTCTAAATAATCTAAAACCCTTTTACTAACACATAATGCATCATTACCATATGTTAACCCTGCTACTGCAACTCCCTTCCATACTATTCTAGCTACATCATATTTATTATATGAAAATACTGTTAGTTTCTTTACCAAACCCTTTCTTTTCTTTGCTTCATTTACCAATTTTTTCTCCCATTCATCCAAGCAATTTTCCTGATTACATAAGATGATTCCCAAATACCTATATCTATCCACCACACTTAACTTTATATCCCCCAATAAAAATTCTACATCTTCTCTTTCCCCAGTATTAACCATCATTATATTTGATTATTGTTCACTAAATTTAATCCCATCTCTTTACCCACCCTTGCACATGTCCTCAACATAATTTCCATATCTTCTTTTCTTTCTGCACACAAAAAGATATCATCTGCAAAAAAAGACCCGACAAAATATATACTCCCTTGCCACCGATTAATGGTATCTCTACCCCTCTTCCTAGTCTTTCTATTGCTTTCTCCATTTCACTCAAAAACAAAATAGGTAACATAGGGCATCCTTGCCTTAATCCTACCCCATTTTTAACTTTAACTGACTCTATATCCCCTAACTGGTAAGTATAATAATTATTTTCATATAATTTCTTAATAATATTTACTAAAGCTTCATCCATTCCCAAATTGGCTAACCTTACCCATAATCTATTTCTATTTACCCTATCATATGCTTTCTTTATATCTATAAAACTCATATATAATGATTTACCTGAATTCCTACTCATCTCCATAAGTTGTGTAACTACAAACAAACTATCTCATATATGCCTATCTGACCTAAAACCTCCTTGCATTTCCCCCACTACATTATTCTCTTCCATCCATTTTACAACTCTTCCAGCTACCATATATGAGAAAACTTTATATAAAACTGATGTTACTGCTATCGGTCTATAATTATTTAACTTTCTATGATCTTTATCCTTTCCTTTAAATAATCTTATTATTGTATTATTCCAACTACCCAGAAAAACTCTCTTCTGTGCCATCTTATTAAAACATAATAATAACTTTGTTCTTGCTCTATGCCCTAAATTCATTGCCATCTCTGCTGCCCATCCATCTAAACCTCTCGCCTTTCCACTTTTCAATCTCTTCACTGCCTCATTCAGTTCATTTTTTGTTAACCTAATATTCCCATTACTAACTGCTTTCATTTTTTCTATCACTACTTCCTTCGCATCTAACATCTTTTCTATATCCATTACATATCTATTTAAGATTCTCTCTACCTCTTCTCTAGAACTACACTCTATTCCCTCATCATCTATTAATACTATCTCTCTTTCCCCTACATTTCTCCTTTTAATGTAATTCCAAAATTTTTTACTCCCATCTCTTCCACTTTTATTAATATATAATTAATATATAATTTATTTATATGTGATGTGATGTGATGTGATGTGATGTATTATGGCTTCTCCTTAAACGAAGTCAAGAATATCTCAGCAATTAAGCCTAGATAAACCTGTTAGCCACTTTCTTTTACATTCCCCACTCTAAATTTACCCATAATCTGCTCTATCCCATTTCCACAACATAATTTTTGTCAACTCTATAACCTTTATATCTAAATCCCCCTTATCTTTTCCCAAACCTAGCATAAAAACCAATAATTCACTTTCTGTATAATCACTCTTTTCATATTTATTTTTCCACAACTTCATTATATGTACCCTTTCTGTTTTCAAACATTTACATTCAATTAACAAATGCCTAATATTTTCAATTCCTTCCTTACATAATTTACAAAATAAATCACCCATATTTTTCCATTTACATGTATATTCTTTTGTAGCTAAAGATCCCGTTCGAGCTTTAAACAATAAACTACTTTCCTTACTATTATCATATATTAACTCACACCTAATATTCTGTTTATTTCTATATATATTTAAACTCTTTTTACTCTCCATACTATTTCTCCATCTCTGTAACTCCCTAGTCTTTATTAATAAATCTATTCTTTTATCCCATTCCTTACTACTATAACACTCAATAATCCTCTTAACACAATCATCCCATCTTTTGTACAAATATACTGATATAAATTCTTTATCCAAATCTTTTGCATAGCGCATTACCTTTCTCACCCATCTTGTTACCTGCCCTTTACTCATAACCCAATTAAATACTATTTTAGCTATTCTTTTATTATCCATAAACTGCAATCTACCAAACATTTTCATTTTACTTTTTGCATCTCTTATATGAAAACTTGACCATCCCATTTCTCCTTGAATTGCCTCCCTTGCTGTCCATACTTCTGCATCCAATGCATGTCTTCCTACTTCCCTTTGAGTTTTTTCTAAATAATCTAATATCTTTTTACTAACATATAATGCATCATTACCATATGTTAACCCTGCTACTGCAACTCCTTTCCATATAATTCTAGCTACATCATATTTATTATATGAAAATACTGTTAATTTCTTTATCAATCCCTTTCTTTTCTTTGCTTCATTTATCAATTTTTTCTCCCATTCATCCAAATAATTTTTCTGATTACTTAAAATAATTCCCAAATAACTATATCTATTCACCACACTTAACTTAATATCTCCCAATAAAAATTCTACATCTTCTCTTTCCTCAGTATTAACCATCATTATATTTGATTTTTCTTCACTAAATTTAATCCCCATCTCTTTACCCACCCTTGCACATGTCCTCAACATAACTTCCATATCTTCTCTTTTTTCTGCACACAAAAATATATCATCTGCAAAAAAAAGACCTGACAAAATAAATACTCCCTTACTACCTATTAACGGTATCTCTATCCCTCTTCCTAATCTTTCTATTGCTCTTTCCATTTCACTCAAATACAACACAAACAAAATAGGTGACATAGGGCATCCTTGCCTTAGTCCCACACCATTTTTAACTTTAATTGATTCTATATTCTCTAATTGATATATATAATAATTATTTTCATATAATTTCTTAATAATATCTATTAAAGCTTCATCCATTCCCAAATTTGCTAAACTTATCCATAATCTATTTCTATTTACTCTATCATATGCCTTCTCTATATCTATAAAACTCATATATAACTGTTTATCTGCATTCCTACTCATATCCATAAGTTGTGTAACTACAAATAAACTATCTCCTATATGCCTATCTAATCTAAAACCTCCTTGCATTTCACCCACTACATTATTCCCTTCCATCCATTTTACAACTTTACTAGCCACCATATACGAGAAAACTTTATATAAAACTGATGTTACCGCTATCGGTCTATAATTATTCAACTTTCTATGATCCTTACCCTTTCCTTTAAATAATAACCTTACTCTTGTATTACTCCAACTACTTGGGAAAACTCTATTCTGTGCCATTTTATTAAAACAGGATAATAACTTTACTTTTGCCCTATATCCTAAATTCATTACCATCTCTGCTGCCCATCCATCTAAACCTCTTGCCTTCCCAGTTTTCAATTTCTTCTCTACCTCATTTAGTTCATTTTCTGAAAAACTAATATTCCCATTACTATATTCTTTCATATTTTCTAATATTCTATCATTCACATTTAACATCTTTTCTATATTCATTACATAACTATTTAAGATTCTCTCTAAATCTTCTCTAGAACTACACTCAGTTCCCTCATCATCTAGTAATACTAACTCTCTCTCCCCTACATTTCTCCTTTTAATATAATTCCAAAATTTTTTACTTCCATCTCTTCCACTTTTATTAATATCCTCCAACAATTTACTATTCAATTTCATTCTCTCTCTATAAATATCTATTTTAGCCAACTTCTTCTTTTCTAAGTACTTTTCCCATTTAGCATTAATATCTTTTTCACTTTCCTTATTCTTAATAGCACACTTATATTCTCTACATGCTTCTTTCCTTTCTTTTACACTTTTACTAATTTTAATTTTTTTATTACTTTTATTCTTTTCAATATTCTCACCTAAAACCCTATTTGCAACTTTTTCTACTTCCTTACACCAATCCTTATCCTCATCCCCAACCCACTCTTCCATTATTTCTTCAACTTGTATTTTATACTCTTCCAACTTATTCTTATCATTTACTCTCCATCCACATCTTTCACTATTATTTCTACTTTTATTTCTATTCTCCATCACATTACTAACCATTTCAATTACAATGAAATTATGATCACTAGTGCATACTTTTTCTTCATTATCAAATACCTTAATTTTCCGTATTTTATTTATTCCCTCTTTCTCTACCAATACATAATCTATTGTGTGAAATATATTATTTCTGGACCATGTGTATTGTCCCTCATAAATATTTAATAAATTTCCAATACTCAAATTCACTTTCTGACAAAAATTCTTCAAAAGCTGTCCATTTTTATTATCTACATCATCAATTTCTTCAATATGTCCATTCATATCCCCTATAACCATTATTCTCTTCCCCTTTTCTTTAAAACTTTGTATATCCTTAACTAAACATTCGTATATGTTACTATTCCACTCCAATATAATTTGACTATCTCCAGTAGCTATATAAACTATAGCCACCATCCATTCTTGTCTACCCAACCTTATTTCAAACCACAAGTGTTCTTGACATTTAACAATATTTAAATATTTTTTTGATATAACACCTATACCACCACCCCTTTTTTCTTTTTCTTTTCTATTTATACCCTGCCATACCAACTGTTCCAAAATAGGTTCTTCTTCTTCTCTTAAATGTGTTTCCACTACTGCTAATACCTCAAGCTCTTCATTTTCAATTGTTTTATTTAATTCCATCCACTTTTCTGGTTTCCTACCACCTTGCATATTCAAAAACCCAATTTTAACAATTTCTTCTTTCCTAACTACTCTTTTATAAATTCTTTTAATTCTTTCTTCTCCATTACATTTATAAATTACTTTCTTACCATTAATTTTACAAACCCATTCCTTCTCCATATCTATATTTATATCAAAATCAAATTCCTTTTGCTTACTTCTTATATTCCATCCATTCTTTTTAATAATATTACAATTTAAAAACCCACCCCCCTTTATAAGTTTCCCGAAAAAAATTCTTTATAAATCAAACTCCCTAAAACTTAACATCCATACAGTAGTGCCACCCTGTGCCAACCAGAGTAATCAATGAATATATGGAGAGTTTTGCTTTGTTTAAAAACAACTATGTGCTAGTATAAGAGATAGTGATCATGTGATGCTTAATGGTTTAATATATTAACATCCTTAATTTCTGAATATTCTAGAATTTAATATTCCAGATTAAAAATAATTACTTAATATACTTTGGTACTACTAGAGAATGAGATCTTCTTATCAGATAGGGACAGGATTCACATACTAATGTCCAAAAAAGAACTGATCAATGAGAATTAATATATATATATATTTCAAATGCATGAAAATAATTTATTTAGAAAAAAATGAAAATAATATATTGAGAATCAAACCAATAAAAATGAATGGGGATTTCATATATTATGTAATAAATAAATATTAGTTTAATTTATGGGAAAATTAAGTTAATGTAGATTTTAACAATTTAAAAGTAATCTATGTAGGTTACTAAGTGTTATATATAAATAAAATAAAAAATAATACTTTTTTTTTTCATATGTCATAGCATCGGCCGGGACGCGAACCCACACCCATCTGCAACCCACTACTTGCTTGCAAGGTGGATGCGATGACCTCTCGGCTAACAACGCTTGACAAAAAATAATATATTTAGCAATCAAACTAATGAGAATGAATATATATAATATTTAAGAAATGTAAAGCAGATATGAGACCAAATATAAGTGCGTAGGTTTTATTTTATATTTTTCATAAAAAATAAAACGTTTCATCCACACTATATCACTGTTGACATTATTATGTGAAAAAACAGAACAATTGTTAATCACATATTAGTTACCACAGCTTTAATCTTTTTATGTAGAAAGTATTAATTGACTTTAATCTTGTTATTCCTGTTAAAATGTTGATGAAAGAACTTTATTGCCAAGTGATATGCAACGAAGACAAACAATATAATAACTTGGATCAGAATAGCGTATGATATTTTTGGAAAGGATGTCAGTCGATTCATACATTATTTACATTTATTCTGCCTTGGTCATGTTTTTATTTATAACACTGATTAGTTCTTAATGAAACTTACGGCCTAAATTTTTTTTTAATAAACTTACATTTTTCCTAATATGTATATTTGATATCGTGCATATTTTCCATTTTTTCCCTAATGGATTACTTTTTGGAATTTTTTTTTTTATAGATTTGCATTTGTCTTCATATCTGCATTATATTTATTAAACATTGTTTATATTCATTCTGCATTGATTTGGTTGCTGAATATATTATTTTCATACTTTTATTTATTAAATTTATCATTTTTCTATATAAATTATTTTAATTCATTAGTAATGTATAAATTGTATTCTTATCAATTAGTTTTTGATGTGATGTGAAGTGATGCACTGTGACTTCTCCTTAAACAATCAGGAATCTCTCAGCAACTATGCCCAGAGAAACCTGTTAGCCACTTTACCTTCCCTTTCCATTCCCCACCCTAAGTTTTCCCATAATCTGCTCCTTCCCATTTCCACAACATAATCTTTGTCAATTCTATGGCCTTTATATCTAAATCTCCCTTATCTTTTCCCAAATTCAGCATAAAAACCTTATAACCCACTCTCTGTATAATCACTTTGTTCATATTTATTCTTCCATAACTTCATTATTTGTACCCTGTCTGCTTTCAAGCATTTACATTCAATTAACAGCTGCCTAATATTTTCTATGCCTTCCTTACAAAATTTTTCACCCATACTTTTCCATTTACATGTATATTCTCTTGTTGCTAAAGATCCTGTTCAAGCCTTAAACAATAAACTACTTTCCTTGCTATTACCATAAATTAACTCGCACCTAATATTCAATTTACTTCTATATATATTTAAACTCTTTTTATTCTCCATACTAGTTCTCCATCTCTCCAACTTCCTATTCTTTTTTAATGCATCTATTCTTTTATCCCATTCGTTACTACTATAACACTCAACAATCCTCCTAACCCAATCATCCCGCCTTTTGTACAAGTATAATGATATAAATTCTTTATCCAAATCCTTTGCATATCACATTACCTTTCTCACCCATCTTGTTGCCTGCCCTTTACTCGTAACCCAATTAAATACTATTCTGGCTATTCTTTTATTATTCACAAACTGCAACCTACCAAACATTTTCATTTTACTTTTTGCATATGTCATATAAAAACTTGACTATCCCATTTCTTCTTGAATTGCCTCCCTTGCTATCCACACATCTGCATCCAATGCATGTCTTCGTACTTTCCTTTGTACTTTTTCTAAGTAATCTAATACCCCTTTACTAACACATAACACATCATTACCATATGTTAACCCTGCTACTGCAACTCCCATACAATTCTAGCTACATCATATTTATTATATAAAAACACTGTTAATTTTTTATCAATCCCTTTCTTTTCTTTGCTTCATTTATCAATTTTTTCTCCCATTCATCCAAGCAATTTTTTTGATTACTTAAGATGATTCCCAAATAACTATATTCACCACACTTAACTTTATATCTCTCAATAAAAATTCTACATCTTCTCTTTCCCCAGTATTAATCATCATTATATTTGGATTTTTCTTCACTAAATTTAATCCCCATGTTTTCAGCATAACTTTCATATCCTCTCTTCTTTCTGCACACAAAAAGACATCATCCACAAAAAAAAAAAAGACCTGACAAAATATATACTCTCTTGCCACCTATTAACGGTATCTCTACCCCTCTTCCTAATCTTTCTATTGCTCTCTCTATTTCACTCAAATACAACAAAAACAAAATAGGTGACATAGGGCATTCTTGCTTTAGTCCCATCCCATTTTTAACTTTAACTGATTCTATATACCCTAATTGATAAGTATAGAAATTATTTTCATATAATTTTTTAATAATATCCACTAAAGCTTCATCCATTCCCAAATTTGCTAAACTTACCCATAATCTATTTACTATATCATATGCCTTCTCTATATCTATAAACTCATATAAAACCTGAATTCCTACTTATATCCATAAGTTATATAACTACAAATAAACTATCTCCTATATGCCTATCTGATCTAAAACCTCCTTGAATTTCCCCCACTACATTATTCCCTTCCATCCATTTTGCAACTCTTCTAGCCACCATATATGAGAAAACTTTATATAAAACTGATGTTACCGCTATTGGTCTATAATTGTTTAACTTTTTTTTTATGTGATGTGACGTGATGTACTGTGGCTTCTCCTTAAATGAAGTCAAGAATCTCTCAGCAATTATACCCAGTGAAACCTGTTAGCCACTTTATTTTTCATTCCCCACTGTAAGTTTTCCCATATTCTGCTCCATTCCATTTCCACAACCTAATCTTTGGCAACTCTATGGCCTTTATATCTAAATCCCCCTTATCTTTTTTCCAAACGCAGCATAAAAACTAATAATCCACTTTCTGTATAATTATGATGTGTGGCTCCATCTGATGGATAGATGTTATGCTTTAGTTTTATCTACATTTTTTATTCTGACTTATTTATATAGTTTACATATTTTTAAATAACCTATATGTTTTTGGAATCTTAAAGATTAAATGCTACTCAGGATGGTATTCACTACCATCAGCTGGTTATAGCTATTATTGGTTTTTTTATATTGGTATATTGAATATTGCAGACTTTATTCCAAAGTATTTTAATTATCATATATATATATATGAATGTAAATATCGAAAGTTTTATTGAATTTTTCGACATTTTTAGACAAAGTTCACTATGATGCAAGCACACAAACAATCAATTATAAACTGGACCAGCAAATTGAAACCATATCATCTAATAATATTATTCTTCTGATCCTATATAAATAACTAGTATTATAAGATAACATAATTTCAGCATGCATTCTCAATTTTTAATTGGTTGATTAATTGGTTACATCCTAGCAGACATCTCTTTTAAAAATACATACTGAAAACCTTGTTAAAAACTTTCAATATGTACATGGAGAATGTATATACATACAATGTTTATTTTTATATACCCAAAAATAGAAAAAAAATATTGATCAGTTCTCTTATGCCTTCCACTATTTTTTTATTTTTGAAACAAAATCTGTTTCTAAAAACTGTTGCAAGCTTATTTGGGAATAAGTTTTTTTTTCACTATTTAATTATCTTTAACAGATTTATTTTTCCATATTGTATAAAAACATAGCAAAATCTATTATAATAAGCATAATTGATTTCAGAAGGGCATTTGTTATATCACCCATTCACTGTAGCTTAAATTAACATATATGTATTTAGGATTAGTGTAAAGTTGCCATCTGAAATAACTATTAAAACAGGAAAAATATTTTTTAAAAAAAATGGAAAATGTTAATATTAAAATACATTAAAAAAAATTAATTGCTGTTATACTAAAATCCAGCTTTTAAAAATAAATAATAAAATTGTTAGTAAGCATACCCTAATAAAAATTCACGAATTGATTTAACCATTCCATATTCTGAACTTCCACTTTCCTTTTGGGAATTTGTCCTTGATGCTACATTTTGACACTATTTTCTGTCTCATAGAGAAAAATAAAATCAATTTTTTAAAAAGCATAAACCAACTTATATATATTAAAAATCACTATATTATCACTTTCTTATTTGGAAATATTTTTATGATGGCTTTGATCAGCTTTTTAATTCTGCTTTTCAGATTGGATCTGAAATGTCTTGCCAATATGCACCCTTTGCCATACAATGACATTAATTCTAGTTTGAATTCATTGATAGGTTTACAGCTTTTTCATTTAGATTTTTTTTTCATGACAATGTTAATTAATTTTCTAACTAATTCGACTGGTATAGGTGTATATCCAAAATTAGTATACATACAATGCAAAATTATTTTAAAAAATAATAAATACATATATTTTTACTGCTAACAATACAAATAGTTAAATTAAATTGCTGCATTATAATAAATTTTCATTGTAACTTTTAATTTAGTGAGAAAGTATTTATTGTATGCTTTACTCCACAATAGAAACCCTTATTGTGGCAGATCTCATTATTTAAAAACTATTTTTTATTTTTAAATGAAATAAAAATAAAAGCGTTTAAAATAATAGAAACATGATCCTCACATCAGTTAGATTTATTGATTAATAATATTTACTTAAATTTATTTTTTAATTTTATTTTCAAATGTATTACTAATTAGGTATTGGACTTTGGTTATTTTCTTTTAATGTGTAACTGTATTTAAAATTAAATGTAAAAAATGTTATTCCAAGTAAATAATAATTCCTCTTAAGATAATGAAGTCTGGTGGTTATGACAACCATGGAAGTTTAAAGATCATATTAAGTATTTATTGGAAAAATTATATAGGCACTGTATACGAGTATTTCTTGTTTTTAATTAGTTTTAATTATGATTATAAAAATGAATTTAATTACTATATTATCACTTATTAATAAATAGATAATCCAAACAAATTTTCTTGTAGTTGTTATAATTGGGTTCTGATTTTTTCTTTAGTTTGATTAATAAATACACTGTTTTAAGAACTATTTTTACTTTTTGGCTTATCACTTTAAAAGATTTACCTAATATTTTTCAAATATTTTGTTTTTGAAAAACCAATAATTGTCTTTAAACAACTTTTTAATCCAGATTCTTAAAACATTTTATGTATCCATATTATAGTTTTGGTTCATACTTTGTAAACAATATTTTATATTCACTATAAAAATTTATAAATACTTAGGATTACATAAAATTCTTGTCTTCCAAAATTTTTGAAAATTAAAACCGTCTAACATCTATTCAAATTACTCCTACTGAAAATTATAACTATCATTTACTGATTTATATGTATCCAAGTTAAAAGTTGACTGATTTTCTCTTAAGCTATCTGCAGCGCCATCTCTGAATCAATATATGTATTATACAATAATATCATTTACCACAAAAATTTTAAGCTTTTAGCATATCTGGATTATGAATTATGATGTAAAATGTGATATGTTTTATATCTTTGGTTCTTTCTGCCATTATGAATTCTTAAGAGCTACTTGAAAATTTTCTTGCAGCTTATGGTTTCAAGGCCATACATGATTTGAATCTTCAATGTTCTTTCTGCCATTATGAATTCTTAAGAGCTACTTGAAAATTTTTTTGCAACTCATAGTTTCAAAGCCATACATGATTTGAATTATTTCAAATGTTTCAATAACAATGTTGTCCAATTTAAAAAAAAAGAATATTAATAAATTATTTCATTAATGGTTAAGGTATGAAACACACTATCACATTTCATGTCACCAGACATGCTAGTATCCTAAATTTTTTGTGGTGAATAGATAATCTAACTATGTTGCTACATAACCTAATTGTAACTATGTTTATTTATTGCCTTTGCCAAAACAGTAGTGGTGAAGATGTTTCTGTTATGTGCTGTAGAATCAAAACAGTAGTGGTGAAGATGTTTCTGTTATGTGCAGTGTGTAAACTACCTCAATGATTTGCAATGTTCTGGTCATGTTAATGTGAAAGTGACATGTATTAAGAATGATACTCTTCATTAGCAATTTATCTATTGAATCAGAATTTACAAAAAAATTAAATTATGATGACATTACTAAAGTCTCACAATAAAACATTCAAGAAAATAAAATATATTTTTTTTGCATTGTATTTCTTTCATTTTGTTTTCTCAAACACTGATTCAATAAAATTGCACAAAGTCATATTTATAATTTATAAAAATAACAATAAATAAATAATTATTTATATATTATAAATACAAATTTGTGCAATTTTATTGAACATTGCTTAAGTACACAGAATGAAATACAGACAATGCAAAATTATATTTTATTTTTTTGAATGTTTTTTTTTTTTTAGAAAATTCTGACTTAAACCTTTTAATGACCATGACTTGATTTATACTAATTATAAAGCAATACATCTATATCTGAAAATAAAATATATTTTTTAAATATCTAAGTTTTTTAATTATGTGTAAAAGACCTCCCCTTCTCTCCGCTGTATGAAAACATTGCACCAAGCCCAGCATTTTCTCGGGGTTGGTTCTGTGGTCAATAGTCATCTGCTGGTTAGGAAGTTTTTTAAGATATTTCAACTTTTGTGATGATTTGATAATATGTTGGACTATGTCCATCATCTACGTATAGAACATTTTAAACTTTATTTAAACTTTTTAAATACAAACAACTTGTTAGCAATAATACACAAACAGACAACCCAGGTTAATAATTACACAATGTTTGGAGTTGTATTATTCTACACTATTCTTCAGGGGTTGCTGGCCTGACCCGTGCCATTGACAGAATAGTCAGTTGGTTAAAATGTTACCTTAAAATTTAATATTCAAAAATATAAATGTGCAATTTCAACTCCTATGCTAATATTGTCACTGGTCAGACCAGCAACACCTAAAGAAGATTGGAGAGTAATACTACTTAACCCTGTGTAATTATTAATCTGTGTTGCCTATTTGTGTGTTATTACTAACAAGTTGTTTATATTTGAAAAGTTTAAATAAAGTTTAAAATTTTCTCATTCACATTTAATGATAGATGGTGGAAATAGTTCACACAGTGGCATAACTAGAAAAATTAGGTCTGAAGGCAGAAATTCAAAAAGGACCCATTTTAAAATTTGAAATTTTGATTTTTCATATATTCACAAATTTTTAATTATTTATTTTGTATTATAAATATCATATAAAATAATTTAATAAAGGTACTCACTTTAAAAATATTTTTTCCTAGCATTTTCAAAATCACTAATTAGTTCTTTTAAGTCCATTTTATATGCTTCCTTCTGCTCAATACCTAACATTGCAAAATCTTTAAGCCTGGTTTGGCCAATTGAATTTCTTTTATAATATTTTATTATTTTTTAATTTACTAAAAGCCTTTCAACTAGCTACAGTTACTGGAAGTATAAAAAATAACAAGAAGAGTCAAATAAATTAGTTTTTAAACAATGAGGGATAGCAAAAATACTTTGAATTTTTCAAAATAATTTTACAATTTCTTATATAACACGACAATTTATGAAATACTGTATAGTTAATAATTGTTTTCATGTGAATATATTTTAATTGTCTTGCTATAGATTTTTGAGTGTATGGGCCTCTGGAGTGCATGTTTCCACAGGCATTGCCTTCCATTGCTACTCTGTAGTTATGGTCACTGGTCCAGCATGTCAAATTATCACAAATTTCAACCTTGTTTTACATTCTAACTAAAATTAGCTAGATTAAGAATCTTATTATTGTTAATCGGACAATAATAACTGAATGACTAGACAGGTTTGGATATGATTCAGTTATATGAAAAATTGTAAACTTGCTTGGAAATCTTCTGGTACTTTAAAAAAAAGAACTCCAAATTTCATACGGATTCGAATTCTAGATTGTGACATGATAAACGGATGTGCTAAATACGTTTATTTTTTATAATGCAGATTATTACACAAATACCAAAAATATATAATACAAATTTGAAGGTTTACGTATGAAATAAAATTTAGGCTAGGTGAAAAAGAAAGTAGATTATAACTTTTTTTTAAGAGAGCTCACATGCATATTCTTGAAGCTCCAGTTCAAACGCCAGACATACTAGTATTGGAATCGATCACTTTACGCTTCAGAATCTAACACTTCACTACTGCACTAACCACGCAGGGCTTAAGTAAGTTGAAAAGGATTAACTTGCGCAGCTTATATCAGAAAGTAAAGAACATCTAGCATTTTTTTTTAAAATTTTAAATTAAAATTCAATAATCCAACTTTTAGATTTGTATGCCTCTGGTGATAAAATAATGTACTAAAACCATGATTTCATTTAAATCTGTATATTCAATAATATTAATTATTTAGTTTGTAAATTATTAGCAATTATTTTATTCGGTAATAAACTAACTATCTCTCTCTTTTTTTTTTACCAGTTTTGAAGAAGAAAAATTAGTAAAGAAATATGATTAGATAAAGTAAAATATAAACAGGAATATACCTTCCTATTTACATCAAATCGGTAAAAGGAAAGAAAAAATACTCTCAATTTGAAATATCTAATAAATAAACAAATAACTGCTTCTTTCTTGGCATTTCTTTTTTTTTTTTTTAATTCCGTCAGTCCTTTAGTATATTTCGTCATCGCAAACTCTGAATAGAATTTCCTAAACTTCGATACGAAATGCACTTGGGTTTAGAATCCTTTTGTGATAACTTCCTCCTCTGTTAATGGAACGCACAGAGAGGTACATTTGCAATGATTTTGTAAAGATTCGAGCTCAAATTAATTACCAAGGATAAAACCACAGCGCTCAGGAAACCTCCCGACTCGAATCCGGAAATGTATTTTCTGCTCACATTCTTTGTGCTTTCATTTAATTAATGTTACTATGGAAACTAAAAAGCATTAGAAAAATATACACACACATGTATATTAAACTAAAAATGAGTATGTAAATATTAGTTGTATTTCTAGAAGCAATATGCACATATCCCGACATATGCATTTATGTAGATATATATGCTACTGATGAATTTCTATAACAGATCTGTTGTCTCCAAAGATTCTTCTGACAAGGATAAACTGCAATAAGCGCGAAATGTTTGTTAGCACTGAAAAATGCTGCGAATTTCTCCAGCCTGCTGCATCTGAAACCAACGACTCCCTTTCCCTCCCCTTCCCCTGGTAAATTAAATATTAACCGTGTTCACAAACTGTTTAACTTAATACCTGGATCCTCTTTTAAGCAAAGTAGGCTACAATTTAGTTGAGAGAATTCGAGTTTATACCGGTGAACCTTGAAATTTTTTAGGCTACAAACAGGCTTAGGGTTTTTCTTCCACGTAAATTATTCATCATCAATGAAATTCGTCATCCAATAGTGATTGGTAATTAAATATATAGCTCTTTTTATTTCACGGTTAAAAATCCAGATTTGACTGGAGTAGTAAGTGAATATAGGTGCTCTGACTATAAAAAATAATTTTGAAAAGCAGTTATTTTCACCTAATAATAAATTATCTACTATAAACTTAAGAAATCAATGACACAGCAGATAGTATAGTGATATAAAATTGTTGTCTGGTATCCATTGATTAGTCAAGTTTACAATAGATGGCTTCAGAGTAGAATGAAAATAGTTGCCCTTGAAAGCATATGAGAGGTCACGTGGTGTTGTTATCGGTAAAAATTAATATCGCAATGTAATATCACCTTTATTACTATTGAGGAAAATACCACGTTTCTATGGGCATTGCACTAAGGTTATGTTTACTTTTATGTGTGCGTGTGTACGTATATATAAAAGTATACATATTAATTTAATATATAGAAGATATATTATACCGGTTTATTTATATATATAATAACAGTAATAGTAAGTGAATAATCTGATTTAAAATTAATAGTTATTTTGATTAATGGTCGTTAAAAAAAGTATTCAAATGGAAAACAATTTACATGTATCATCACATTTGTTGTGACCACTCTTCTAAAAATATTAAAACAGACGCTCTTACATTTTATTTAACGTGCTAAAGAACCTCTTACTCATGCTTTAGCTAAGTATATGGCAGATTTAATGCAATTTATAATATTATCTTTAAAATCATACATAAAAGATTCATATATTACAAAATTTAAAAATTCAAAGAAATGATATTTGTTTTTTAATAAATATTCCATCATTACAATCTGCCACTCCATATTATTCCATGGCTAAACATTGACTTTGAAACACTATTTCATGTGTTAAGCACAACTCTATAAATAAGTGTTTAGGGTTTAGTATTCCAATGGGTTCTTTCATCCCAGAGTTGTTAGCTAATTTGTTTATGCAGAGCATATGTCCTTCAAAATTGATACTATTTAAATGCCCTATCTGGTTCAGATATATAGATGATACTTTGTAGTCTGGGAAAACAGCAAAGATAGGCTATATGATTTTTTTTCATATACATAGAGAATATCCATTCTCATATCAAATCAATGCTAGAAATGAAGATTGGTGGGAAACTTCTCCTTATTGATGACATCATCAAAAAATATAATAATGATGCTTTTTGATTTTCTATTTCCAAAAAACATTCATTTTTATCCAGTTTATATTATTTATTTTTACAAGAGGTCATAAAATCTGATTAGAAAAAGAAATGTTTTAAACCACTAAATATCACATGATCATCATTCTTTATGCATACACAAGCTGTTAACACAAAGTGTGTGGCACTACTGTATGGAGAATTCTGCCTCTGTGTTAAGAAATAAGTTATTGATTGATTTATTGTTTGGAGATACATAAGAAATATAGGAATCAGAAGTAACACAGATAGAGCTATGATTATAGGTTTGAGCTCCAGAATCCCCCACTCTACATCTGCACTAAACTATAGATAGCATCATACATAAAGCTTTCACCCAGTCCAAAAACAAAAGACAGTTCATAGAACTTGTGTTCCTTAGATAAAAGAAATTACCAATAGAATCATATCAAATAATATACCTTTTATATATTTTGCCTATGCTATGGCCATATTTATAGGTTTGTCTACAAGTTTGTGGTGACATTTAGATGTACGTAACATAAGACTATATCAATCATCTTGTTTAATTTTTTAGTAATTTAAAAAAAAACTAAACTTCAATAAACTTTTCAAATACATTAAATTGTTAGGAATAGTACATAGGATAGAATATAACAAAACATTTAAAGTAGTATTATTCTATTTCTTTTTCAGATATTGCTGACCTGTCCAAAGATAATACTGGCATGGGAATAAAATGTTGGCCTTCGGTTTTATGAATACTGAATTTAAAAGAACACTCTAACAAATTAGACTCTTCTGACAAAGGTAACAATCAGTAAAATTTTTATCTATGGTAGTCTTCTTGATCTCTTCATTTTTTAAGGCAAAATTAATGAATAGTTTCCAAATATTATAGATTGTTACACTAAATAGATTGATACACTAAATAGACTTATGAGATCACTTTGTATTATTATGTGAGCAGATTTTTAACTTTTTATTTTTTCTTCTTTGCCCAATATTTTTTTCATTTCCCAATTGAACATAAGATCACTGGTACATTTATGATCTGCCCCTTTGACACATCTTTATTTTTATTTTTCTATTTTGGGTTTTTTAAATTGTTTTTCAATAGGGCACCCATTTTTATCAATATATATATAGATGCAATTTTTGTTTTTTAGCATTTCCAGTTAAGTTTTATAGGGATTACAATTTCTCACAGTGTGCTATGGTTTGGAGAACTGTTTTGATATTACATTGATTGTATATTTTCTTTAGTTTGTCTGCTATTCCTAGTATGTACGGATATACTACAGTACCAATAACTGTTTTTTTTTCTTTTGATGTTTCTTTTTGTTGTCTATTTAAGATTTTATTATTGATAACGTAAAGAATCATTCTTCATGAGAATTTGTTCAACAAAAGACTTATCTTTTTTCCAGTCACTGGCTTATGAATAAGATAATTTAGCTCCATTTCATAGTGATTGTATAATTGTATTTTTATCTTTCTCTCCTGATTGGACATATATGCTAATTATTTTCCTGAAAATGTGATCTTTTTGTATAATGAATTTTGAATTTGCTGTGAGAGAATTTTATCATAAGAACATCTAAGAATGACCATTTTTGTTCTTGTTCTAATTATAATATGAATTTCATTGAAGAGGATATTGATGTGCATACAGAATGTTTGTAATAGTGCTTCACCATGTGGACATCCAATAATTGTACCATTAACATAGCTATGTCAGACTTTAGTTTAAAATGGAATATGGCTGTGGTATCAAGTTTTTTCGTATAAATGGACACTAATCAAGGATGATGATAGAGAATCCATAGTCATTCCTAATTTTATTGGAATAATTTTGTATTGTACTGAAGATATATTATTGTTATGGAGAATATTAAGCATCCCATTTTATCAATAGAAAAAGTTATTCTGATTTGAAAGCTATTATTCTCTCTTTTTTTACTACAAAAGTATATTTATGAATAGACTTTTCATACAAAACTGATCAATATGTCAGTTCTTTCTAATTCCATATTCTTGATTAATTTTACAAAATGCTTAGAATTCCTGACAAAGCACTGTGGTTTACAG
The DNA here is from genome assembly GCA_028023455.1 of Epiperipatus broadwayi. NCBI lineage: Eukaryota > Metazoa > Onychophora > Udeonychophora > Euonychophora > Peripatidae > Epiperipatus > Epiperipatus broadwayi. Next base: position 1,046,206 of record JAQFVV010012505.1, on the reverse strand, counting down.
CAAAGGCCAAAGAATCTTAAGAGGAAATCTTGGCAGACTTTAACTAGGTGAATGTCTAGAGCTAATAATAGGTCTTAATGAAATGTAGTCCTCAGGAATTTTAGATAAATTCAGTGATGAGAATGTTTTCTGAAATATGTGTTCATTCACTTTTGTCTCAAATCAGTGAAATATCTGTGATGCTTTCTGAGTAATTGTAGTTTTGCTTCTATAACTAATATAGAATTTTTTGCCATCTTTTTATATTGGTCTATTGTGATGAGCTCTCTTATTTTTGTTATCATAATCAATAGTAAGCATTATAATTGTAGTATTGCCTTTGCCAGCAGAGAGAATGATTCAAGATTATTTAATCTGAGATTAAATAGCTTTTCTCTTAACATAAGTAATGTTTGATTTGGGTTGTAGTATATTTTAAGTGTTTTTTAATCTTTTAAGTGTTTTTTTTATTCTCCAGTGTAATTCTGATAATTTTTCTAGATGCAATTTTTATATGACTTTCTCAGTTGCTGTCATTATAATTAATAAAGAATATGAGATGGTTTGATGGCAAAGTTTAATATTTCTTCCACAGCAGAAGTTTCATCATCTGTTAGAATACAACTAAGATTTTAAACTGACGTCATTTTCAGGTTATTTAGTAAAATATGAGGTCTGATATTCCTATGTAGGTTTACAAGTTAATTCTTTTGATATTATATTTTTTTTATGTAATTTAAAATATAATTTTCTTATAGCTGGGAAAATTTGTGAAATCTTTATCAGTTAGTTATTTTCTGTAAACATTCTCCATTACAAATACATCAATGCAAACATGATAGAGGAAATTAATTATAAAAGTAAATCTTATAGAGTACATTAGATAGAAACAACTAATACCCTAAAACAAATGTGTTTATGAACCTAAAAGAATGATTTTTAATAGCATATTTTCATCAATGTTCATTTACTAATCTGAATCTTATACGGTGGAAACAGGAACTGTATATCACACAGCCAAAGTATGAACAGATGTTGATTAACATTAACAAATAAGAAACAAAATTCATAAATGAGATCATAAATAGATAGCATCAGCATCACTGAAAAAATTAAGAGATTAAGATGCAGCTAAACTGGATGTAATGCTAAAAGAAATACCAATAGGTAGGTAATTATTCTAAACAGGATCTCAAAAGATTTTAAGAGATCAGAAAAAACTTACGAGATGAATGGTTACTAAGAAATATGTTGAAGAGATGTGAAAAAGTTAAGTATAGATTAAAATATTGAAATAAATTTAAAAAGAACCTTCATCTCTGCAGTGAAATAATAATGGTTGATAACACTGTAGAATAAAAGAACCAAATAAAGGATATAGTTATTTGTTTATTTCCCTTTCAATGCTTTTGCATGAGATAAAAGTCTTATAGCACCTTGTGGGACTGTAATAATTTTATATTTTAGATCATTGTGGCATATATTTGTAATCTAATCAATGTTTTTAAATTTGTAAGCATCTCTCTTACCTATGTTGTAAGTATTCACTATTGCTTTAAAATTTCAGATCTCTCTCTTGTCATGCACCTTTCCTCATCAGATAAGCTAAATGCTTGAAATTTCTGGAACTGCATACTCCTTGTTCAATGTTTTGATTAAAAGCTTAGAAAACAGTTAAGAGATATTTAAGTGAAAGTAATTTCTAACTTAATAAATTTTCCATTTGATTATATATATATATATATCTGTGTGTGTTAAGTAAAAAATATATATATTAATCTTTAACTGGGTTCGAAATTTATGTATAGCTAAAAATGATACTGATTAGTAATAACCATCCATATATTATTTTCAGAAATAGATAGTAGCTGATCAAAGTTGCGAATGCAGCAAATTTGATTCCTTTAAGTCAAATTTTAATAGTAAACTCCCATCTCACTGTGTGGGTGTAAAATCCAGATGTTTTGAAGATCTAGATCACCTGACTAGCAATGGTTACTCATGAAATGGACTATAGTAAAAGAATGCAGTCTTCTATAACGCTCCATTATTATTATAAATGTAATACATTGCAGTGCAATATTATGGCTCCCATGTCATTATAAGACCTATAGGCATTTTCTCTATTTCAAGTAAGTGCAAACGGATGGCCAAATAATCTTGTCCTTTGCTTAATTCTTTTATTATATGGTACCAACAGAAATATTTCGGAAACAAAGATGAGATGACATATTGCTAAAAGAGATAATAATAATGCACAGGGGAAGTTTTTAAATTGAATCCCAAGACATTGTACATGACTTAGAAAAAAATCACATATAGGTTAGATGAATGAAATTACGAAGTTTGTTGGCATGAAGTGGAGAAGAAAAGCTGTGATTTAAAGAGTAGATTGAATTTGTAGAAATCTTTTTGCAATGAGTCGATAATGGTTCAAAATGATGTAGAATCATTGCCATTATCTATTTCATATATATATATATTAGGAAATACAACTATAATATATGTCAATACACATTTTGTTGCTGATTGTAAATACATATATAGTGTGAGAGGACTTATCTGTTATTTAATTTCGTAATTTATAAATCTGCCTAATGTTTACTCATTTATATAAATAGACACTGCTTTTAATGAAATAAAATTTAAAAATGCAGAGTTAATCAAAAACGCTTAAATTATTTTAAAACAGGTAAAAATTATGAATACAAAATGTATAGGTATTCCAGTTTGTGTGCTATTTCAATTCAATAGAATGAAATTGGGACAATAACATTTATTGTCAGTTTTTAATATTTAAATACATGTATATTATCCATATTAAACTTAATATAATTATAGGGGACTTGAACTCAGACTTTCAAACTCCCCACAGCTATCCAGTACATCTTATACAACTCATACACATGACCACATACTTGTGAAAAAGATAAATGATCTTCAATATACATATTTTGTGCTGAACCAGCACTCATCAGTTGGTCTAGATCACCATCTCCAACACATATATACATCCATATCATTGAAAATCCGAGGATGATATGCTTAAAGCAGCTTAATATAAACTGAGCAGTGATTGTATATATGTGTTGAAATGGTGATCTAGACCAACTGATGGGTGCTGGTTCAGCATGAAATACATATATTGGAGATCATTTACCTTTTTCACATGTGTAGTCATGTATATCAGTTGTATAAGATCGATTGGTTAACTGTAGGGAATGTGAAAGTCTGAATTCAAGTCCCCTATAATATCTTAGTTTTTGAAAGTTAACTATCTTATTAACAAAGCCCCAAAAAAAATTTCATAATTTTTTTTTTTTTAAATCGTTGCAGTAATTTGGCTTGGTATAATCAAATGTTTTAATTGAAAAGTTTTGACCCAAAAAATACACATGCTTAAAACAAATGTTTAAATTTTTTTATCAAACCTCAAATCTTTAAATCACAAAAAAAAAAATAATAATAACAATAATAATATAAAGGAATGCAAAAAAAATTGGAAATTCCTCTGACAATTTTGAAGAATTAAATATTAGTTTAACATTTATAATTGTATATATTACAGAATCAAATTTATAACTAAGTAAATAATTGAATGGTTAAGCACCAGAAGTGATAGGGCTATATTATAATTCATGGAGCTTGAATTCCAAAATCTGCATCTCTATCACTGCATCAAGCTATACAGTGCAATTTTAGAACTATATTAATAGAATTGAATTAGGTTGGATATGCTTTATGAAATGAAAGAGTTTGCATATTATAATAGTTTACTACCAATGTAAAAAAAAATAAACTTTTTGAATGGCAGTTATATTCTTACCAAACAATTCAAAACAAAATAACACTCTCCATATAGTAGTGCCATCTTGTGCTAACAAGAGCAATCAATGGATGCCAGAAGGCTTGTGCATAAAATCCCTATCTAGTGCCTACTCATCCAATATCCCCAGACTAGTTTCTGGCTTGTGGCCTTCATCAGTGAGGAGCCTTGGATCTGAGAGCACTGCACCTAGATCTTAGGATCTAATGCAACCCTCCAGCACCCACCTTTTAACTCTATTTAACTACAAAACTATGAGAATGAAATTGAAAACACTATTAGTATTTTCAATCCAAGCTCAATAGCTTATAGTCATATGGGTCTGAACTCAATTCAGTACCCATACATTTTGGTGTCTTTGGCTCTTTAACAACCATAGCCACCACTATCCCATTAGGCATCCATTGATTGCTCTTGTTAGCACAAGATGGCACTACTATATGGAGAGTGTTGTTTTGTTTTGAATTGTTTAATAACAATTATTGTGCTAGTATGAGATAGTGATCATGTGATGTTTAGTGGTTTAACACCAATGCCTGCCTAATGGGATAGTGGTGGCTATGGTTGTTAAAGAGCCAAAGACACCAAAATGTATGGGTACTGAATTGAGTTCAGACCCATATGACTATAAGCTATTGAGCTTGGATTGAAAATACTAATAGTGTTTTCAATTTCATTCTCATAGTTTTGTAGTTAAATAGAGTTAAAAGGTGGGTGCTGGAGGGTTGCATTAGATCCTAAGATCTAGGTGCAGTGCTCTCAGATCCAAGGCTCCTCACTGATGAAGGCCACAAGCCAGAAACTAGTCTGGGGATATTGGATGAGTAGGCACTAGATAGGGATTTTATGCACAAGCCTTCTGGCATCCATTGATTGCTCTTGTTAGCACAAGATGGCACTACTATATGGAGAGTGTTGTTTTGTTTTGAATTGTTTAATAACAATTATTGTGCTAGTATGAGATAGTGATCATGTGATGTTTAATATTCTTACCAAGTATTTGGCTACCAGATATGAAACAAGAGAAGTTCATAGATGATGAAATTAATATAATCAATTTATTTTTAATATTATTTCATATTTCTAAATATATGTATATGTAAACAGAGCAAAACTCTCCATACAATATTGCCACCTGTGCTAAACAGAGTAATCAATTGATGCCAGAAGGCTTGTGCATAAAATCCCTATCTAATGCCTACTCATCCAATATCCCCAGACGAGTTTCTGGCTTGTGGCCTTCATCAGTGAGGAGCTTTGGATCTGAGAGCACTGCATCTAGATCTTAGGATCTAATGCAACCCTCTAGCAACTACCTTTTATCTCTACTTAACTACAAAACTATGAGAATGAAATTGAAAACATAAAAAATATTTTCAATCTAAGCTCAATAGCTTATATAGTCATATGGGTCTGAACTCAGTTCAGAACCCTTCTGGCATCCTTTGATTACTCTGTTTAGCACAGGTGGCAATACTATATGGAGAGTTTTGCTCTGTTTATCAACAATTAATGTGCTAGTATAGGAGATGTGATCATGTGATTCTTAATGGTTTAACACCAATCCTGCCTAATAGGATAGTGGTGGCTATGGTTGTAAAAGAGCCAAAGACACCAAAATGTATGGGTGCTGAACTGAGTTCAGACCCATATGACTATATAAGGTATTGAGCTTAGATTGAAAATATTTTTTATGTTTTCCAATTTCATTCTCATAGTTTTGTAGTTAAGTAGAGATAAAAGGTGGTTGCTAGAGGGTTGCATTAGATCCTAAGATCTAGAAGCAGTGTTCTCAGATCCAAAGCTCCTCACTGACGAAGGTCACAAGCCAGAAACTAGTCTGGGGATATTGGATGAATAGGCATTAGATAGGGATTTTATGCACAAGCCTTCTGGCATCCATTGATTACTCTGTTTAGCACAGGTGGCAATAATGTATGGAGAGTTTTGCTCTGTTTATCAACAATTAATGTGCTAGTATAGGAGATGTGATCATATGATGCTTAATGGTTTAACACCAATCCTGCCTAATAGGATAGTGGTGGCTATGGTTGTAAAATAGCCAAAGACACCAAAATGTATGGGTGCTGAACTGAGTTCAGACCCATATGACTATATAAGCTATGGAGCTTAGATTGAAAATATTTTTTGTGTTTTCAATTTCATTCTCATAGTTTTGTAGTTAAGTAGTGATAAAAGGTGGTTGCTAGAGGGTTGCATTAGATCCTAAGATCTAGATGCAGTGCTCTCAGATCCAAAGCTCCTCACTGACGAAGGCCACAAGCCAGAAACTAGTCTGGGGATATTGGATGAGTAGGCATTAGATAGGGATTTTTATGCATAAGCCTTCTGGCATCCATTGATTACTCTGTTTAGCACAGGTGGCAATACTGTATGGAGAGTTTTGCTCTGTTTATCAACAATTAATGTGCTAGTATAGGAGATGTGATCATATGATGCTTAATGGTTTAACACCAATCCTGCCTAATAGGATAGTGGTGGCTATGGTTGTAAAATAGCCAAAGACACCAAAATGTATGGGTGCTGAACTGAGTTCAGACCCATATGACTATATAAGCTATGGAGCTTAGATTGAAAATATTTTTTGTGTTTTCAATTTCATTCTCATAGTTTTGTAGTTAAGTAGTGATAAAAGGTGGTTGCTAGAGGGTTGCATTAGATCCTAAGATCTAGATGCAGTGCTCTCAGATCCAAAGCTCCTCACTGACGAAGGCCACAAGCCAGAAACTAGTCTGGGGATATTGGATGAGTAGGCATTAGATAGGGATTTTTATGCATAAGCCTTCTGGCATCCATTGATTACTCTGTTTAGCACAGGTGGCAATACTGTATGGAGAGTTTTGCTCTGTTTATCAACAGTTAATGTGCTAGTATAGGAGATGTGATCAAGTGATGCTTAATGGTTTAACACCAATCCTGCCTAATAGGATAGCGGTGGCTATGGTTGTTAAAGAGCCAAAGACACCAAAATGTATGGGTGCTGAACTGAGTTCAGACCCATATGACTATATAAGCTATTGAGCTTAGATTGAAAATATTTTTTTATGTTTTCAATTTCATTCTCATAGTTTTGTAGTTAAGTAGAGATAAAAGGTGGTTGCTAGAGGGTTGCATTAGATCCTAAGATCTAGATGCAGTGCTCTCAGATCCAAAGCTCCTTACTGATGAAGGCCACAAGCCAGAAACTAGTCTGGGGATATTGGATTAGTAGGCAGTAGATAGGGATTTTATGTACAAGCCTTCTGGCATCCATTGATTACTCTATTTAGCACAGGTGGCAATACTGTATGGAGAGTTTTGCTCTGTTTATCAACAATTATTGTGCTAGTATAGGAGATGTGATCATGTGATGCTTAATGGTTTATATGTATGTGTACAGATAGAAAATTACCTAATGGTACAATGGTAGCACATCTGCTATATCTATGATCTGGGTTTGAATCTGGAGTGTCTAACCTGAATTTTTAACAGAGGAAATTTTTTAGGTAGTTTGGATATAGATAATTCAAATAACCATCTAATGTTGATCAGTAAATGGGTATTTAATATTCTTAACTAGGCAAGGAAACAAGGAATAAAAAAACATTCAAACTCTCACAAACCATCAATTGAAAACCAGGTGCCTTTTCATTTATGGTTTTTCCAAACCATCAAATTGAAAACCAGGTGCCTTTTCATTTATGGTTTTTCCATCATGTATTTTGGAATTGCAAACCAGGTGCCTTTTCATTTATGGTTTTTCCATCATGTATTTTGGAGAGGCATTAGCACTGCAGTGAACTATTTAAAAATATTTTTAACCTGTATATATGTGCATTTGTAACTGTTAACTTCTTCCAACTCATCATAATCAATCTTTATTTTCATATTTTCATTTGATAACTCCTGCAACATTTCCTGCAGCTCTAAAGCATTATTTGCAAAAACAACTACATCATCTGCAAAATCTAAATGACTTAAATAATCTCCATTTACTTTTGCTCCTTTAGCTTCCCATTTTAATCCACAAAATATTTCTTGCAGCACTACTGTAAACAGTTTTGGAGATATGGGATCACCCTGTCTTATATCCTTCTCAATGTTATTAATACAGATGGAAACATAATGTTTGAAATTAATCATAGAATTAAACTTGGTTGGAGTGCTTTTGGTAGAAATAACTTGATACTAAAAGGAAATATGCTTATGTATTTGAAAAGGAAGGTTTTTAATAAATGTGTTTTACCAGCTCTTACTTATGGATGTGAGAGTTGGACACTTAATAAAAGAGCAATACAGAGACTTCAGACCACTCAAAGAAGTATGGAGAGATGCGTGTTGGGAGTAACAAGAAGAGATAGAAGATGCAATATATGGGTAAGAGAACAAACAGGTGTTACTGATCTCAATGAAAAAATTAAAGACTGAAGTGAAGTTGGGCTGGACATATTTCTAGAAGAGATGATAATAGATGGACAATTGAAATCTTAAACTGGATTCCAAGAGGTTATAAAAGACCCAGAAAGAGATTACATGTGAGATGGATGGATGAAATAAGAAAATGTGCAGGGTGATGTGAAGAAGAGAAGCTAAAGATTGGAGAAGATGGATTGAAGTTGGAGAGACCTTCATCCTGCAGTGGATTGATAATGGTTGATGATAATGATGATATATGCATTGCTCTCTATTATCAGAATTAGCTTTTTACAAAAATAAAATGTTCCCATTTTGCATTTTTCACTTCTAATAAAAGAGACAAACTGACAAATACTACAAATACTTTTATTAAGAACAAACAATTATTAGCTGTATTAAATGTATAATTATTAAAATCTATTATCAGTTTGACTATTCTTACAAAGAACTGGAAAATATAAATGTAAAAGAATAAAAAGATAATTCTGATAATAGAGGGCAGTATGATGATATGTTAATGCTTGGTTAATTTACTAATCCAGTGATTGCATATTATTAGTGCTATATTAATTAGTACTTAAATATTAGATATTTTGAAGTTTTAAGACTATTAAAATGCATAAAAATTAACTCTACTTCATGAAATTAAATTAGTAACCATATAGAACGAGTCTTTGTTAATATGTGTGCGGATTTAAATATTCACCATCATTAAGATCACCTGTCTATTTGACTATCATCATGATAACATTAATGGGGTCATTTTACATTTGCAATAGGTAATTTTGACAGTACAGACCAGTGCACCTATATAGCTAGCATGTGAAATTAAATAGTAAATTATTGGAGGATATTAATAAAAGTGCAAGAGATGGAAGGAAAAAAAATTGGAAATATAATAAAATAAGAAATATAGAGGAGAGAAATTACTAGATAATGAGGAAAAAAAGTGTAGCTCTAGAGAAGAATTATAGACAATCTTAAATAAGTATGTAATGGAAGAAAAAATGTTAGAGGTGAAGGACAGAGTGTTAAAAAGCATATAGTAATGGAAATATTAAATTTACAAGAAATGAATTGAATAAGGGAGGGAAGAAATTTAAAAATGGAAAGGCAAGAGGTTTAGATAGATGGGCATCAGAGATGGTGATGAATTTAGGAAATAGGACAAAATTAAATTTATAATCATGTTTTAATAAGATGGCACAAAAGAAAGAATTTCCAGATAGCTGGAATAATTCAAGAGTAAAGCTATTATTTAAAGGAAAGGTTAATGATCACAGAAAGTTAAACAATTATAGATCGATAGCAGTAACATCTGTGTTATATAAAGTTTTTGCATATATGGTATTTGGAAGGATGACAAAGTGATTCAAAGAAAATAATATAGTGGGAGAAATGCAAGGAGGTTTTTTATCAGATAAACATATAGGAGACAACTTATAGATAGGAGTAGAAATACAGATAAGACAGTTAAATATGATTTTTATAGATATAGAGAAGACATATGATAAGTAAATAGAAATAGATTACAGGTAAGTTTAGTAAATTTGGAAATGAATGAAGCTTTAGTGGATCTTATTAAGAGATTGTATGAAAATAATTGCTATACATATCAATTAGGAAATATAGAATCAGTTGAAGTTAAAATTGGAGTGGGACTAAGGCAAGGATGGCTGATGTCACCTATTTTATTTTTGTTATATTTGTAAAAAATGGAGAGACCAATCGAAAGACTAAAAAGAGGAGTTGAGACACCAATAATTGCTCTACATATCAATTAGGAAATATAGAATCAGTTGAAGTTAAAATTGGAGTGGGACTAAGGCAAGGATGGCTGATGTCACCTATTTTATTTTTGTTATATTTGTTAAAAATGGAGAGACCAATCGAAAGATTAAAAAGAGGAGTTGAGACACCATTAATAGATAGCAAGGGAGCATATACATTATCAGGTCTTTTATTTGCTGATGATATGTTCTTGTGCACAGAAAGTAGAGAAGATATGGAAGTTGTGCTGAAAACATGTGCAATGGTGGATAAAGAGAAGGGGATTAAATTTAGTGAAGAAAAATCAAAAGTAATAATGATAAATGCTGGAGAAAGAGAACGAATTTTTATTGGGAGATATATATTTAAATGTGATGAATAGGTATAACTATTTGGGAATCATCTTAAGTAATCGCAGCTTTTACTTTTTTGAAATTATAAGCTTGGTATGATCAATTTTACATTATTCCAGCATGTGCTTATGGGCATATATTGTTATATAATTCATATTTTAAAAGTTATAATTTTTTAGTATTTGGAAATTGCAAGCTTGGTTTGATCAGACTTCTGCATCTTTTGGATGATACTTCATATCGATGAGAACATCCTTCCCCTTTCCGGCATACTTTGATGGTTTGTGCTGCCATTATTGTAATAACATTTATATTTTAGAAGTTATAAACATTTAGTATTTAGATTGTGCTCACCTCCATTTTGAATTCTAAGGACCACCAAAAAACACCACTGCGACCCCATGTGGATTATTTGATGTCATTTATCATTTTGATATGTCAGCAGTGGTTTTTTTTGTCGTAGAATTCAAAATGGCCTACAAATTAGATAAATAAAATAAAATAAATCAATGAGAACACTAAAATTAAAATATGCACCATTACTATTATACATATTATAAACATTACAACAACAACAATAATAATAATTATATATGTTATATAGTATAGGAATATGTCTGTGTATAATAGTGTTCATGCGGTTATTAGTGAATATTTTGAAATTTTGTTTTATTTATTTATTTATTATGTAGATTATAAATATTCAATATATAAAATAAAATAGAAATTTATATAACTTTAGTACTAGCCAAAAAGCAAAATTTTGCTAAAATATTCCAGATAATAATAAAATCTCTAGGTAAATTTGAATAAGCAGTTACGTGAGTGAGAAAAAATTGTTTTTGCCTCAAAGAAAATAGATTTTCTTAAAAAAAGATTAAAGGCCAATAATATTATCTTATTAATAATAGAAGAGAAAGGTGGCTGTTTTGCATTGTTAAATAATAGTGATTTTAAAAATAAAGTTTTTTTAGAATTAAACAATGGGGAGTATTCTATTTTAAATTCTGATCGAAGTAAGAAAATTGAAATTATGAAAATTATGATATTTTTTTTTTTAGATAAATACACATAATTATTTACATTGTTATCCTAGATTTTTTGACTCCTAAAGTTTTTTTTAATTTGAAATTTCATAAAAATATTTTTCCTTTTAAGTGTATTTTTGATTTTACAGGAGACATAGTTGATAAAACTTCAAAATTAAAGTATTAAGATTGGCTATCCTAATATAAGCTGAGCATTGATTATATATATATATATATGGAGATGATAATCTGGACCAACTGATGACTGCTGGTCTAGCATGAAATACGGCTATTGGTGATAATTTATCTTTTTGACATGTGTGTGATCAAGTATGTCAGCAGTAAGAGATAGTGTGGATAGTTGAGGGTCATGTGAAAGTCTGAGTTCAAATCTCCTATATATTACATATTTAGTGCAGGTATGAAAAGGCCTGTACTGTAGAAAAAATTCATATATTATGTTTTTTTTAAGAATTGTATAAATTTAGGTCAATTTTGTGTATCTTCTTTTTTTTGAGGCATATGGTAAAATTATCAGATTAGTTTTAAATAATGATTGTGTTTTGGATAGTTTTAATATTGAAAACATTTATCAATCAGTTAATAGGATAAAAAGTATGAATGTGTTTTTTTATTGCTTTAAAAAAAGTTGAATATTTTTCTACAGATAAGATTAAGGGTATTCATGGTTTGCTATTATTATTAGAATATTCTATGTATTTTGTGTGTAATGATTTGTTTTATAAAATTAAAGAGAGATGGGATATTGGTAATGTTATTTCTCCTTTAATATGATCTGTCTATATTGACTTTTTAGAGAATAGTGTTATTAATAATTATTCTGTTTGGGTTTTTTTTTAAAGTTATTTGTTAGATACAGTGATGATTGTTTATTATACAGGAAGATAAATTGAAGGATTTTTGGATAGATTAAATGCTTTTAATTCTAATATTAAATTTACTATTAAAAGTACATTTGAATTTATTATGTTAAAATTTTTAGATAGTTGATAATATTTTATTTGTAGGCATTTTATTAAAGCAAAAAATGTAAGAAATATGATAAGGCCAAACAGTTATCAACCTTTTACTCATAAGAAGATTTCTTTATTGAATTTTTGTTATAGGAATAGAAGGCTTAATAATTTTGAAAATAATAATTATAGAGTCAGTTTGCTTCTGACTATATTGAGTTAGGATATAATCATGAAGTTATTAGGAATATTATATTTAATAAAAAATATTTATAACTTTGTTAATAAAGATTAATAAAGATTTAATTGTTAGTGATAATAAAATGTTTATTTCTTTGTTATATAAGTCATCAATTAGTAAATTGATTTATAAAAAGTTTTTTTATTGAGTGGTATGAGAGTGGCCTGGAAGAAAGACCTGAATTTAAATTCATTACTAAATAGTTCAGAACAGTCAATTGATTGCAAATCTATTTCTAGGGAAGTTTATATGGTTCCTTGCAGTTGTTATAAAATTCATATAGGTCAGAATAAATTGTCTTAATGAAAGTGTCATATCTGACCTTGCCTTCAGAAGTGGACTAGTTCAGATTCCTTTCCTTATCTGATTGGATTGGGCATGCATTGCTACTAACCAATGTCTAAATTTGTGGACAAACTATGTATAAACCTGGCCAAAGGGTAAAAACAAGAATGGCTAATGTGTAAACATGTGTATAAAATTCTACCATTGATTAGGTTCTCTGAATCTGATTGCTGCCAGTAAGGTAAGGGATCTGGCAATAAATAGTCAGCCATTTTGGAGGCAAGCCAGAGAACATATGCCTACCTATATGACTGAATGTGCTCTTCATTGAAACCACTTCCAACAGTGAAAGCGTTTCTACTATATTCACTACCAATATGTCTACATAGGAGTATGTTGGTGTTGGATTAAATTGATTAATGACTTAATAGATAATTTTAATTTTGTAGCTATGCTATGTTGAGGGTTCAAATTTAGAGTTGGTTGTCAAATTGTTGTCTGAGAAATACGTGCAACAATACATAAATTGATACATAATAGAGCTATAAAATACTTTGTAAGGCAAAGTACTAGATGGTGATACCTGGGCTTGTCAAATGATAATGAAAGTGAGGATTTATACTTATTTCTCTCCACAGCATCAAATATATGTTATTTGTTAATAAGATGCCAAAAGAATGTGCGCTTATTACTAACAGATGTTATTAAAGTTTCTTTATGAAGCAATTATAAAATATATAAAATCTATTTGAAGCCAACTTATTTTATTGAATGCATTTGCCTCCTGATTATTTTGGAAAATAGGTGGAAAACGTTGATGTTTGCTAACAATTTTTATTAGTCATTCATTAGACCAGAGGTTATCCAATAATGAATACTTCTGTAGTATAATTTTCACTATTCCTCTCTAATACAAGGTAGGGACTGATTTTTATCTGCTTTTAACACCTTGTGGAGGGATGTAATCACAAACATATGCCTAGACATGTGAAAAAGATCTATGTTGATGCTTGCTGTTAGAATTTATAGATGATAGTGTATTGTAAAGTCTTTTGAGCATAATAATGAAATTCACTATATTACACATTGTATAAGTTGAAATTTAAAAAAAAACATACATTAGTTTGGAATCATGATATTGTAAATAGGTAAGTCAGTTACTATTGAGAAATGATGCTATTGTAGCACTTGCATTGGGAAAGTCTCTTATGTAAATTGAAATGTCTATGAGTAAAAATGTAATTAAGTTATAAGGATTTATATATAGAAAATAGTAGAAAGAAATAAGTTATTCATTTCATTTGGTCTAGGATATTGAATTCAGAAGAAAACTCATGTTCTTTCTAAAATAAGACAATAAATATAAATACAAAATAAGTCATGGAGAGTGAGAAAGAATTAAATATGTTAGGACAGGAAAGAGAAGTTAATGAAGTCTTTGTCACATCAATAAATAGTAAAAATGAATCTACAATAGTAATATTGCAGAGCTTAATCAGTGAAATGTAATAAAGCAAGAAGGAGTTTAAATAAAGCCAGGAAAAATTATCAAGAGATCTAATGAATAAGATCAATGAAAACCAAAAAAAGAAAAGTGATCAGAGTCAAGGGAATCTAGTGAATAAGGACAATAAAAACCAAGAAAAATGTTACAAGAATCAACTAGAAATGATACTAAGTCAGGAAATATTTAAACAAGCATTGAAATAAAGCCAAGAAGAGCTTAAACTAGACAAGAAACAATGCCAGGAAATCTTAATAATGAAGATAGAAGAGGGTCAATATGAATTAGAAAATATACTAAAGCAAGAGATCAAGTATGTGCATACAGAATTAGTTCATGAAATAAAGTTGGGACAAGAGCAAGTACATAGCTTGAAAATTAGGTTTAATAAAATAGAGAGCAAGATGGAAGAAACTCAAGGTCTAATGCAAATCAAATCAATAAACTAGAAGATAGTATAGGAAAAGGACAAAATTAAATTCAAAAGGTACAGACTAAAATACCAATAATGCGCCAGACTCAAGGATAAAATCTTAGAAGCCAAGTTAAATGAATGTCAACAAACCAATAATAGAGAAAATACAGAATAAACAAGAACAAGAAATCAAAGGTTTAGAAACTCAGACTGAGTGGAATCATAGAAAGTATTGCATCAATTTAGATGTACAATATGAGATAAATGATTTGAAAGTCCACTCCCAGCTTGGATTAATCCATTTTGAGTTCAATAAAGTAATTGAGGACTTGGGCATTTGGAGAAACTGCTTTTCATCTCCATAATTATCCATTACAATATATATATATATATGTATTTTTTAAAAAACTCACATGCTTGAAGCATATTTAAAAAGACATCTAAAAAAGGTAATAGCTCCAGTGTGCATTTTATGCTAAAGCAAACCTTTTCATTTAGCCCAGATCACAATTTCTTACATATATTTTTAACCCTATCCACTGTAGATAAGTGCATTTATGATTATTAGTAACAATTCATTAGGCTAAAGATTATATCATTTTTAGTATAAGAATAAACTTTAAACTCAGTTAAGGATTAATATATCTTTTTTATCATTAAATACAAATACAGTTTATATCTGGGATAGGAAGAGTATGATAATCTTTAGCCTAATAAATGATTAATAATAATCATTAATAGAATAATCTTAAGGGAACAGTATCATAGATGTGAGTACAGAAAATTTGACACTTTGTAGTTCAAATTATAGTATTTAATATTATAAGCACTCGTGAATACAGAAGGTTTTTAAAATAAAAGAAGATTGATATCACTTTATATTTTGAAACCTTGAAAAAAAGCCAAAGGTAAATTCTAATGCTTTCTACATACATTCTTGTCTTTGCCACTGCAGCTATTACTCTTATGCATTTATTAATATGTTAAATTAACAAAGATGAACTGCTCACCAGCATGCCTTAGTCAGTGTAATATTTACTGGCCTTTTATTTCTGTGATTAAGAGCAAAAACTGTATGACTTCTACTCAGTTGTCGGATAGATTGATTAGATTTAAACAAAACGTGTTTCCATGTTTTAATATATATTTTCAATCTTGATAGACAAAATTAAATTATAGTCCTCATCTCCTTTAGGAATCATCTGTTAATGTAGCACAACCAAAGATGGAACACATTAAGACACACACCTGCCCTTATTTCAGATCCAAGCTAACATTTAATGATGATTAGTTATTTACCTATTTACAACTATGGATCTGAAATGTGGATATGTACTTTAATACAAAGCTGTAAATATTGGAAGTTCAACTGTAACATTACTCTTTATGAATAATTAAGACTGATAGTATATTAAATAGAGTGACAAGATTAGTTATTCAACTTAATGGAAGGGATAAAATGCAAATAATTCAGATTCATGCTCCAATAATTTATCATTGTAAAGGAGAAGTAGGAGATTTTTATATATATTTACAAAATGCTTTTGATCAAATTAAACAGAATATTTAATTTATTTCATAGAAGGCTTTTTAAAATGCAAAACAAAAAATGAATGTACTATAGGTAAATTTAATAATTAAGAAAAAAAGTGAGCAATGATATCAATTTGTAAAAGAACAATATATTATTAATATTTTATTCAAAATGAGGACTGAGAAGAAGTGAATTATGTTTTGGTAACAGATGATATGTCTTTCAATATTGCAATATTCTTAATAAATTAAACACAAGAAGATCATCAATTAGTGAGACAAAGTATGTGTTAGTGCAAAACTGGGATAGACAAAAACTATTAAGAAAGACGGTGAGAACAATTGATATTCCTAACCTTCAGAAAATCTCCAATGAATTTAAATGAAAACCTGCAAGTTCTTTTAAAACATTAGCAGATTTCCAAATGAACAGCCATGCTGATGACTGGTACAAAAAGCCACTATTCAACAATAAATTTTCAGCTGAGACAAGATGAATGAAAAAAGGAGTCTAAAAATAGATTTAAAAAATTCATTTAAAAAAATTTAGCATCTAGAATTCTAGAAAATGATAGACAATAGTTAATGATGGTGTAAAAAATACAATGGAATTGGCAATAAAACTATAGAAAAGAATAAAACTTTCAAAAGTTTAGAACATTATCTTGGTATTGAAAGCAAAATTGTTCCAGCAGTAAGAAGAAAAGATGGAATTGGTATTAAAAAAGAGAGATGACATTAAAATGATATCTGGAAGAGTTCAGCAAAGAGTTAAAATGAAAAGACAAAGTATCATTCAAATATAACAGCTTCTGATTGGCTTAGCAATTAAGATATAAATAGGCAATTAAATCTATAAATAAAAGAAATGTTCCAGGAAATTATGGGATCATTATTGATATCTTTAAAATATTAGACGAAGAAAAAAAGGTTGGCAAAATTATATATTAAATGTATGAATGATAAAGATATACTAGATGATTGGAATAATGAGTCCTATTGTCATTTTAAAAAAATTAATAAAAGGATATCACAGGTCTATATATCAGGTTTGTACCAGTTTTATACAAAATCTTTGCTAAAATAATTATATTTTATCTATAGCGAATTTTTGTCTTAAACCAAGTAAAAAAGTAAGCTGTTTTTAATAATGATAACATATCTGATTTATAAAAGAATTATATAAAAAAATATCTGAATATGAAATTCCAATATGCTTTGAATTTATAGATCACAAAAAAGTATTTGATTGTTAAATATTTTCACAGTGGTTAAAACTTTATTCCATCAAGATATAGATCTAAGATATTGTCATATTTTGAAAAATAGTTCTCAAATGGAGAAGCACTTATTATTCTCTCCAGTAACATTAACATTGGTGATGTTATCATCATCATCAACCATTATCAATCCACTGCAGGCTGAAGGTTTCTCCAAGTTCAATCCATCTCCAATCTTTAGCTTCTCTTCTCAACAACCCCCCTGCACACTTTCTTATTTCTTCCATCCATCCTACATGTGGTCTCTTTCTGGGTCTTTTACAATCTCTTGGAATCCTGTTTAAGATTTCAATTGTCCATCTATTATCATCTTTTTTAGAAATATGTCAAACGTCTTTTAATTTTTTCAATGAGGTCATGTTATATGATAGAGTAATTCCATATCTCTAAAACTTTTACAGCAACTTTAGGAGTACTTTGTAGATTAAAATAAGAAGCTATGGGAATAAAAATAAATGGAAATTATTTAAATCATTTAGATTTTATAGATTATGTGGTTGCTTTTTACAAATAATGCTTAAATTTTCTGAAAATGTTACAAGAATCAGATGAAACTAAAAAGTATGGCTATTATACAGATGAAAAAATAAAGATTGATAAACATAATTAAAAGAAGTTAACAACTACAAATATTTTAATCAGATTGTTAATACAGATAAGAATATAAGAAATGTAATTAATCATAAATTATGCTGCGATAAAATGTCTATAGTAAAAAAAAAATCTAGTATTAAAAAGAAATATGTTTATGTGCTTGAAAAGAACGATTTTTAATAGATTTGTTTTTATCAACTCCTTTATATAAGATCTGAGGCTTCGGGACTTAACCAAAAAATAATACTTAAGCATTACACTACACAATGAAACATGAAAAGATGTATGCTAGAAATAAA
Organism: Epiperipatus broadwayi; assembly: GCA_028023455.1. Lineage (NCBI taxonomy): Eukaryota > Metazoa > Onychophora > Udeonychophora > Euonychophora > Peripatidae > Epiperipatus > Epiperipatus broadwayi. The sequence goes on along the minus strand of JAQFVV010012505.1, from coordinate 1,027,709 downwards.
AAGGACAGATCAAGAAAGAAACGTTTAGATGAGAGAATAAACAGATTTCATAGAAATTTTGAAAAAAAAATAAAAAGCAGAAATGAAACTGAATTCAAAATATTCACCATTTTAATTATAGACTATTGAAAAAATGTAAATAACAAAACAAAATTATTAAAATTTGTAAATTTAATAAATTTTAAATACAGAAGCATCTATTCATTGGTTTCAAAATATCGTATACAATGATATTTTTTAATAATTATTTATTTGAGTCATATTGCAACATATACATTTATAAAAAAATTTCAAAAGTTTGATATGGTGCTGTATAGCATATAATAAAATGTTTTATAAGTATAAAACTAGAATGTTTATGAAATTTTAAATAAAGTTATCTTTCTTGAGTGATAAAATGAAACATTAATTTAGTAATGGTAGAAAAAAGAATTGTAAAATGCCATTTCAGAGAGTTTAAAGTATTTATCTGAGGATGTGAAACAGATAATGGCAAATAGGTATGAATGTATAGATTTCAAAGTCACTATAGGTTATAAATATCAAAGCAAATAGAGAAAACAACAATCAACTGATATTGCAATGAAACTCTAACACTTTTCTGTTCATTTTATTCCAAAAAATAAAGATACTGTAGACTTAAGTTTTTTATTATTTTCATTTTTTTGAGTTAATGTAGAATTAGTGAACATACATACAGAATACATACACTGTATGTAAATGTGCTCTTTTAATTTATTATTAATAACTAAATATTTTTTAAATGTTTATAATTTATATGTGCATTCTATGCACATAAAAAAACATTTAGGTTATATATATGTTTTTTGAGTTTTCTGTTAACTGAAAGGAGACCGACCTTTAACTCCTCTTGAAGGCCTTAAAGGAACTGATCAGGCAAATTTCTACTGTCCACTCCATGCATTCTTGTCATTGCAGCTGTTATTATTATGTTATTATTCTTATAATGTATTTACATGGATGGTCTGCTCACCAACATACATTAGCCAGTGTGGTGAGTTTATTGGCTTTTTACCTTTGAGTTTAAGATGAAAAAACACCATGGTCTTTCTTCTCAGTTGCCTGATAAGGCAGAATGAATGTGTGTGTGAATGAAAATTTTTTTCTAATAGATATATACAATCATGACAGACAAAATAAATCATGACTCTTATTCCCAGGAGGCTATAAAAACACCAGCTAAGGCAGTGGTTGGTCACTGAAAGTGGAGCTAAGAATCCCCTGATTGCAGACCCAGGCTGCCATTTGATGATGACTTTTTATTTAGGTACTTACAATTGCAGATCACTTTCAAGTGAAGGAAGATTGGAAGAAGAACTATATTATATTAAATGGGACATTATTGAATTTTGTGAACTTAGAAGAAAAGATCAAGAGACAATTGATTTAAAAAGTGGAGATTTACTCTACTACAAAGCCACAAATATTGTAAGTACAAGTGGAGTAGGATTTATTATAAATAAAAAGTGGAAGAACAACTATGTGGAGATTGATGGTGTACCAGACAGAGTGGTAAGATTAGTTATTCAACTTAATAGGAGATACCAAATGCAGATAATTCAGGTTTAGGCTCCAACAAGTTCTCATAGTGGTGAAATAGTAGAACATTTTTATATGGATGTACAAAAGTTTTTTGATCAGACTAAACAACATTTTAAAATTGTTATGGGAGACATTAAACTAGAATTGGTAAACAAATGAAAGATGAAAGTGCTGTAGGTAAATTTTGTTATGATAATAGAAATAAGAGAGGGTATATACTTGTGGAGTTTTAGAAAAATAAAAACCTTATATTATAAATTCGTTTTTTGAGAAGCATCCAAATGAAGGTACAGCAAAATTGGATTATCTTTTGACTAACAAAAAATACACATTTCAAGATTGTAATGTTTTTAATAAATTCAACCCAGGAAGTGATCATCGATTAGTAAGATGTAAGATATGTGTTAATGCAAAACTAAAGACACAAAAATTATTAAGAAAAACAATATTTACAATTGATATTCTTAATCTTCAGAAATATTTAAATTAGAACATTCAAATTGGTTTCAAGTATTAGTAGATTTTGAATATTATTCAGATTTGAATGAAATTAATAAGAAAATAACTGATACACTTTTAAAACTACAGCAAAGATAGCTGGTAGAAAAAAGCAGCAATTGACCAATAAAATTTCTACTGAGCCTAGAGAATTCATAAAAAAAAAAAAAGGAATATGTATAAAAATGACACATTAAGAAGGATTAAATATCTTAAATTTTGTAAAATGGTGTGAAAAAGAGTTGATAATGATATAAGAAAATATAATTGTGAATTAGCAAGGAAAGCTGTAGAAGAGAATAAAAGTCTCAAGAGTGTAAAATAACATTTTGATATTAGTAGGAAACTTATATCTGCAATAAAAAAAAAAAAAGGTGGAATTGTTACTAAAAAGAGAAATGACATCGTGAAATGGGTAAAAGAATTCTATCAAGAATTATATAGTAATAAAGAACAAGTATCTCCTACACCTATTATATATTCTGAATTGCCTAGAATTTTAAATGAAGAATGGAGACATGCAATTAAATTTATGAAGAAAGAAAAAGCTCCAGTTAATGAATGAATTATAATCGATATATTAAAAGAAGCAGGTGAAGAAATAGAAAAAAATTTGGTAAAATTATATAACAAATGTCTAAATGATAAAAATGTACCAGATACTTGGAAGAATGCAGTATTAATATTTAAAAAAGGTGATAAAGAAGATATTAGAAATTAGATACCTATCAATCTTTTATCAGTTTTTATATAAAAATTTTACCAGGATAATTACAACTCATCTACAGAGAACACTGGATTTCAACCAACCGAGAGAACAAGCTGGATTTAAAAGTGTTAGTACAGTAGATCATATCCAAGTATTGAAAGAAGTTATAGAAAAGACCAATGAATATGAATTGTCATTATGCTTTGGATTTGTAGATTATGAAAAGGCATTTAATTCTATAAGCATTTCTTTCATGATTAAAGCATTGGATTATGAAGATATAGACCCAGGATATTGTCATATTTTGAAGAATATTTATAAAAATGCAACAGCAACAATTAGATTATATAATGATATTATGAAGGTTAATGTTAAGAAGGGTGTAAGACAGGGTGACTCCATATCTCCAAAACTTTTTATAGGAGTGCTGAAATAAATATTTTGTGAATTAAAATGGGAAGTTAAAGTAATAAAAGTAAATGGAGACTATTTAAGTCATTTAGATTTTGCAGATGATGTAGTTGTTTTTACAAACAATGCTTCAGGGCTTTCAGGAAATGTTGCAAGAGCTATTAAATGAAAGTAAGAAAGTAGGACTAAAGTAATGTTCAATGGATTTTTTTTTAAAAGACAAAAATAACGATTGATTATGATGAATTAGAAAAAGTTAATAAGTACAAAAACATTGGTCAGATTATTACTACAGATGGAAATATAATGGATGAAATTAATTATAGAATTAAACTTGGTTGAGTGCTTTTGGTAGAAATAACTTAATACTAAAAGGAAATATGTCTATGTGTTTGAAAAGGAAGGTTTTTAATAACTGTTTTTTCACTTTTTACTTATGGGTCTGAGACTTGGACACTTAATAGAAGAGCAATACAGAGACTTCAGACTACTCAAACAAGTATGGAGACATGTGTGTTAGAAGTAATAAGAAGAGATTGAAAATGAAATATATGGGTAAGAGAACAAACGGGTATTGCTGACATAATTAAAAGAATAAAAAGTCTGCAGTAGAGTTGGGCTTGAAATATTGCTAGAAAAGATGAGAATAGATGGACAATTGAAATCTTAAATGGGATTCCAAGTGATTTTAAAAGACCCAGAAAGAAACTACAAGTGAGATGGATGGATGAAATAAGAAAGTGTGCAAGAGTGATTTGAAGCAAAGAGGCTAGAGATTTAAGAAGATGGATTAAACTTGGAGATACTTTCATCCTTCAGTGGATTGATAATCATTGACTATAATGATGATGATATGTAACTGAAGAGGAAATCACTGAAACGTCTAATAAGTTATATAATGTAAATAAATTTATCATCAGTCTTTTGAAGTTTATTTTATTATATAACTCATTGAAAGCTTCAGTTGCTTCCTGATATATATATATAAAAGTGTGTGGGGGTGTTAACTGAAAAACTGCAATATATATCATATGATAACCAAAGCTTATCAGAAAATGGGAGTTGGTGTCCATGATTTATGACATATCTGAGAGGGCTTGGAACAAAATATAGGAGATATCACAGTTCTATTACATTAGAATTTTTTTTTTTTAGTTTTAAGGTATCGATATTTCAGCTATGATATAATCAGGCACAACTAATAACAGTGGATCTGATACTTTCGCTAAATGTCATGATTTCAGTTGATATTGCAAGTTTATAATTAGTATTTTGCCTGGATACATCATAGCCGAAATTTATTTTAAAAAATATATGGAGATACTTCTACACTTAAATTTGCATATATTAAAGAATATATAATTGGATCTATAACTTTTGTTATGGTTAAGCCTTTTTAGAAATTTTACCTAACTATATGCAAAAATCCATTAATAACCTAATATACTCACATTTATGTAATTAAAGAAAAATAGTTTTTAAATAGGCCAGTGAAAAATAACCTCTGCCTCCCCAACAGCTAAAAACAATCAAAGAGGATGAATTATTTGGCAAGTTTGATTAATCAGGTGATGAAGATTTGGATATTTTTTTCATCCTTGTTTAATCTTTAGCTAAAAATATCTAGATTCCCATTTAATGACTAATATTGTCAATTAGTTGGTTTAAATAAGGATTGGCTAATCTTAAATTTAAATGAAATGTGAATTTGTTTTGGACCCGATATACCACGATACATCAAAAGTTATTCCTGCATTCATAGACAGCATTTATATATCTGAATGCATATATTGTTCATATGGTTACGACTTTCAAAAAACAACTTGTGCATATGCATTTATATTTATAAATATATTATTATTATACATAAATAGTTGACAGTATTTATATATTTATTTGAAAAACATGTTCACATATGTGTATAGACTAGATGTGCGACTGTATGTCTTTATAAACAGACTCAATGCATTAATAAACAACTGGAATATATGGAGTTTGCACTTAGCCAAGGACATTTTCGCTTGTTAAGTGCACTCACTTGCTGAAGAGCCCTACCTAAACCTGTTTTAGCAGGACGATATTCTTGACAAGTGGAACTACTTATTTAGAAACCACGTGCTTCTTAAGTAAAAGCACTGGGTAATAAAAGTAAACGAGAAGCACTTTTGTTTGCCTTTGATGTAAATTAATTTTGGCAATTGTGATATAGATGAAATAAAAGCAGATCAAAATGAATGAAATTTCAGTAACAAAAAAAAAGGTAATATTTTTATATTTTTATTTTGAAAAACAAATATAAACACGCGTGTGTTATTGTATACGCGTTATCCAACCGGGAGGGGATAATTCAAATCAGAAATTTCATTTTCTGTGCATAAATATATCTATATAATTATGTCTAATTGTCGTAAGCAGTTTAAAAGAAATAATATATGAAAAAAAATTTTTTTTTTGTTAATTATAAAAAAGGCTATTTTTACACGAAGTTTTAAAGCAGTCACATTAAATTTAACCTTAAGATCGCCACTCCCGTATTAAAATTATAAATAAGTATTTAGGCTGTAAAGCAGCATAATAAAATTGTGTGATTGTAAAATATATATATATGATATCGAAACTGAGTAAAACTTGAGCTCTCGAACCCATACCATGGCCACTGTGTATGGTGTGTAGGTTGTGTGGGGTCTATTTCGACAATGAGATATAATGTCATGATAGTTAATAAAGTTTATATATATAAGAATTATTTTTTATTTTAGTCTTATGACAATAAAATATACTATATCTGTGCCAAGTAACCATGATAATGAATAAAATTAAATGTAAATAAAAATGTTTAGATTTCTGAATCATTTTTATTTAATTATCCTAATTCATATTTAAAAAATGGTGCACTACTATTAATAATTAATTTAAAAATAATTTTATTTAAAAAATATTGTCTCATAATACTGGTAATTCTACAATATATTGGAACAGTCATTTAATAGGTAATTACATTTATCCATCATATTTTATAAGTATCAGCATTTTAATGTGTTTGTTTTAGCATAATGGTAGCATATCAAACTCTGAAATATGTGTTCTCAAGATGGATTCTGGTGCTGTCTTAATTTTTTTTCTATAATACCAAAATTAATCTTCATTTAAATACCAATATAATATTTTTTACATGTTTTGATAATCTGCCTTTTCATGGACTTGAACTATTGTGGAAGTTGTTACCTAGTTAAGAACTATAGTTGTTGTTTTTTTTTCATGTGTCAAAGCATCAGCCGGGAAGCAAACCCGGGACAACTGCTTGTAAGACAGCCACGCTGACCACTCAGCCACCAATGCTTGACAAAAAGAAACCCTCATAGTTGACCTATAATATTATTCAAAATACAGACTGCCTAAATCCAAGAAAAACAGAATTAGTTAAAATATATATTTCTAAAACAAAAAAAAAGTTATTATTGCACACATTTCTAACCTTAAGTAAATATAATTAAATCTTTAACCCCTAAATATCGAACTGTATGGTTTGTATACAATAATACATGTATAGAACAACAATATGACTAAGATATTACACTGAAATAAAGAGCATATTAAAAATTAAATCATGAAGTAGTGTAACTATTATTGAACAAATATTTGAGAAGCTAATTTTGTTAATAGAAAACATAAACTAAGTTATGCATGAAAGATTCCAAATAAAATTAAAAGTAACAATCAATATTTATTTTTAACAAATTAATTAACACATGGTCAGAATCAACCTAGTTAATCATTATTTATCACATGGTAAATTTCTAGAAGTTATTTTGTGGTACCAAAATCAGAAGAGTTAATATGTAAATAAAAAGAGAAAAGTGTAAATAATTACAATTTTTTAATGTTCTATTATTTCTGTGATTTGTTAAACAAAATTGTATAGAATTCATTTTATTATAATTTAAATTTTTTATATTATGGGATAGAAACATTGGAATTTAATGCACTCAAAGATGCCTCTCACAAATACAATGTCTGTGTATACTATTATTCTCTAAACTGCACAGAACTGAAAAATCATTCAGATAATTTATTATTCGGTAATTCATTAGTTCAAACATTGGATGTGATAGAGGTAATGCAGTGATCCACAAGCCTTCATTCCAAAGTCAGCCACCCTACCACTACACTTAACCATATAGGTCTAGTTGTATGTTTAGGCATTTATCACAAATTTCTATATAATGGAGATTCATTGAAAAATAACAACTAAATAACTTGTCATTGCTGTTTGTCTGAAAGTTTCTGGTGATAACATTTTATTTGTAATTATTTGTTTGACTATTTCTATCATCTACAATTAATTGTTAGAAAGTCTTTACAAATATTCATACTTTATTTAAGCTTTTCAACTGCTTTAACTATTAGTAGTAACATGGAAATTAGTATATGGGAATGGTATTACTCTCTTCTTCATGTATTGTTGGCTAACCTGTAAGATACCAACATGGGAACTGAATGTGGACCCTTTAGATTTATGAGCATTAAATTTATGATGAACATCTAACTACTATTCTTTTCTGCTAAATTGGAACTGATTATTACACATATTATCATAGTTATTATCAATAAAGTATAATTTCACACTTATTAAACAGACAGTCATAAGAGAACTGTCATTCTAAATATTAAAAATACTACTTCAAGTCTGCTTCCTGTCCAATAAAGCAAGAAGTTTTTGAATGATTCTCAGCTGATTAATTAAAGAAAAAAATCTGCTTGATTGATTAAAAGAAACTTAGAAATGTTGAGTGCTTGAATAATAGACATCTCAAGCAATTAACTACAAATTGACTTTATGACTGTTGGTCACTTGTATATTTGCCCAAAGAGATTATGTTATTTGATTGACATCTGATGTAATTTGATATTGTTTTCTACCTCTTTAACATATTCTTTCTAATATCTCAAGTTCAGTAACCTCTAATTGAGCTTTATACATTATTAAAAAACATGGCTCCATTATAAATATTAAATAATTGTAAAACTAAAGATGTCATAGGACATTCTATTATGCTTTTATATTGATACCTATTATCTTATTGTTAGAAGGTCAAGTATGCCTATATTTGGATTTTAACCAAAGTTACTAAAATATATATAATTAGTCAGTCATCTAATGACCGGCCTATATAGCTGAACAATGGAATGTCATTTCAAAATATTTGAATAATTTCAGTCATAATTTGAATATAAAAGCAAAATTAACGATTCTAAATATATTTGTAATACTGCTTATTGATGAAAGCCAATATAAGAAAATAATTTCAGAATCTGGTTAGCATTGTTATGTTTACTTAAACTGCTCTAGAAAGACCATTAACCACCATTACACAGATTGCTCTGAAATAGTGCTATAATGTGAGTGTGTGCTCCAGAAATGTAAATGTGAGCTGCTTTCTCTTTCATTTTTCTTCATTTTAATTGTTTCAACAATATGGATTTCAATTTTCAGATTAGTCATCTAAATAATCCTTGCAGAGTATAACAAAAAAAAAATACTTATATAGTATGCCTGTCGGAAACTTGCCATCCATTTTTATTTTAAATTATCTATTTATAGGGCTTCCAACCCATGGTATAAACAATATGTCTGACTCTAACTTATCATATTTAATATTTACTTTTTGTTTTATTTATTAAAATGATAAAGAAATAAAACTCCAAAGGGTTGTAATTAAAAAGTTTTTTGATGTAAATGCAGTAAAGAAAATAAAAATAAAGCATGATTAAGCTAACTATAACAAATATGGGCTATTCATGTAGACAAATAGACATCACTTTTCGGGTGGGCACTATCTCCTAATTTTGAAAATACTCCACTGGATCTTGTTCTCTCAATGGAAAATTTCAAATTGTAATCATATTTCCAAAAATGATAAAGCAAAAAAAAAAAAATGTTAAAAAAATGAGTTTTAGTTAATGAATATTATAAAAATCGTGATAATTTTAGCCATGTATTAACTGTTTGCCACATGTTTTTCAGTTCATCATGTGTATTGAAAGTTTTAAAAATTAACATTTAATTTAAAATACATAGATGTTGTAGTTTAAATAATTCATTTTCAGTGTTGAAATATTTGTTTACATTTTTTTTCCTGAAAAATTATTTTCTTGAACATGTGAAAGAGAAAAAAACATTTTTGCCAAGCTAAGGAAAATGCTTAGTCCAAGTTGATGTACCTGGTCGTCATGAGTAAGATAGACAAAATAGCTAATTCAATATTTTAATTTGCTTAGATTTTGAATGCACTGAAATTTTTTCGATGACTAACTGGATTTTTCAAGCACCACTATTTATACCTTTTAATCAACTGATATCTTGATTAGCTAATACTTCCCACTATGCTTTTCTATTTCCATGTTTTTACAGAAACAATGAATAATTGTCATGGTTACAGAATAAGCAGATGATAGAAAGCTGTCTGAGTTTGATTTAAAATGGCAGTTTTCCAGACAGAAGTAAAATGATAAGGAAAATAATAATTTTACAATATTTACTTAATAAATAAATAACATAATTTATTATATTAATTTTCTTAAAGTTCTCAGATATTTAATTATCTATTCATTAAATTATAAAATAATAAAATTTAATTTAGCAATTCATCTAATAAATACCTTTAAATTAAGCAAGATAAATTAATTTTGTCAGTTTTACATTTATAATTTGACCAAATTAAAATATAAAATCTCATGCATGCACACATATATTTTACATGAATTGTTTGTTCTATAACCTTAATGTAATCTTCATTGTAATTATCTTATTTTAAAGCATTCTGTATTATGTTTGATTTATTTTCCTATTCTATATCTCTTTATAAAATATTTATTTTATGTGTGTGTGTTTCTATTTGTCTATAAAATTTAATTGCTTTTTTAAAAAAAGAAGAGAGACACACGTATTTTATATAGGTTTTAATTAGCAAAATTTACTTGGAAGACATTTTTAAATACTTATTTAAAATTATATTTTCTTTTAAGCAATAACATGAGAACTTCATATTGACTATATTTTCTGCTATCTAACCAATGATAGTAATAAATTTTATTTGCTTAACCATAAAGTAAAGCCAATAAAATTCTTTACAGTTTTTGAATTATATTAGACAATTATGATAGTAAATGCAAGATTACAATATATAATCATATTATCACGATACTGTACTACTTTACATATACAAATACACAAACTGTATTAAGAATAAAGCTTTATCAACAATAAAAATACTATAGTGCTTAGCATGGTTTCAACAGATAATTGCCATAGACTTAGCAATACTTGTAACAGGGGTAAGGCAATAAGACTCTGTTTAAAAGCTAATAAATTAGCATATTATTTGCATAATGCATTAATTAGTTAGAGCTTTTAAACAAGATCTTATTACAACAGGCAAAACTCTCCATATAGTAGTGCCAGCCAGAGTAATCAATGGATGCCAGAAGGCTTGTGCATAAAATCCCCATCTGGTGCCTTCTCATCCAATATCCCCGGATTAGTTTCTGGCTTGTGGCCTTCATCAGTGAGGAGGCTTGGATCTGAGAGCACTGCAACTAGATCTTAGGATCTAATGCAACACTCCAGCAGTGACCTTTTATCTCTACCTAACTACAAAACTATGAGAATAAAATTAAAAACACAATATTTTCAATTTAAGCTTAATAGCTTATATAGTGCTCTCAGATTCAAGGCTCTTCACTGAAAAAGCCACAAGCCAGAAACTAGTCTGGGGATATTGAATAAGTAGGCACTAGATGAGGATTTTATGCACAAGCTTTCTGGCATCCATTGATTACTCTGGCTGGTACTGAGTGGCATTACTGTATGGAGAGTTTTGTCTGTTTTAATAACAGTTACGTGCAAACATTAGAAATGGTGATCATGTGATGTTTAGTGGTTTAAGATCTTATTACCTTACCTCTGTTACAAGCATTGTTACATCTATGACAATTATATGTTAAAAGCATGCTAAACATTATATTTCTATTGTTAATAAAGCTTTGCTCTTAATACAATTTGTGTATTTGTATACATATTACTTTTACATAGATAAAGCATTCATAAATTTTACTCATTACTGTATTACTTTATTTATTGAACTGCATTTATTTCTTTAATTTATTTTTAATATATATTAATTTATTTTAATCTAAGTAAAAAAATACTACTTGATTAAATCTTAACTGATGTCTAAATTAATGTAAATTAAAAACCATGTATGCCTTATCAACTTGAAAATGTTAGCAATTTCAGTATCTTGGTAGCTTTTTAAATAGATGAATGGACTTAGATACTGGCATACTACAGAGACTCCAATGTGCTGGTGGGGCATTCAACAAGTTAAAAGATAGGATCTTTCATCACAGAGAAATATCTACCACAATTACATTAGTTGTATATAGAACTGTTATTTTGTACAATTTATTGTATCAAAATGAGATCTTGAACCCTATGTTGGTGTAGCTTGAAGCATTAGAAAATTCATTTTAAGAAATGTTCTATAAAAGACTATGACTATGTTTTTCAGCTTGCTCGATTGATACTATACAAAACATTATTGTAAAATCACATTTTCTCGTAAATACTCATCAATCATATGACTTGTAGCAGACTTTTTTAAAAAGTATTTTATGATTAATTTTTGAGCATGGCTTTCATGGAAGAGAAAGATTCCAATTACTTTATAAAGATTATCTCATAGAGGCTCTAAAAAGGCAAAATACTTATTGGTTAAGGCACAAAACACACTGTTACATCTCATGTTGTAACTCATGATCCAAGCATAGTAGTGCCTTAAGATTTTTGTGGTAAATAGCTAAACTATTTCACTATGAAATGTATGCACTGACCCACAGATGACTCTTCAGGAAGGTTGAAGAAGGAACCAGTCTCCTTTTCATTGGAAAAATATGACTGAGTAAAGCGTTAAAGTATTTTACAGATATTATCAACCTGAGAATGTAAACCAACTTAATTATCTTGGTAGTTTTATAAATAAGATGATGGGAAATAGATGTTGATATACAATATTAACTCCAAAGTGCTATTGTTGCTTTTAATAAGTTAAAGGATAGGCTTTTTTTTTCACCATAGAGTTATAATTGCAGCACTTTAATTAGTTGTATATAGAGCTATTGCTTTATCTAATTTATTGTATGAATTAAGACTTGGATGCTCTATCAATGCAACATTATGGCATGAGAAAAGTGCATTTAAGGATATCATAAAGCAATCAGTATGTTTTTAGCTTTCTGGATGTGATAGTGTTGAGTTTACACATGTGTTTGATTGAATATCTAAAAGGAATGAACAAGACTTTCTAAAAGATTATTTTATGTGAACTTGATTGTGGATATTATGGAAGTGGTAGAGTTCATTTGTGTTATAAAGATTATTTCAAAGACATTCTATGTAATGTAACATAGTTTGCACAAGGAAGATGTGGCAGAGAATACAATATATTGGAGAGCTATAATTAGATATGATGTTGAAGTAGTTCAGAAAGAAAGGTTTTCTGTTGAAGAAATTAAAAGATAACAATGCAAAGTATCAAATAAGTAGAAAAATAAACTAGTATATTTTATTTTTGTATTTCACAGTTTGGTTTATAAAATCATTGCTAGACATATCTCTAAAGCAGTTTTATTTTTTTCTTGGAATTGGAATGGTCTTTTCGTTTACAGGTGTTGCTATTATTATTCTTCACATGATCAACATTTTTTATACTTATATGAGATATTGAAACAGAGGTAAAACTCTCAATGAGTAGACACTAGATAGACATTTTATGCACAAACCTTTTTACATCCAATGACTACTCTGGCTGGCGCTGGAGTGGCGATACTGTATGGAGAGTTTTGCCTTTGCTATTATTATTGTGAATGAAGTCTTTTGGGAGAAAAAAACTTTATTGCAAAAATCTAACGACAGTATTTCAAATAAACAAAATAATGGACTAGCTTGTTTAATATGTGCAATTATTTATATTTCACTGACTGGCTTGTATAGTCCAGCGGTCGGCAACCGGCGGTCCGTTATTAATTTTAATGGTTCGCAAATAAATTCAGATATTATTTTAAATTCGCTAAGCTCATGTAAAAAAAAAAAAAATTGTTTAAGCTGTATTTATTATTATATGTAAAATAGAACAAGAACATCATATTGCTAATTGATTTGTTACAAAATTCTACTGTGACTTGCAAAACATCTATCTCAAAGGCATTTAATTAACCTCTACTTGGTCAGCGGCATAGAAAAAGTAACAAAATAAGAATATCGAATTCTTTACAACTGACTAGGCATCAAATTTGACTAGAAGCTCCTTTACGTATTGCGGAGGCAAGGATTAGTAAATAATTTTAAACCAAGAACAGCAAATGTCGCACTAATTTTTAATATATATTACTATTATTTATTATTGTGTTAAAATTATAAATATATATGTATATCATATTCAATGCTCATATTAATTCGTGCTTTTAAAAATTATGTTAGTGGTCTGCAGTATCTAAAAGGTTGCCGATCGCTGGTATAATCATAACAAAACATATTGATAAATTTTATCATTTTTATTATATCTTTAGATATTTTTAAAACTTAGAATTGGAATATGCTGCATTTGTTTATAAGTGTCTGCTATTGTCCATAGTATTGATAAAAACTATTTACAAACACATTCCTTGGAAGACTATTGTTATTAGCATATATATACATTCAAACACACAGATTTATGAAAATATATTCCTTATATAAAGCAATTTCTTTTATTAAAAAATGACCTTTATTTTTTTTTAATGCGTTTAATTCTCCTTTATATTGAGAGTATAACATTTTGCATTCTTTTTTTTTTTAGTTTTTAGTGAGTGTTTTCCAAATCCGAAACTTTTTGTTGTGACAAGCAAATGGAGAAAAGAAGTAGATTCCTGTTGAGTGTTTTTTAAAAAAATTTACTCTTACATTCTTAGACGACTTTCCTTTTTATTTTATTCAGTTATGAATAGTAAAAGCGCTCGTTTTTGTCCTGTAAAAATCCTAGGTAGAACCCCGTTGACACTTGCTGGGCCTGAGAAAAGCAACCCGCGGTTAAAGCTATTCTGTAACCATACAATAGATTTTATCGCCAGTTCGTGATTCGCATAACAATAGATAATTGATTATAAGCTTCAGACAATTCAAATATTTTAGTTAAAAACGAACAGCAGGCTTTGATAAGAATGTAATGCATGATACGCAGTTGCCGCGCTTGAATAACCTGCCCCCTTCTGCATCTCCTCTAATAAAGCTAATATGAGAGTCCAGGTCTTATTAATTAGAAGGTAATGAGATTTTTTAAAATGAATTTAAGACTACCTCGTGAGGTTTATTGTAACAGAAGAGGATGAAAGCTGGGTGAGGATAAAATAATATTACATTTAAATCAATGAAATATTTTATTTACTAAATATTTTTATTTATTTACTAACTTACGTTTCTAAATTGTATATTTAATTAAAATATTTATATAATTTACTTTTCTGAAGATATTGATCACTTAACTAAAAAATGAAATTATAGTTTAAACATTAAAAAAAAAAAGCATTACATTTCTAAAACGTGAATTTATAATTATTTCTCTTAAAAATTTGATGCTGTAAATTTTTTAAAAATTTACGATATGCTTATGTCTTAAAGCCCGTGGTGCAGCAGTAGAGATTTTCTTTCCGAATCTATGATCTGGATTTGAATCTGACTGATTACAACTTGATAACCTTCAATCAGTTTTGGGATTTGACTTTTAGCTCATGGGCCCCATCAATAAATGAATGACCAGCTATTCATATGAAAATAAGAATGGTAAACTCTATGGTCCCTAAAAGTTTATCAAGCTATTTTTTTAGCTAGTTAGAAAAACAGTGATGGAAAATCATTCAAAAGCAATCTTTATCACAATGGTTTTGCTCTATAATGAACTATGTAAAGACAGTTTTACTAACATCTAATGTTGCTGATCAAATAGCTAGTACGGATTCAAATTCTTATAATATTAACTTATTTTAAGTTAATCTAATAGTATGTTTTCTGTGATGGCTGATACCACACCTACTGTAATTTTGCATGTATTGATTGTATGTCATCTGGCGTCTTTCATTTTTTCTTTAAACAGGCTATAGTAAAATGTAGCCATCATTATTATATACTACATTAGAAATACGAATAAAGCTTTTGTAAATTGACAAAAGAATGCCCGATAATTTTGATTTGGTCACCATAATAGTGTTCAATGTTTAATGAAAATTTAAATTTTTTGAAATGTTTATCTTCTTAGTATCAAATTGTAAACGATATTCTTTATTTATAATTTCACACCAAGTACATGGAAGTTTAGTGTTCAAATATCATATGACCTCCCAAGTAGAGCTTGCTTTTTATGATTATTTATTTTATTTAAGTTCGTATCAGTGAATACCTGTTGCATATAGAGATATTTGTCTTTTTAGACCTTAGAAAGTGATCTAAAATGGAAATAGATAAGCTCTTTCAAATTGTTTGGAAATAGATAACACAACTTTCTGTGCTGTTTTATCTCTGCAATAGGTCATTATGCTTCAAATATACTTCCAATTATTTTCTTTGTTTTTGGTTCATCAATGAAAGAGTGGAGATTATATCAGATGAAATCCTTGCCTGCTGAGACAATAATATTTGTTATATTCTTCCAGATTTTTAAAATATATTTCATTTCTCAAATGTTGTTATTTTGCATGTCCATCAAGTCATAGATCTGCTACATCAAATGATAGTGGGAGTGTAATTTGCATATATATATATATAGTAATGGGAAATGGTCTCCAACTAGTTTAAATGGGGGCTCAAACCAGTTCAAATTCATAAGTTGGTGTGATGCCCCAATGGCTATCACTGATTATCATTTTAATATTATCTACTCTTAAAATATAATTTATTTTTTGGTAATCAGTCAGATCTATATAGGTTAATTAATAAATATGAACACCACTTTCATATAGAAAGATTATTTCGGATAAACCACCATTCAGTCACCATTACAATTATCTGGTTTATATGCCAGCTAAGGGCTCAGTCTGAGAACTTGCTTCTCTGGAGTTAAGATGAATTTATATATTAAATGACATCGAAAAGACACATATAACTAAGTTTTAATTATGTATCTTTATTAACAAAACA
The DNA here is from genome assembly GCA_028023455.1 of Epiperipatus broadwayi. Lineage (NCBI taxonomy): Eukaryota > Metazoa > Onychophora > Udeonychophora > Euonychophora > Peripatidae > Epiperipatus > Epiperipatus broadwayi. Next base: position 1,011,303 of record JAQFVV010012505.1, on the reverse strand, counting down.
AAAAGAAATCACACACACAAGCTTTATTTACAAATAATATATAAATATAAAACAAAAATATTAAACATAGTTATTATGTTATTTGAACAAATTGGTATATAAACGAGATATTGAATGTGATTAACATTTATAAAATATGTATTTAAAGATGTGTATATTCTAACGATATTAAATAATAATTTGAAAATGAATTAAATTATACTATTATCCATCAAACACACATATACAATAAATTCTCACTAAAAGTATTTCTTTCTAACCTCGAATATAAAAGTATGATCGTATTATTATTTTTTCCTCCCCTCTTTTAAACAAGAAAGTTTATTTAAAATAAATTTATTTTAATTTAATTGCAGTTCATCTATAAAGGCTTATTCCCCTATATTGTTATAGTTTCTGGCTGAAAGTTTTACGGTTGTCTTAATATAATTTTTTCAAAAGTTATATTTTAAAAATAGGTGATTGATATATTCATCAATTGGCACTCCTCAGGCAGCAATATTTTTTATTCATGGGATTTGCATGATTTAAGAGTCAAGCAGATATAATTTAAAAAGTTATCCAGCCATCTGTTTGGTACCTATGTAGCACATTATAGTGAAAACTAGTGACGTCATTTAACAAATAACTCTCTGTATCACAAATTACTATTAATTGACTTTTTTTTATTGACTGCCACCACATTATAATTGTGCATACATTACTGACTAATTTTAGAGTCACGGCCAATATATCTTTTAAATCCATAACTGGTAAATTAGATTTCTCCTAGTCATCCTGTTCTAAACTTTTATCCAAGCAAAATCTTTAATATATATTGGCTTTCATTAAACTTTTTATTTAGTTTTATTGCAATATATGTACATTGTAACCAATAAAAATTAAAGTGTGAATATAAATAATTAGAAATGGTTAACAAAATCATATATATACATTTAACCTAAAGAACAATCTAATGATGATGATCAAATAACCTAGCACTAAGACTAAATAAAGTGTAGCTATTTCAAAAGTATTTTTTATTTCTTTTTTCTAGATTCAATTTAAAATTAGTCTTCAGGCATTAGCTTTCTAAAGAGAAAGCCTACTTCAGAAAATCTTAATGCTGCTTATCATCATCATTTTGTTACTATTTACCCAGCATGTTCTTCAGTGGACTACATGATTTTCTCAGGATTAATGGATATTAATGGCTTATATTTGGAATGAGTTTGAAAGCAAAAACAAATTAAAGTGATTAATACAAAAAATAAGCTAGCTATTTATTTACAATAAAAAATAAATAAAATCTTTGCATATACTTTTGCAACTGCTACCAGATAAAAGGAAGCTGGAAAACCTGTGTTCAAATCCCCTTTAATTAAATATAAAATAATGAATATATATATATTAAAACTTAAGGCCTTATAAATAAGTGTAAAGATATGATCTTACTATAATACAGTTGTCTTAAAGTTTTAAACAATGGTTTTCTGTAAATAACATCTTTAGCTGTACAGTCCTGATTGTGATTACTCTCTACAGGGACTGATGATGATAGATAGAGTTATGGCATGATTTTCTTTTTTAAATTAGGCAACTTCAGCATAGTCTATACAACTTCAATCTTCATCTCTGGGTATATCTTTTAACTGCATGGTTAAAGTTTGCTAGCCAACCATATTAAATAGTCTTTTGTTAGTTATTGTCATCATAATTGCTGAGGTGGACCAAGTATTGAAAAATACTTCAAAACCATCAACAATATATAACTATCTGGAGCTATTTAGATGGAAACAATTTTAACCAATGGTTTCCCACATCTTCACAGAATCAATTTTCACTGCTTTTTTTTTTGAGTCAAGACTTAGACTAGACTATCATCATTCTTCTTTGTCAGATCTGTTTTATACATTACAATATGTTTTTAACACTTAACATGTAATCATTTCTGTATTTATTTATATCAGATTGTTTACCAAAAACATACTGATCAAGACATAATTACAAGATTTAATATCTATTTATTCATAGAAACAGGTTTTTCATAAATATTTTTTAATTACTTAAATTATTTTATAAATTATTATATAATAATAAAAAGTATTTTTTTATTTTATTTATGGTAATAATATGAAGAAAGAAAAATCATGATTAAACTTTGAAATTTGTTTTCTATCTTTCTTAGTTTTAATGCTTTGTAATGTTTAATAATATATTTAGATTTGCCATTCAATTTACTATATTTCTTCTCATCAATTTGAAAAGGTCACAAAATATGACACACTTTCTTAAACTATGCAAATCAAATTCATTTGAGTGAATTCAAACTAATTTTTCTCTCTTCCCTTACATAATATGAATTATCATTTTATCAATTACAAAATATACATATAACCATACGTAGAGAAAAGCTTTAAATTATATAATTAGCAAGATCTGCCTAGCGTGTTTTCAACTACTTAACAGTAATAGTTATAACCATGGCATGATTATGAATATTATAGTTCAGTAGTCATGCTAGGCATACATTGCTAATTATATACTTTTCTATACATATGGTTGTACATATATTTTGTATTAAATATTCCAAGATAAAGCTCACCAAATTCTTGAAGTAACATTTTATCAATTATAACTTTGCAAACTACCTTTTATTAAATATTTAATAGTAGGATTAACTTTATAGATCTAATTTTAATCACTTAAATAGCTGTCGTTAAGTTATGCATATATTATATCTAGTACATGCCCATACACACATGGCAATATATAAATTTACTAATCCATTTCTCAGAATTTTTTATTAAACTATTTTAACTGTGCAACTCAAATTTCTTCTGTTACAATTTTTCCCCATTTAAAAATGCAATAGAACAGATTGCCCTTTCATTTCTTATTTGTATGTTTACTGCAAAATTTAATTTTAGTTTACTTCTCTAACTATTTTTGCATTTTAGTCAATTTCATAAATATTGTTTTACCAACATAATAATGCATAAACATAATACATATATTATATATAGAGCTCACAAAATAAGCTCTTAACAAGCTTTTCAGAATATCCCCCACCCCAGACCGGTTTCTGCTATTGGCATCATCAGGGATATTCTTCAAAGCTTGTTATGAGCTTATTTTGTAAGCTCTATATATAGTATTTGTAAATTCAAGCTTATTAAATTAGGTCATGTGACATCTGACTTCATTTTTTTTTTAACATAATACATAGGTCTATTATTTTATTGATTGGAGATTTGATTAATCTTCAACTATCAAAAGAATGAAATAGGATCTCACAATTCTAGAATTCATCAAAACATTCAACCATAGAACATTATCATGTACAATGAGCATGATCACTAGAAGGATTACCTCAGTATTAATATTGTTCAGCTATGAAAAACTCATAAATAATCAAATATAATACCAATACATGAAACCTTGCTTCTTAGAGGTTGATGAATTCCACATTTGAAAATTAAGCCTTGCTCTTTTGAGTTTTGGGAGTGAATAAATACAACAGACATTTGGGACTGCACTTTGAATTCTTTTGAGTCTTACAGAAGGGTATGTAGATTACTTGGAGAGAAATGTGTTGTAGAAGTGCCTGAGATATATACATTCCAAAAGTGTGCCAGCATTGTATCTCATGTCTATGACCAAATCCTCATATCACTAGAAGTTGATGAAGATATCATTTGGAATGGCCTGAAAAATCTAATGCTTTCTTCATTGTAAAGTGGATTTTTTGTTTTTTACTAGTCTACTTTTTTTTTCAGTCCCAGCATTGGTTCTGGAATATAGTAATCCATATAATAATCTATCAAGTGTAATCAGCTGATTTAAACTTAGGTTACTATCAGAATGTTTTCCTCTTTTTTCTCTTCTTTTATTACTTGCCTTTTTTTTTGTAGGCTTTACAATGTAGAATATTTCTATTTTTAATTTTTGGCATATATTCTTCATCATAACTTTTTTTAATATTGGGCACCATAATTCATTTTCTATATTAATGGGCAAAACCTCATAAGATTCCTTGAAGAATGAACTCTGGCAGTCATCAGCAAGATTCTTAGTTTGATCACTACTACAATTACTTTCCATATCATGTTATAACATGTTACAACACAAAGCTTGTCCTAAATTCTCATAATAGTTTTTTTTTTCTATTTCTATTTTATTAAGCTCTTGAATTTTATTTTATGTGCTCTCATCTATGGAGTCTATATGACTCAAATTTAGAATCTTTTATCACTTCATATTTTAAAATTTCTATGACCTCCATATGTGTTTTCACAGATGCTTCATTTAGGATTTTGTCTAGTGTAGTATCAATACAGAATTCTACCTCTTTCCAAATCACTCACTTTAGGCTCTTCCAAATTCAACTCTTCATTTATCTCCTGAAGTTTTTTTTTATAGTAAATTTTAAATTTTGATCATCATACTGTTTTTATACTTTCATTTTTTTTATTCTTTCTACTATATCTTGCATACTTTCCTGGAATTTATTTTTAAACCATTTCCTCTAAATCACTATGTAATTTTTTTTCTAGTTCTTGCTATTTCCAATCTCATGCTACTTATAGTCTCTTTTATCACTTCAAACTTTTCTTTCACTCTTTATTGCATCTTTTAAAATTGTTTTATTTCTTGATACATTTCTTTTTTGTTGTTTTCCTTCATATTTTTATTGCATATCTTTATTTTTTAATTGCATTTATCTTTTTCAATGCTTTTCTTTAAATTCTTTGTTTTTGTAGCCTTTCTTTATTCATTTTGTTTGTTGTTGTTGTTGTTATTGTTGTTGCTGTTCTTGATTTTCTAATTGCATAGCTTTCATAACAGCATACTGAATTTCCATAAGTAAATGTATTTAATTTTTCTTCTGAAGGCTTTTGCACTGGCTGAATGGGTTCATGTTCTTTCAAGTTATATTAGTTCTTGTATTGCTTCAATCTTTTCTTGTATTGCTTCAATTTTTTCTGCTATTGTACTTGCTAACATCTGTAACTAAATGCTCTATTACATTCTTATTAATTGTCCTTATTACTATTTTGCTTATTCTTTTTTTTTTCATATTTGCTATGAATTTAAATATTTTATTTATACTTTATCATTAAATAAACATATCAGTACCAAAGCTATCTCTATAATCTCCAGTATAACATGATATTCCTGCATTAATTATTACTATTATTTTTTACTTAAATCTTCTGCTGCTTAACACTTTCATCTGCCTATCTAGAATCAAATTACTGAAATACTAAAATGATATGTATATTAAATCATCCAACACCACGAAGCAATTCAGCACCCTACCCTGTGAAATAAATATATAAATATATTACACTCCGTATTTCAAAATAGCCAGTCTCAAAATGATGGTTTTTGAGGTTGGCTATTTTGAAGTATAGACTGTAATATGGTCTGTAATATATTTATATATTTATTTCACAGAAGGGGTGGTGAATTGCTTAACCATATAGGGTAATTTAATATTTGGATATAAATTTCAGTTCAGCATTAAACACTAGGATTACTATATATATAAAAGCTGATTATATTTCTCATTTTAAATAATTTAAAATCGATTTAGCGATACATATTACATGCCATTTATAATACTATCATCCACTATATACTCAATTTATTCACATTTTATGTAACTATATAGATGTAATGGTTGCGAAAAAGTAAGTCTGTGTTCATGTCACATTGATGCAACAAATGTAACTGAGTCAAGCATTGGTGGTCGAGTGATCAGCACAGCTGCTTTACAAGCAGTTGTCCTGGGTTTGCAGGTTCACTTCCCGGCTGATGCTTTGGCTCATGAAAAAAAAGAAATGTAACTGATAAAAATTAAGAATGTATATAAATAATTAAAAATGATTAACAAATTACACACACACACACATGTAATTATTCCAAAAGTATTTTTTATTTATTTTTTTAGATTCAATTTAAAACTAATCTTCAGGCACCAAGCTTTCTAAACAGAATGTTCATTATTTTATTACCATTATCCCTGCATTAGTGGATATTAATGGCCTAAGTTTGAAATGAGTTTGAAAAGCAAACACAAACTGGAATGGTTTTTCTAATAAGATAATTTATTTACAATAAATAAAATATGAAATTGCTACATATATTTTTGCAACTGCTACCAGATAAATACAATAAACGCAATACAAAATATTGAAATTAAAAAATATAAATATAAAGATAAGATTTTACCATAGTACAATTACCTTAAAATTTCTAAGTTGTCAACCATGGTTTTTTGCAGATATCTTGTCTATCATTGCATATGTTTTTGCAACTGCTTCAATATAATAATACAATACAAAATATTGAAAATAAAAAATAATAGTTATAAATATTAAAACTTAAAGCCCTCATGAAGTTGTTTAGATCTTTATGACAAAAATGGAAACTCCAATATTGGAATTAATGAAATAATTTTTTTAAAATGAAATAAAAAATGTGTTAGTGATGAAATAATAAATGACTGCTCATAGATTAAAAATAAATTAATAAATGAGATTTGGAGAAGACAACTACAAAAGATAACTGTTGGAGATGGCAAGCCAATAAAAATTACAATATTTTGAACATGTGTCAAGGCAAAATATCACACTTATGAATGGAATACCAGAAAGAGGATAACATTTTTGGAATGATCACAATAATATTGGAAACATACAGCAAAGCAGAGAAAAAGATGATTTGAAGACAGTTCATTTATGTGAATCAGGCAGATGATGATGCTGATGAGATTAAAATGGGATAACAGAAAGAAAAAATATAGTTTTACTATAATATATAATGATTTTAGTGAGAGAATTTAGTTATCAGGATCTTTGGGAATTTAATCCATACCCTTAATCTTCTGATTTCTTTTAAGAAGGAAGAAACTATTTTAACACATTATTTAACAACAAAGCATCTGTTAGGATATGCTAACTAAAAATAATACAATGAGAGTTTTTAGATATCATAAACTTGATCAATAAGCTGAATACAGCATATATTTTTCATGTAAGCAAGATAAAATTAATTACTTTCTTTATTTATAAGAAAATTATTGATGATTTTTATGTATTAAAAAAAAGTGAATTAAATTCAACAATCTTTTCAAGAAAATTTAATTAATTAATGTTACAATAACCATAATTGGTATTTAACCAGATTGTGATGTCATGGTTGTGTGGCTTACATTTATTTTCTTACAGTTATCTGTAATGTTTGTTTGCTGAATTTGCATTTATTTAATGGTAAAAACTGGAATTAAAAATATTTATTGACTTTTTTTCATTAAAATAAAAATCTGAAGATGTCATTATCATACAACACAACCTAATACAAATGTGCTTAAAATGCCATTGATTGATAGTTTCTTGTTTTCAGGATTCAAGATCATTTGTAAGCATTCATCTTTTGTTTCAGTTTCAAAAAATAAAATTTATATTTCCATAGTTTGCTCATATATTTATGATTGTTTTTGCAAAATATTTGTAGAATGTTTATTTTTTGATGAAAGTATAATGTATATTGAAAATATTTATTTTTTAGGAATACAAGTCTCATTGCAAATATCAAAAAAAATCTCTCCCTTTTGTCAATATTATCTGGCTTTGCCATATATTATTTCTTTTTTCAATATTCTAAATTGCAAAAATAGATGTTCCATATTTTCTTTTTCATAACCTTACATCTATGGTCCAGATTCTTATCTCATTTTATTTTCTTTAATTAGAACAAGCACCCTCTAGTAAGTTCATTTATTAACAATCTTATTTTGTATCATCTAATATTTTTAGTTCAGAATGAGTTTCCTAGAGGTCATATGAAAGTCATGATTTATAAATTAATAAGAGAATGTGGAGATATAATTGCAAGGGAAAATAGAAACAGGTATGTAAGAGTATGTTTGCCGGGAGCTAAAATTAGAGATGTTACAGATAAAGTAAAGAAGCAAGGGAATAGAGATGTATATATTATGGTAGGGACTAATAATTTATCAGAGTCATCAGAGAGAGTAATGGGTGAGTGATTAGGAATTTGAGAATGGTTAGAGGAAGAGTAGGAATAGTTGGATTATTACTAAGATTTGATAAAAGGTATATGTTAGATAGGGCATGTTCTATAAATGAGAGATTGAAAGAATTATGTGAGAGAAATGATGTTATGTTTGTGGATGTGTGGGATTTTTTTATTGGGAAGAGGGAGTTATTTGGTAAAGATGGGTTGCACTTAGGGAAACAAGGAAGTGAAGTTTTAAGGAGTCTGATTTATAAAGAATATAGTTCGGGAAACTTGTAAAGGGGGGGGGGGGGATTTAAATTGTAGTGTTATTAAAAAGAAGAAGAAAGGATGGGATGTAAGGATTAAACAATGTAGCTGTGGAGAGGGAATGGGTCTGTAAAATTAACGGTAAGCAAGTTATTTATAAGCATAATGGAGAAGAAAGAATTAAAAAAATTTATAAAAGAGTAGTTAGGAAAGAAAAAATTGATAAAATTGGGTATTTGAATATGCAAGGTGGTAGGAGACCAGAAAAGTGGCAGGAATTAAACAAAGCAATTGAAAATGAAGAGCTTGAGGTATTAGTAGTAGTGGAAACACATCTAAGAGAAGAAGAAGAACCTGTTTTGGAAAATTTGGTATGGCAGGGTATAAATAGAAAAGAGAAAGAAAAAAAGGGTGTTGGTATAGGTTATATCAAAAAAATATTTAAATACTGTTAAATGCCAAGAACATTTGTGGTTTGAAATAAGGTTGGGAAAACAAGAATGGATGGTGGCTATAGTTTATATAGCTACTGGAGATAGTCAAACTATAATGGAATGGAACAATAGCATATATGAGTGCCTAGTTAAGGATATAAAGAGTTTAAAGAAAAGGGGAAGAGAATAATGGTTATAGGAGATATGAATGGGTATATTGAAGAAATTGATGATGTAGACAATAAGAATGGACAGCTTTTGAAGAAATTTTGTCAGAGAGTAAATTTAAGCATTGGAAACATCTAATATTTATGAGTGACAATATACATGGTCTAGGAATAATATATCCCACACAATAGATTATATACTGGTAGAGAAAGAGGGAATGAATAAAGTACAGAAAATTAAGGTGTTTGATAATGAAGAGAGAGTATGTAATAGTGATCATAATTTTGTTGTAATTGAAATGGTTAGTAATGTGATGGAAAATAGGAATAAAAGTAGAAACAATAGTGAAAGATGTGGATGGAAAGTGAATGATAAGAATAAGTTAGAAGAGTATAAAATACAAGTTGAAGAAACCATGGAAGAGTTGATTGGAAATGAGTATGAGGACTGGTGTGATGAAATAGAAAAAGTGGCAAATAGGGTTTTAGGTGAGAATATTCAGAAGAATAAAAGTAATAGAAAAATGAGAGTTAGTAAAAGTGTAAAAGAGAGGGAAAAAGCATGTAGAGAATATAAGTGTGCTATTAAGAACAAAGAAAGTGAAAAAGATATTAATGCTAAATGGGAAAAGTACTTAGAAAAGAAGAAGTTAGCTAAAATAGATAATTATAGAGAGAGAATGAAACTAAATAGTAAATTATTGGATGATATTAATAAAAGTGGAAGAGATGGGAGTAAAAAATTTTGGAATTACATTAAAAGGAGAAATTTAGGGAAGAGAGAGATAGTATTACTGGATGGGGAGGGAATAGAGTGTAGCTCTAGAGAAGAATTAGAGAGAATATTGAATAGTTATGTAATGGATATAGAAAAGATGTTAGATGTGAAGGACAGAGGGATAGAAAATATGAAAGCATATAGTAGTGGGAATATTACATTTGCAGAAAATGAACTGAATGAGGCAGGGAAGAAACTGAGAAGTGGTAAGGCAAGAGGATTAGATGTATGGGCAGCAGAGATGGTAATGAATTTGGGGTGTAGGGCAAAAGTAAAGTTACTATCATGTTTTAATAAGATGGCACAGAAGAGAGTTTTTCCAGGTAGTTGGAGTAATACAAGAGTAAGATTATTTAAAGGAAAAGGTAAGGATCATAGAAAGTTAAATAATTATAGACCAATAGCAGTAACATCAGTTTTATATAAAGTTTTTCCATTTATGCTGGAAGAGTTGCAAAATGGATGGAAGAAAATAATGTAGGGGGGAAATGCAAGGAGTTTTTAGGTCAGAGAGGCATATAGGAGATAGTTTATTTGTAGTTACACAACTTATAGATATGAGTGTAAATTCAGGTAGACAGTTATATATGAGTTTTATAGATATAGAGAAGGCATATGATAGAATGAATAGAAATAGATTATGGATAAGTTTAGCAAATCTGGGAATGGATGAAGCTTTATTGGGTGTTATTAAGAAATTATATGAAAATAATTACTATACATATCAATTAGGGGATATAGAATCAGTTAAAGTTAAAAATGGGGTGGGACTGAGGCAAGGATGCCCTATATCACCTATTTTGTTTGTGTTGTATTTGAGTGAAATGGAGAGAACAATAGAAAGTCTAGGAAGAGGGATAGAGATACCGTTAACAGGTGGCGAGAGAGTATATACATTGTCGGGTCTTCTTTTTTTTGCGGATGATGTCTTTTTGTGTGCAGAAAGAAGAGAAGATATGGAAGTTATGCTGAGGACATGTGCAAGGGTGGGTAAAGATATGGGGATTAAATTTAGTGAAGAAAAATCAAATATAATGATGGTGAATACTGGGGAAAGAGAAGACAAAGATTTCTTATTGGGGGATATAAAGTTAAGTGTGGTGAACAGATATAGTTATTTGGGAATCATCTTGAGTAATAAGAAAAATTGCTTGGATGAGTGGGAGAAAAAATTGATAAATGAAGCAAAGAAAAGAAAGGGATTGATAAAGAAATTAACAGTGTTTTCATATAATAAATATGATGTAGCTAGAATTGTATGGAAGGGAGTCGCAGTAGCAGGGTTAACATATGGCAATGATGCATTATGTGTTAGTAAAGGGGTATTAGATTGCTTAGAAAAAGTACAAAGGGAAGTAGGAAGACATGCATTAGATGCTGAGGTGTGGACAGCAAAAGAGGCAATTCAAGGAGAAATGGGATGGTCAAGTTTTTATATGAGGGATGCAAAAAGCAAATTGAAAATGTTCAGTAGATTGCAGTTTATGGATAATAAAAGAATAGCCAAAATAGTATTTAATTGGGTTACAAGTAAAGGGCAGGCAACAAGATGGGTGAGAAAGGTAATGCGGTATGCAGAAGATTTGGATAAAGAAGTTATGTCAGTATACTTGTACAAAAGATGGGATGATTGTGTTAGGAGGATTGTTGAGTGTTATAGTGGGAAGGAGTGGGATAGAAGAATAGATGCACTAATAAAGAATAGGGAGTTGGAGAGATGGAGAACTAGTATGGAAAGTAAAATGAGTTTAAATATATATAGAAGTAAACGGAACATTGGGTGTGAGTTAATTTATGATAATAGTAAGGAAAGTAGTTTATTGTTTAAGGCTCGAATGGGATCTTTAGCAACAAGGGAATATACATGTAAATGGAAAAATATGGGTGATTTAGTCTTCAAGTTGTGTAAGGAAGGCATAGAAAATATTAGGCATTTGTTACTTCAATGTAAATGTTTGGAAGCAGAAAGAGTACAAATAATGAAGTTATGGAAGGTTAAATATGAACAAAGTGATTATACAGAAAGTGAGTTATTGGTTTTTATGCTAGGTTTGGGAAAAAATAAGGGGGATTTAGATATGAAGGTCATGGAGTTGACAAAGATTATGTTGTGGAAATGGGATGGAGCAGATTATGGGAAAACTTAGGCTGGACAATGGAAAAGGAAGGTAAAGTGGCTAACAGGTTTCTCTGGGCATAGCTGTTGAGAGATTCCTGACTCCGTTTAAGGAGAAGTCACAGTACATCACATCAAATATATGGAAGTATATATTTTTGTATCAAAATTGCATTATATGTAACTTTATTCGTAACACAAACACCAAAAAATATTTTCTTCTATTTTAAGTCAGGTTAAATCAATCTCTTTTTTACTTCACTATTATTTAAATATTTCTAAATCATTAAAAAACTATTTTTCATTCATTATCACTCCAATTAGACTTCTGATTAAATTACATTAAATTACTATATATACTAGATAAATTTAGACTTCTGATTATCTTATAGTAATAAGAGTATAAACAATTTAAAAGTGAACTTTAGGGTTTTTATCTTGTTGGACTGAATTCTAATTGTGGACTTTAACAAGGAAGAAAGATTTCATAATTTAAAGATACGCATAATCATATTACTAAATCTGTCATTCAAATATAATTTGTTTGAAAATGTATTTTGTTTTGTTTGTATAGTTAATCAAATAATCTTTATAAATAGCTGATAGTATGGCAAAGGTCTTTCTAACAATTTCTCATAAAGGCACATTAAATGACATGGCACTATTCTCAAAGCTTTCAAATTGCTGAGTAATAAAAGTTTGAACATTTTTCCATTCTTGTATTATCCTATAACTAAAGTAGCTAGTTATCTATTTATTGAGCAATATTAGATGCTTAGCTGAGTTGGTTACAAAATGGCTACGTAAAAAAATTATAAGCTTGTTGTAAAACTTTCAAGTTTCTTGGGCTGAATTCAAACTTAGATCCTACATACATTAAACAAATCCTTTACCTTTGCAACATGGGACACATTTTTTCATATATTTATTTATAGTATTATTACTAATAGTAATGGTAGGTTAATTATATGTATATATGCATATTAAGTTCCCTTTCAATGATAAGGTGAGATACCATCCTCAATAATATAAAGCAATATTTATAATTTACAAGTTTATTCATCATCAGTATTTTGTTTTACATATAAAGATAAATCATGAACTCATTGTCATAACAGCATAAATCCCTTACTACACCAATGATGATGGATAAATTATTTTATTCATTTTTTATTTTTATGGTCAATCAACACCTGTTATGGATCTTTAACCTTCAACTAAAAGTAGTTAAATAGTCATTTAGTAACCAATAATTAGATAGTTATATTGAATACTTTGAAAAGAATGTTTTTTTTATTTAGAAGTCCTTAAATACAAACTGAGCACTGATTATGTGTGGGAGATAATCTGGAACAACTGATGAGTGCTGTTTCAGCATGAAATACATATATTGGAGATCATTTATCCTTTTCACATGTATTTAGTCATGTGTATCAGTTATGTAAGATGGAGTGAATACTGAAGGGAGCTTGAAAGTCTGTTCAAACCCGCTCTAATTAAGTCCTTAAATTATTTTTTAAAAGGTCTGAATTACATGTGAGTCTGTTCAAATCCTCTCTAATTAAGTTCTTATATTATTTTTTTTTAAAAGTCTGAATTACATGTGAGTTTGAACTTCAAATTAAACATTATTCCAAGAAAATTTTGCTTTTCACCATTTTAAGATAATTTACTTTAGCATCTGAATATTTAAATCTGCATGATAAATTGTAATGCATTTTTCATTATTAAGATCCCAAATTATTGTCAATTATTATTATCATCATGATTAACAAATTCAAGCAGTAACATTTAATTCAAGTGTTTTCCCAAAGATAGTTTACGCAACTAAGCATAAAAAATCGCAATCAAGCAAAAACATTTGATCAAGGTCAGTGGTAATTTAACATTCCGACCATTCTTTTAACACAATTCAGAATGTACTTTACCAAAGGTAAGATGCGATCATTAAGTGCCGTCAGTTAGATCTAATAGGTAGTAGTTTTCCATTTGCTGTAAACTCTCTTTAGCATCGTGAATTTGTAGTACAGTATAATGATTTAGCAATTTGTGTTCTATTTATTCCTGACTCATTAATACACATTAGTAAAGTATTTAAAACACTCATCAAGAGTAATACCATCAGAAATAAAATGCTTGCTCCGGATTGTCTGCACCAATAAACCTGGGCCAGCGTCTCCATGTTAGTGCACTGATTATTGCCAAGATATCAGTGATCAAATTTGAGTATTGCCTCATCAAAACAATACAAAATGAGCTCAGTCATATATGAGAACTCTACCAGATTATCTAAAGACTAGCAATTTGTGGATTGACACACCATATATCTCAATGACAAAAGTTAACACGTTTAATCATGAACTCAATAGCTTAACTTATAAGAAAGTGATGGACAGATCTCAAGATGCTTAGACTCAGACTGATGGATAGGGAATGAATCACTGACCTAGCCAGCATTTCCCCAGCCCACTCAGCCTCTGCTTCATATTCTAATTTTAAACTTATACTCATTATAGATTTTGGATGTGTCTTTCAGTGCTCAAAGAGGCATGCATAATTCCTCAACTGGGACAAAGTGATGGACAAATCTAGAACTCTACTGAAACTTTGATTCTACAATCTTGAGTCTCGGACGCTACACGTGATTTCTCAGGTCACATCATGTATGTATTCACTTCTCATTTAGCTATTGACATCACTTGGTATTCATGTAATCATCATTATACAAAGTTGTATCAATTGTTTAAACAAATCGTTATTTTTTTTTTAAAAGTTATTTTGATGTTTAGTGCAAAATTATAATACTAATATAACGTCATTCTGTAAAGGCTGAAATAATGCTTGGCTAAACCTACACTAGAAGAGATTGTAAACGACATAAAAAAAAACCTCGGATAGAGGAAAAAATGAATTGAACTCGAAATCTTTATTTTGAACGGAATGAAGATGATTAAGCTGCTGCAATTTTGAATTAATGAAATAAAAGTACCTTTTTTAAAATAAATAAAATTGTATATTTTGAATTAATTAAAGAAATTACTATCAACGACATCATATTGCCACTAGAACTATTATATTATTCATACATTAACTTACTATTTTACTCCTAACTTTAATTAACTAAACTTCAAACGTAGTCATAATAAGTAAATTAAAGCTAGGTTTTTATCATAAAAGACTAAGAAAGAAATTGATTTAACTTCGCTAATTAATTAGATCTTGAATGAATTAAGAGGTGAAAGCAAGATAATAGATTTTGTTTTAATAACTTGCAAGCGTAGATGACCTCGTGATCAATTATCATCTTCTTTGATCCCTAAAATTACTCTAATATATACTTGATGAGTTTGAAAGTAAAATTGCTTAGGTATCCTGCTGTGATTTATATGAGCATAACACGTGTGTGTACATACATACATGCAGAGATTGGACAAAATAATAGGAACATTGTCATTTAGAAAATAAAAAACCCAAAGAGAGGGGGGGGGTGCTAATATAAAGTATTTTTCTTTTAGAAATAATGCCTAAAAATATGTAAAAAAAATAACAAACGGAATTTTGACGATGCTTCAAAAAACCAAAGTTTAAAGTCAGTTAAATTGGTGGTGCTTGATAAGCTAGAGCATCAATATTTAAATCTAGTGCTATTTAGAACAAAACTAAGGTTTCTGAAATGTTGATTACCTGAGTTTAAAAAAAAAACATTGTGCCCAAACGTCATTTGTATCATATTAAATGACTTCTCTAGTAATTAACTATACGATTAATATTGTTCCTAAAAACTAGCAAATTAACTATACGCAGTTGTAATTGAAAATTAGTTCTTACTGAAAGAGGATAACTAATATTGACGATTTCTGCCACACTCACACACATATGCGTATATAATGAACTACTGAATGCGAAAACATTTTGGGAAAGCAAGTTCATTCCGTGGAAATTTATTATTACCAACAACGTTATCATATTCCTAGATGATAATGTTCCAGTTTATGTACACAGGTTTCAGAACATAAAGAAAATGTTAAACATATTCCATAGTTCCTGAAATCACATGATTTAGGTATTATTAAGCCTCAGTTAATATGAAATTGGAGTTATTGTTTGATATATCTCATAGTATTACAGCTTTTCCCCATGAGAAATAGTTTGATGTTGCTCTAAGATTTTGTTCAAATATTGTAAGATAAAAACTTCTTAATACAGATGTTGGGCCTTCCCCTATATTAATAGAGAAACTACAACTGTTTTCATTATTTTGATTAGCCCCTGTATTTATTTTCTATATGCAAAGTGGTACTTAATAAATGAATAAACAATGACACCGTTTAATTATGTATGTAACATAAAATCTAATCTTTAAATTCAATGTAATCAATTTTTAGTAAATTATATTTTTGCATATTACTAACTGGTTATTTAACAATAAATAGTTTCAATGATTAAAAAGTTCTATTAATATTTTATTATTTTCTTTCTGAAGGATGTACATTATACACATGTTGAATCCCAAATACTTTCAACCAAACTTGTATTCCAGTGAGCTGATGATTACATATATAATCCTTGCTGTGGTAGTATCAGTGTTTCATTATCCGATTTAATGTCTCCACTCAGTATACAATCTATGTGCTGTAGTTTTGATAGCTTATATGTCAATATATGTATGTGATTGATTAACAAAGAAATTCAACTTGGCAAATATTCGAGGTTTATAATCTAACAAGTGTCATACTGTATTTAAGATGTATAAAAACATAACTATCGATGCTGGTGTGAAGACCCAAATAATATGTCTAGCTATTCTTATGAATGAAGATTGCTCATGAAATTTTTATATAGTGAGAAATGCTGGCCTGGGATATATATTTTTTTTACTCTAATGGATAGTTGTGATTTATGAAATTTCAAAAGGGATAAAAGGGTTTGAATAGTATGATTGTTTTCCATACTATAACAATTAAATTATTTTATATATGCTTAACAATACAATATTTACTATCCCATAATATGTTTATAAAAATTGTCTTCATCTTGTGTGAGAATAATGATGGATAATTGTGATACAGTGGACCACTATTAATTATTATATCTATTATATGTGCATAATAGAAATATCCATATCATTTTATAAATGTATATGTGTGAGCAGCTATGCATCATAATTTAAAATATTTTAGAATATATCACATGAAAGCTTGATAATAAAATAGGTAAGTGATGACTTTTAGAAGGAAGTTGTATTAGATCCCAAAAGTCCAGGTGCATTGTTCCAAACTCCAGAATTCTTCACTAATAAAAGTCATAAGCTTGAAACTAGTCTGTAGATATAGGAAAGGACAACATAGGATAGGATTTAGTAAGCACTATTATCTGACATCTATTAGTTACTAAAGCTTTCAATAGGTAGCGTAATTGCAGTGAACAAAAAAATAACATGCAAAAATATGTACACATATATAATTCAAAGAAAAAAACATTTTTATAGATCAACAACCAAAAAAAAAGTGAATTCATATATATGTGTACTGGGAATAGACACATTTTCAACTGTATTCGCATTCTCATGGAAACTCAAATCTAATTGCTAACCAGTCATGAAAGTCTCACTTTTTTCTGCCATCCAAGAATTTACATGGAAGACAAATTTAGACAGTGATAACTGTGAAATGTATTCATTGTAGAAGTAATTAATGCTGTAGTCAAAATGGCTCATCTTGTGTTCACCAAATACTCACCTTTAATAATCTTGTAAATTATCAGTGCCTTCAGTAATATTTAATATTAAAAAATGTACAGCTTGAAATATTATGTAAATATATTGTGAATGACAATATCTCCAATTGCCATAATATACGATGATATTCATTTGCAAAGTTATTAAACAAGAAATATTTTGAAACTGCTTTATAGAATATTAAATTGAACCACTTCAGTGATGTTTTATTTGCATCTATAGTGAATAAATTATTTTTCATTATTATTTAAATTTGTCTTCTGTATATGTTCTTGAACTGCAGTCAAAATAGAACATATTTTTTGTTTGGCAATCAGTCATGAGTTGCTGTAAGTATTTGATCCTTATTTTATATATGACAGTTGGAGAAATCTTTTTCAGTACATTTCATTAATTTTTCAAACTATATATATATGTTTATAACACTGAAATTAATCTATAAATTTTTAATATATCATTAAATAAGTAATAGTTAAAATCACTTATGGCATAACCACCATCTTCAATAATATTTACAAGAAAAATTTAAAAATCAAAATGTCATTAAAATCATACTGGATTGACATTCCTATGTGAACAGCCAACTTTCCATAACATATATATTCACACAATTATATTGTTGATTTAACTAATTATCCATCATATATTATAAAATATGCTTCTTTGATTTTTATTTTTCTCATATTTTCCACCTGCAAAATAAAACATTGTCAAAATAAAAACTTCCATTGTGAATAACAAAATGTTAGGCAAACATAGATTTAAATCTATCCATAGAATACAATAATTTTTATACAGTAATTTATATTCATGAAATTCTCTTTTTCTAAATGTACATTCAAGTACTATTATACATTGACTCATATAATATTGCATTTATTAATTTTATTAACAGCACCTTTTCCGTTAACATAATGTAATCTTACCACACCCTCTTCTATTTGTATAAGTTAATGAAAACCAATTTTTTCTTCACAAATGTTCTTTCTCCATCTTTTATAATTCTACATTAAATAATTTACTAACATATATTTCAATATTGGATAATTGATCACTTTAAAATTTATATAACATCAATCAATTTAAACATTAAAAAAATATTTTACACTTTGTATATAAATCCTCTAATTCATAAAGCTTTTGGATCTCATAATCGATCTTTTTTTTTCTCCTTATATTTAAATCAATTCATTTTAGTGAAATGATACTGTTTTTGAAATCAACAAATGTAATGTTTTATATAAAGTAGTGTAAAGTATTAGTCAAGTTATATTGTAGAAAAACTATGCATTAAAAAGGAGAGAAGGGGAATTCATGAACAGAAAATACTGTTATTAAACAATTCAAAACAAAGCAAAACTCTCCATATAGTAGTGCCATATTGTGCTAACAAGAGCAATCAATGGATGCCAGAAGGCTAGTGGCTACTCATCCAATATCCCCAGACTAGTTTCTGGCTTTGTTTTGAATTGTTTAATAACAATTGTGTGCTAGTGTGAGATAGTGATCATGTGATTTTAGAAATTACTGTGTAAAAAATTATGTTATTTTGTAGATATATTTAATTTTGTTACAAAACATTCAATTACATGCCATAGAAGTTTTTATTTTAATAAATATTTTTTTAATTGCATGTGGAAAATGATTTCAGGAAAAAAAAATCTAAACATATTTTATCAATTTGATAAATAATTTATTAAATAAGTAATATAATTATGAAAATATACACAAGCTATGGCAATACATATAAAATTCAATGCTTTTTTTATAATCTACAAATCCAAAGCTTAATAGCAATTCATATTTATTGGTTCTTTTCATTATTTCTCTTCTTATTCTAATGCGATCGCCCGTGCTAAAACTATGTTTAAATCCAGCTTCTTCTTTTTGTTAGTTAGAATTCAAAGTTCACTGTGAGTTGTAATTATCTAGGTAAAGATTTTTATAGAACTGATAGATTTTTAATTTCTAATATCTTCTTTATCAATTTTTTCAAATATTAATATTATTGTTGCATTAGTTCCAATCATCTGATACCTCTTTATCATTTAGACATTTGGTATAGCTTTTGCAATAATTTTTCAACTTCTTCATCTGCTTCTTTTAAAATATCAATAAGATTTTTTCATTTTTATAAATTCAATTGCACATTTTACTTCTTCATTTAAAATTCTATAACTGTAGGATATACTTTGTTTTCTTGTTATTTAATATTATATAATTCTTTATAGAACTCTTAAATACATTTCATGATGTCATCTTTTTTTTAATAATAGTTCTATCATTTCTTCTTATTGCCAAAACAATTTTTTTTCCAATATTAAGATGTCTTATATTTTTGAGATTTTCATTTTCTTCTATAGCTTTCCTTTCCGATTTGCAATTATACTTTCTTATATCATTGTTAGAAGTATATACTCTTATTCTTCTCCTTTACTTTCTTTGCATTTCTTCATATATTCATATATATATATTGCTTATAATAACTTCTTTCATATATACTTTAATACAAAAATGTTTTTAATGAAACTTCTTTATTTTCCCGACAGAGCTTCTTTCATATTTTCTTTGATGAAGACTGCTGGACATTCGAAACTGTCAGTAAAATAATGAAATTTTATTAAAAAAAAATTTGCATTAAAGTGTATATGAAAGAAGTTATTATAAGCAATATATATGATTATATCATTATTAACTCTTTTTTATACTATTTTACAAAATTTTAGATATTGAATTCTTTTTGATGGATTACTTTTTAAATTTATCATATTTCTTCTTTTCTTCTTATGTTGCTTTGAATTAATAGATAATTTACAAAATTGCTACTTTTTTATACCACATTGTGTGGTAGAATTAGAGTATCAGTTATCATCTCATTGATTTCGTTAAAGTCTCAACCAATTTCAAAGTTTGATAATATTTTAAATTGATTTTCAAATTGTAATTTAAATTCATTGGAATTTTATGATTAGAAATATCAATTGTAAATTCTAATTTACTTAATAACTTAACACTGTGATGAATCTATTAAGAAAATCAATAATCTTGATGTTTCTGTTTGTCAATATATAATTAGCCTTCATATGGAATAAAGATACTGTTAGAACAAATATGCAAGTTACCTTTTTCTATGATGATACATGCTTATATTCAGGAGTTAATTCTTACAAAAGCTCTCAGATACACAGATGTGTAAGTTATCTATGATAGAGTTCTAATTCTACTCCAAAACTTCCATTCTTGATTGTTCTTTTTTTAAAAAAAAGAAAAAGCATTTTATGATAAATATTCTTTTTGTTTCCATAAATAAAATCATTTCTTAGTAATTATTTGAGATACTTATTGTACTATTTTTATTTTATTTTTTCATGAAATCTTCAATTTTCTAAAATTTTACATATTTAAACATTTATGTTGTAGTGATTAAAATATTTATTTGAAATTCCTTGATCTGGAGTTTAAAGCCAGTAAATATGTTGTTTTTTTAACAGCTGAAGGTCTTTTAAACAAACCAGAATTTTTTTAGAACGTCAATACATACATATTAAATCAGTTAGCTACTAAATTTTGGTCACTAAATGTATACTTAGATATATATTTAGCTGGAGAGTAAAGATCATGGTGAGCATTAAAATAGTGACTATAAAAAATGTGATTACACTCATTCAGTATTTACTCAACTCAAAAGCTGACTACTGTAATCTGGATTGACCAATAAACTTTAAATTCTGATGTCATATATTCATCCTCAGACTAGTTTCCTGATATTGGCTTTCTTTAGTAAGAAGCAGTATATTTTCATTCACACCATCCAGAAAGTAAACTAGAAATGGGAATATAATGTTCATTGATTTCTCAAGTTTACAATAGGTGGCTCTTGAATAGAGTCATTAGAGGAAATTACTATTTTTGATGCAGAGCTTAAAAGTAAACAGAGAAAATCTTGTGATGTTTAGTATGAAAAAGATGTAGATTTTATCACTGGTAAGTGAAATGAGCTTCTGAGCTTATCACATGACTATTATGTAATCAAAAGTCATTGAACATTCTATTTCTAAAAAAAAAAATTTAACATTTTAATTATCATCAACCCAATATTAAGCCAAAAGCTAATAAACAAGTATCATATTTCTCTAAAATACCAAGCATGTACTTTCATTAATATTAATGAAGATCAGACTAATAATTATATCACATTGCATTGTTAATATGGTGTCTTAATCATTTTGCAAAATTTTAGCACCTGCGTCTGCATCAATTATCATGGAATTGTCCTTTCTGTGTATTATTGCTGGTCCAATTTTAGAAGAATAATGCACAGCTGTATTTTTTCAGAATATCCTGCAATATCTATAAAGAATTCAGATACTTTGTGTGATAATTCAATCTCTTGAATACTCTTTGGTGATATAGAATTACAACAGTATTCACATCCCTGAACAACCACAGAAATCTTTATGACGTTGCACTAAAACTCTTGTTTGAACACTACTTGTCATCTAGTTATGCAATGAACTCTTATTGCTATAAAATGGTAAGATTATTTTTTTTATTTATCTAATGACATTGTTCTTTGGCGAAATTAAATATATTATTTACAAACTGTTCTGTGTGTCTATTGAGATTCACTTCATTTCCTCTTGTGTTAATTTTTATGTTGAGAATAAGGTGTATACCTATATCTTAACTTATATAGGCTATATAAATAACCTTTTTAATAGAGAACCATTAAAAAAATAAACATTATTCCGGTTTTGTCAATTGCTGGGTGATGAAAGTTTGAATGTTTTCCATTCATGTTTTACTTTCTAAACTTGAATTGAATAATAATCTGGTTATCTGGGGGCAAAAAATCCTAAGGCTGATTAAAATCTGAAACAACTTTTGAGTTTTATTCTGATCAAATTTGAACCCAGGTCATAGTCATGAATACAGAAGGTTAGAGAAGTGCTGATTATAAAGAAAATAGCATAAATGTATTTTAATCCTCATAGCAAGTGGAGACACTGTAATATATCAACAACTGTTGTCTATAGTTTGTATATATTATTATTATCATCATGAAGAAATAGAAATATCAACTACTAAAACTTTATATTTAGACCGCTCTGCTTTGCAAAGAATAAGCAAGTTATACAATACTATTGATAATAAATTAGAAACAGACATTTTATCTATAAAGATAAATTTGTAAACATAATGAAATCTATCCTATAGGAACTACTAATTGCATTTCTATCATATAATCTGTCACTTTAGTTTTACTATATATATAGATTATCTCCCTATAAATGGTTTGTACAGTATATTTTAAACTGTATGAAAAATGTAAATAAACAAATTAAATAAAATTATTATTATCCTTGATGATCTTATAAATAGCATTTCTCTCTAAAAAAAGATCTAGCAATTGTTTAGGATTACAAGCCGTTGCGGCCACTTTCATAAATGTACAGATGAAATCCATCCATTTCAATATTTATCATTCTCTTTTTTTTTAATCATTCTTTTCAAGAACTATATTTTTCTAATGAATTAGATCATCTCATGTTACAAACAAAATAGAACGATTTCAACTGGTGCTTCAGTGAGAGTTCAAGCTTAATTTCAAAAGTTTTTACAAACACCAAAATTCAAAAACAACAATACTTTTCCTAGTCTTTTTTTTCAGTATCCAACTTATTATATACATAAAATATTAAAAGAAATGCTATAATTTGAATAATTTTGACCTTTTTTTTTTTTTTTAAAGTTATGTTTCTTATATCTAAAAATATCAGATTTTTATCTCAACTCTGCTCTAGATTGGTCGATGATTTTTACTTTTTACCAAACTTTTTGATATATATATAATCTCTATTGCTCAGCAGCCTTTGCAAAAAAAAAATTCTCATGGTAAGAGCTAATTTGAGATCTTGAAATGTGTATATTTTCCCCTACATATTTTTTTTTTTTTTTTTTAAAGATTTAGGATAGTTAGATTTAGTTTCTCTGGTTTCCCAATTTATCGATTTAAAAAGTATTGCCAATTTAATTTTAACTATTCAACCAATCAGTAGAAGAGTTCTGATGTGTCGAAGGAATGCATCAGCGCTACTCTTCAAAACAATGCGTGCTTATGTGAATTTACATGCATAATTAAAAACCACGCGCGCACATACGCACACATATATAATATAAAGAACTCTTGAAATTTTTGATCCAGGTTTAAAAATAGCAAGCGATAGTGATGTATCATTGAACTACGGGCAAACATCTCCACTTGATCTAGTACAAGAGTAATCTCAAACGGGTTTTATAAAGTTAGTCTTCCCTTGCCACAAACACACACACATATATATAAATAAATATCTACATTATGCATATATTGCTTTTTAAATTAATATTTTAAACATTTACAATCGACTATGAAAAAATTGGCATGACAACCAATCAGAAATTGCACACACGCCACTAACAAAATCTGTTTTCTCTCATTCTGATGTGTTTTACATCAATTTATATTTTTCTTTTGTTAACAGTTATATATATATGCAATTATATAGTGAGATCAAGTGAAATTCGGGTACCAAAGTGGCAATACGCAATAGTTACATTTAATTTGCCCAGGCTTGACTTTTTCGTTTCACTCTCCGAGGTAGCTTCTTTCACAAATTCGCAAAGCAAGTACAGTTAGAGCGTCAATATAGCAGTCTATGCATCGATTTGTTTTTTGTTTTTTTTTACCCGTTTTATAAATGAAAATCGATTTAGGAACTTTTAGTTCACAACTGCAAAACTTTATACT
Source organism: Epiperipatus broadwayi (assembly GCA_028023455.1). Classification (NCBI taxonomy): domain Eukaryota; kingdom Metazoa; phylum Onychophora; class Udeonychophora; order Euonychophora; family Peripatidae; genus Epiperipatus; species Epiperipatus broadwayi. The sequence continues at coordinate 987,010 of JAQFVV010012505.1, read as the reverse complement.
ATAAGTGTGTCCTATCATAGTAACATATATATATAGTGAATATAATTTTAGAATTAGGTATATTATAATTATATTCGAATTCTTTATTTTGTCTGTAAAAATTTGAACAAAAAATAATAACGCAGTTATGTTTGGAAGATAGTGAATCTTTATCATAATCGATTACCGGCTTTTATCCAAAACATTTTCAATGACTTTTTTTTTCAAGGTCATGTGATCTTTAATGTTATTTTGATCGTCATTTTTAAGCTCGGGATAAATTTTTTATCCTTTATGAAGGAAGTATGTGTTTTACTAATTACGCTCAACAGGCCGATAAACTTTGTGATAATAATTTCAAATCGAAGTTGTTGTAGTTAAAAAGAATCCCGCATCCTTTTTCAGCCTTAAACGAATAACTATTTAGCCGATTTATTTTTCTGACGAGGGAGTTGCTTTATTTAAACAGGAAATGTGGGAATTCAAATTCATATTTAAACCTTAACCTAGGAAGTCGTTAAAAGGCCTTCGACACTATCCGGGGTTTAAGGTATGATAAAGCTTCTGTTAATTAGAAAAATTGAAGATGGATTCAGTTTTTGACGCCAAAGTAGATTATTAAAACAGAAAATGATTATCCGGGAATTATCATACGTTGTATAAATCTTTTTGAAGTTCAAGCATTTTATTTACGCATGCGTGAATGATCTTTAGACTTGAGAAATGCAATTATGCCACAAAAATAGGAAAAGTAAAACAATAAATTATAAATTCAGTAGTCTTTTAAACTTGTTTTTAATAACTTTGGATATTTGATATTATTTTCAGATTTCTAATTCTTAAGATTAACATACTTCTACAATATTTAATATACTTTCTTTTTTTTCTGTGAAGAGAAATATATTTTCTATTAGCAGGAACTTTTTTAAAAAAAAAGTTTTTTAAATACTGTACTATTTTAACGCTTAATTATATATATAGGCATATATATATACCTTTTAATTAAAGATAGTTTCAGTATATTATTAATATTTGCCTCCGTTAAGTCGGCATCGATTTCTGACGATTATATGAATGGCATTTCTTCAGAGAGATGCCAATTTCATAAGTGTTCAAAGTCAAATTCATTATTATGATGATAGAATCCATTATTATAATAATGAAAACGTTATTTTGCCGTCAACTACAACATTTTTATAATTAGATTGTCTCATGACATGGACAAAATAGCACAATTTAGCTTGTTACATATGTTTCATTTTAGATCTAATCTGATCAAATATTCAGTCGTTCATTTTTCTTGCAATCCATAGGAATTCTTAAAGTTTTTTCCAGTATCAGCATTTTCCTATTCCTTTTCAATGCTTTAATTTCTCAACCACAGAGTCACATGAAATAAAGTAGCTTGTACAATTCTGACCTCCATTTAAAAAAAAAAAAAACGATTAAACAATTTTTGGGAGTCATGATATTTGCACACCAGATAAGAGAATTGGAGATCCAGGAGCTTTTAATTCTTGAATCCATCATTCTATCCCTGTTCTGGTCTCCATAGGATAAAAAAATAATTGAATGGTTTATCATGGTTCTCATGTGACATTCAAGTCCCAGAAATAACAGTTTAGATTTTCATCCAGGGACTTTTTGAGTTTGTCATTCTTCCACTGCATTAAACCCATGCAGAGAATATTGTTATGCTTTTTATTGTAACTTTGTCCAGTGTTAGTTACAACAAATCCCTTGATTAATAGATTCTATGTTATTGGTGAGTAATCCAAGAAGGCAACAAAAACTCGTTTTTATGTCTTTGCTATCAATTTTGAAATCTGTAATCTTAATTTGTCTTACTCGTATTTAATTATGATTTAGTCTCTTCACTTTGTTCTTTAGCTTTCACAAAGAGAGTATTGAAATTTATATTTTTAGATATAAATGTGGAGATATTGATAATGGTATTCTGATATTAGTCTCCAACCAATCTAGCCTTTCTCATTATGTATTTTGCATACACGTTGAATAGGTAGATGACATTATGCAACCCTGTATATTTTGAATATATGAAACTAGCCTGTTTCAAATATCCTGTTTAAACTATAGTTTTTTTTCAATATACAGTTCTCATAAGGATATTAAAATGTGTTATTACAACCATTTTCTTTGAGATCATTGTATAGTTTAATAAGATCAACTGCATTAAGGGTCTTAATACAAAAAAAGACAAATAGTTATTTTTTCAGATATGTTCTTGCCTTTTTTATTATAAAATGCATATAATCAGTAATATCTCTAACTATTCTATCTTTTTTGAAATGGACTTGTCTACCTGGCAATTCTCTTTAGATTTAAGGGTTCAGCCTAAATAAAGATTTTGATTAATAATCTTACATGTATGTATAAAATATAGTTTTTCATATTCTATCAAGATTAGGAATAAAAAGTTATTTCCTCCAATCTATAGAACCCTAAATTATTTCCCCTTGAATCATTTGGTATTTGTTCCCTACAAAATTTTTAATTCAATATCATCAATTCTAGCATGCTTATTCTTTGGCAGTTTTGTGTCAAGGCTAAGCTGTCTTTCTTTATTAAAGTTTTTTTTCAGTTTAGAGTATCTTACTGTGTGTTCATTGATGTCTTTGAGTATAGTTTTTCTGCATATTTCTTTCCATCTTTGATTTTCAGTTACTTCAATTATAATCTGTAAGATTTGAAATACCGGCATTGATTCTTATACCTGGAACTTAATTGAAAATATAGGGGATTTGAACTCAGACTTTCAAGAAAACTTCAACTATCCACACTATCTCATACTACTGATACACATGTCTACACACACATAGAAAAGATAAATAATCACCAATATAAGTATTTCATGCTGAACCAGCACTCATCAGTTGGTCCAGATTATCATCTCCCATGCACACATATATAATCAGTGCTCAGTTTATATTAAGATAGCAAATCTTTATACTTTAATGGACAGGCTTCAATCTATTTCAACCTTCAACTCTTCAGCCATCCATACCATTGAAAATCTGATGATAGTATGCCCAAATCCCATGCTGATGCCAATATTGTTGTTATGCCCATGTTGATGTCAAGTTACTCTAACACCTCATCATAGGAAAGCATCCATTTAAATACATAGAAGAAGGATGGGATAAAAATGCCTGTATTTCAAATCTTACACATTAAGCATGCATTCTGCCCATCCCTCTTCTATGTATCTAAATGGATATTGTCCTATACATGAGGGATCAGTGACTTGAGGTTAACATGGGCATAACAACAATAGTGACATCAGCATGGTATTTGGGCATTCTATCATCTGATTTTCAATGGTATGGATGGCTGAAGAGTTGGAGTATATTGAAGCCTGTCTATTAAAGTATAAAGATTTACTATCTTAATATAAACTGAGCATTGATTATATATATGTGTGGGAGATGATAATCTGGACCAACTGATAAGTACTGGTTCAGCATGAAATACGTATATTGGTGATTATTTATCTTTTCTACATGTGTATGATCATGTGGATCAGTAGTATGAGATAGTGTGGATAGTTTAAGGTTGCTTGAACGTCTGATTTCAAATCCCCTATATTTTCAATTATAAACTGTAAATTGACATTTTTCAGCAAAACTTTTTATGACCGAAATATTCTTTTGAACTCAAGAAATGCTTGAAAGAAAACTTTTTTCCAAACCTGTTTTCATTTTCAAAACTTTTTATAAGTACTCTTCTTTTATCCTGAATGTATTCTGTGAATTTTCTGTTCAATTTCTGTTTTGTATGTATAAATATATACTACTTACCTATTCATATTAACTTTGTTAATAAAGATTTGCATTTTGTACAAATGCAATGAACAAAGAGCTTATGAATCTTTTTGGCAAAGGTATGTTGAATGGCTTGTTTTTTTTTTGATGAATTAAAAATTGAAACTTATTTGAATATATATAATAAAATGCAATCAAAAATGGAAAGTATATACATATTTAGTTTATTTACATAATTTTAAATGAGGGAATGAATTTGATCTATTGATTATATATATTTATAGAATAAAGTGATAAGACGGATCACAGCTTTAGTTTAAACAATCTCTAAACATGAAATGAAACTCAATTTTAATATCTGTAAATAGTAAATTATATGTTACTGCCAATCTGAATTATTTATTATTTACAGATATTAAATCTGAGTTTTCATTTCATGTTTAGAAGTTGTTTAAACTAAAGCTTGGCTTTCTTTGATCTTCTAAATATTTAAATGGGATGGTAATTCTTATCATTTATTCTATAAATATATATCAAATATTGAATTCACTCCCTTATTTACAAATATGTAAATAAACTAAGCACATATAAAAACAAATGCTAAGAGACAGGTCACATCGTCTGTTTTTTGAAAAGTTTATATAAAAACAAATTGAATGAATATTAATCTCAAAATAATATATTTGCTTAAAGTCTAATTAAACTCTTTTCGGAAAATAAAAATTTGTTTCATGGACAAGTATCTAAAATGAATGTCTATCATTAACTTTGCAATGTTCATCTTGTGAGCATATTTAAGTATTTATGCATTATGGACCTGTCTTTAGTTTATTCACACATATTTGGATAACTTCGAGTTATTTTTATCAAAAATAGATTTTGAAAAATTAAAACAGTCTTTATATATCTCATTGCCAAACTAGGAGCTCCCCCCATTCTGAAAAGTCATGAAAGAAGATGGTCACTAAACTAGTCGAATAGCAGTAGAGAGTATTCAATTTTCTTTTCTTGTTTTACCTCTAGTTTAGAATAGCTACACATCCATTTAAATAATAAATGGGTGACTATGAACCAGTCATTGGGAAAAGAGACCTTGAGCATGTCTGTAACCAAAACAGACTAAGCATTTACATATAGTCATTTTCTTTTTGCAAAATCTGAATAAAACAATTTATGATGCAAGATACTTTCAAAATGGCCTCTTATTCTGGACAATGTCAGCATAGAATGATTAGAATTCCTATAAGAAAACTTTAACAGTAAGTATGTATATATATATATATAGTTAATAGGAAAATAACCTTTAATATCTGCTATAAAGTAAAAAACTTTTCAGTATTCACAAAACAGTGAAAAAAGCATTGATCATCAGTCTAATCAATTGATAAGAATTTTAGTAGTTTTCATTTTAGTTTTATCTCTTGTTTAGCAATAGTTTGATATTCATTTAACAATTAATAAATTAATAGCTAGAATTAATCATAGCTGGTATATGTACTATAAATGAAATAATAGAAGTTTAAAGAGATAATTGCAAAAAGATTTGTCAATGCATAAGAAACAAAAAGACATGGAGAATTTTTATACATTGCTTAATAATTCAATGAAATCAAAATACCATAGGAATATCCAATATTTTTGACATATTGCATAGATATAGAAATTTGTGTTTTATCATGTAAACCCAAAGTAAGTGATGAATGTATGACAGAAAGTTAACTTTATTGTTATTAATCTTAGCATTAGTACTGGCTTTTTATTAATGTCTTACAATTTTAGCTGTTTAGAGTTTTCTTCAGGATTCAATTTCTATTTCTTTAGGAATTTAAAATAGTGACTGAACTCAATGAAGACTGTTATACAGTCTCAGTTACTACTACTATTATTAATTTTTCTAAATTCTGTTCTTATCAAAATTAACTACAATTTCTGTGCAGCCCTAACACATCATTCTAATAATGAAGTTTTCAAAGTAATACTTTCAAAACATTATCAAAAGATTTTATTAATAACTGAAAATGATGAAAATATAACATGTGGAATGAAATAAATATTGAATAAAACCAAAATTAAATGCCTATTTAAATACCATGGAGCATCAGAAATAAATTATCCAGAAATATCTCTATTTAAATCACTATTAAGAACAATGGATTTTTTTTTCATGGGTCATAGCATCAGCCAGAAAGCGAACTCGCTAATCCAGGACAACTGCTTGTAAAGCAGCTGTCACTGACCTCTCGACCACCAATACTTGACAATGAATTTATTATTTAACTTAATAAATGAATTATAAAGTTCATTATTAAATATATCAATTGAATATTGGCATGACCTATACAAAGCAACAAGTATTAATTTGTCATAACCTAAAGTTTAAAACATATATTCAGATGGATCAAGATATACATCAATAAAAGACCCAAAGATATGGTTTGTATTAAACTAAAATGCCAAATTTATTTATTCTAGATTCCCTAATTAATGTATATCCTAATCTGTAAAATTATTTTTTGTATTCATTAATCCAGATCTCAGATAAAATTATTTTATTAAATGAATAATCAAGTGAATTAATAACTCATCAAAATGTTTTCTTATGCTATGTACTTGTAGATTAAAAAATCTTTAAATTTTCAATAGTTAATTTATTTTTTATTGTAAAACAATTTTTGGAAGAGAATTCTTGTCATACATTGAACAAATCAGATTCAGAGTTAATTCTAATAGCCTTCTATATCTTTCCCAATCAAATTTTGCCATCTTTAATTCAAACAAATCTATAACTATTTTTTAGGTATTGCACAACTACTATAAATATGGTACTATATAAGAAAAGTATAAAAAAGGCAATATATTGAGAATTTTTTCTTCTCATGTTTCAATGTAGTTGATAAATAGAAATTTAGCTAGATTAAACTTAGTAAAACATTTACATATATGAAATGATCATGTGACAAATGTAAGATTTTAATATGTTTAATTTTTATTAGGTATAGCTGTCAAAAAAATGAACTTTTTTATGTGTAGATTTATTTGAAAAACAATAAGGGATTAAGGTCTTAAAGTTGTGTATCAATTAAAAAAAGGAAAAAAACAAGAATTATGATTATCTCTAAAGAAAAAAAAATGTTTATCAACTAATTACAAAAAACAAGGGATCGAGATTTTTATCTCTAAAGAAATGAAGTTTGTTTTTCAATTAATGTGTAAATAGATTTTTTTAAAAAAAATGATTTTTCTTGTAAAAAGAAAAATTGGCCAAGGCTTAATGTAATTTTTGAGGTAGTCATGAGATTGGATGCAAGATTGATATCAGGGTCATTTTTTAAAAACAAAAATTTGTGGGCATTAGAATTCAGTAAGTATTCAATAATACTAAGGCTTATCAGTTAAAAGCCCAGGCTGAAAGTCTGATGCTAAATTGATCTCTTAATTAAAAAAAGAAATGTTTGCAAAACAGTATATTATGGAGTTTACAAGACCCATGTAATAAGCTTATGTTAAAAGCTAATCATTATTGATCTATTTGTGCAACCATTCTTACTAAAAAAATTCATATTTCTGACAGAATTTTTCAACTATCATTATGTATTGATCCGATCCCAAATCATGGCAATCACAATTTATGTTAATCTGAAATAAAAATAATTAAAGTGAAAACCTGAAGCTACAAAAGAAAGGATTAACTGGATAAATTAATTATTGTAAATATTGTAAAAAAGGGGAAAATGTTGAAACCAAGAGGTTGGCCAAACTATTTTCTGCAAGATCTCCCAGAAGACACTCAACTAGCAACTACAAAGGGTTGAAAAATTCTAAAATGAAGTATTGTAGGGTGCACACATATATTTATATATGTTGCTTTATTATGTAATAATTGAAAATAGTGAATAATTTTATTTAGTTTTGTTGAAAAGATTTTTTTTGAGTAAAATTGCAAGACATCATTAATTTTTTTTTTTAAAAAAAGGGGAGGGGGGATTGAGTTTACATTAGTTTCTTTCTTTGGTGTGATTTTTTAAAGGGTTATTATTGTAAGAGAATACTCATTTAGATTAAATGCTAATTAATTAAAAGAATCAAAAGGAAATCTTTATATGTGTTATATGAAATGAATATTGCATGGTTTATCAATGCGTATTAACTTGGGGTATGATACATTATCATTTTCTAATTTTTTTTTTTATTAGTTGATTTTATAAATAATTTCTAAATTTTTTTTCTTAATGTCTTTATTCATTTGTTAGGTGAATTTCCAGTGTGTGACAGCTAGTTCAGACAGAGATAAATGCAATATATGTGGTTACATGTATAGACATCTTGAGTTCTCTATAGCATTATCTGATTGGCTGCCATGTCACCTTTATAGTCTACTCACTTTGTAGATTTTATGAGTTCAAAGGCCAGTACACTCAAAGCGTCAGATAGTGAGGTATTGATGATGATCAGCATTGATATCATGATTGCAGTATTTTTGATATAGGATTATTTTTAGTACATTATGAAATATTGATTGCTTTTATAATATCCTCTAAGTTTGTTATCAGCCTGTTGATAAGGAACTTAAGTTTTATAGTACAGTATATCTCTTAAATCCATTCACAATGACTGTTAATTAATTTGTTATTGTTACTTTATTGACTTTTGATGAATATTGGTGGTGATTCTATAAATATAATTTAGATATTACTTATATTTGATTCTTTGCTCATTTTCTCTGATCAGTAAAATAATGCATTTGTTGATGACTATTTTTGCTTGTTTTGGTGATGATTGATAATCCTGCTATACTTTTTGTATGTACTGTTACAATATGTTAGAACACATAAAGACATTGCAAAAGTATTGAGATTAAACATGTCATGCTGTTGCTGATTAATTGGAGCATTGATGTCCAAAGTTTCTGACACATTTAATATTTCAAAATTTTTTTTTTATAAAACCTGCAAAAGTGAACTGTCCAATTATGAAAAATTCTATTAAAAATACACTAAACCAGAATGGAATAGTGGCAGAAAAATTAGCAATATTACTCTTGCCCACATTATATAATTCCTTCTCACATAGAAAGTAAACAGTATTTGAAGCAAATAGTGATTCTATAGCATATAAATAAAAATAACAGGTTTCCATTAGTAATTAACTCTTAAAATGAATCTCTTTGCACTGCCTACAAATCATTCTGCCCATAATCAAATATTTTGTTTGATTGAAGTGGACATTGACAAAGATTTTTACAGTCAGTAAACATGATCTCCAGTGAATAACTTGATATCCACATTAATGCATAATTTTGAATAGCAAATGTGAATATCTTGTGTAGTGTCACCTTTTGCAACATTTTCTACTAGGAGCAATATTTACCTCTATTCCAGCCATCCATATTGAGTAATAAATAAACAAGAAATGGTAGTGCCACACAAAAATCCTCACAATACTTTCTAGCTATTGACTTTCATTAATTTGATGTTTTGTTTGGTATATATTATCTTTGCCAAAATGTTAGCATAAAATTGATATCACTAAGAAATAGTCATGAACCTACTATACAAACAAGATACTTATATACAAAACCCTATGGTATGTCTCAAATCATGTACTTTTAATTTGATTGCATATAATATTACTGGAAATATGGGGCAAACCCAATGTTTCTCATTAATGAAGACCAATAGCCAGATACTAGTCAGGAAAAGTGGATTTAGCATTATCACATAGTATTCATTGATCACTTAAGCTTACAATAAATGCTTCTAGGACAGCACAATTAAAATGTGTTGTTCCTAATGCAGACTTTCAAAATACATTTGGTGTAAGTTGTGCAATCTCTTCTAGAGGATGGTAGGATATTAGTATTTGCAAATTGAAATATATTTTTCTAAAGTATAAAAATTCAGTTTTATTTTGATCCTGGAAAATCAAAATCACATTGAAGAATAGGAAATGAGATTATGGTTAATGAAATAAATGATGTTAAAATAGAATAAAATCATAGGAAAATGATCTCCATTTGTAAAGCTCCAAGTGTAAAGAAAATATTTCAACTGTATTTCGTACATGTTTAGAAACAGAAGTTTATTTGCACATCCTAGAACTGAAGCATATCACAATCTACTGGTGGTAAAAATTAAGATCAAGCGTAAAGAGTAAAAACAAAACTAAGAAAATTATAGAATGTTGATAATTTGAAGAGAATGTTAAGAAACAATAATTAATTTGTGAAATTTGCCTTTCAGAAATGATTAAGTATAATTGATAAATCAAATAAAAGACAATAATTATCTAAAAAAAAAAATTACAGAAAAGATAAAGATGTAAAAGAGCCAAAAAACCTTAACTAAGCAATGAAGTGATTAACAAAATGATAAAGATAGAAAAATGACTTTTTTTTTAGTATTTTACATATGAAATAATTATTATAATTTTGTACAGAAGGCATATCATGAATATATAAAATGGATAAATCAAGAGGAAAATGTTGATAGAAAACGCACACTAAAAAAGTCAAATAAATTTAGATGGTTTAAAAAGATAGAAACAATAATATGATTTGAATGGAAGATAAGTATTTATCAGTGTTTCCCAACCTTTTTTCACATGTATATCCTTTAAAGCCATTCATTTTCAAAAATTATACCCTTCATAATAATATTAGAAAAATTGCATAATTAATAAAATTGATATTTTTAAACTCATATGAAGTTCCTACTAACATATATAAGCGAGTATTGTGATGGACATTTCAGTGACCATATGTATTGTTATGGCATGATTGTAATAATTTATTTGAGAAAAATTCCCAACCTTAAACCAAAATATTAAAGCAAGAGAGCAAGGTTTTCTTTGAGATTAAATAATGAAGGAAACCCATTCCACAATTCAATATAATGTTCAAATAGTTTCATTTTTGATTTGCATCATGTTATATAAGTGTATTTTCCAATCATTATTTAATCTTTTTCATAGACTTCTAAATACTCTGGTCTATACTCTGGAGATACATATAATCCAGGTTGAGATTCATTGATCTATGCAAGAAAAAAAAAAGATAAAAGTGAAATAGATTGTATAATAAAGAGACTGTAAAACTATAATTGAGTGAGCAACTATAAAAGTGTATGAAATAAGTTCAGTTAAGAATTAATTGATAATGAATGGTCAGAATTTTCTCTTAATAATTTAGGAATGTTCAGATAGATATAGAGAAAATCATTCTAATTGCAAATTAAAGACAATTCAGCAAATTGTGATATAGTAAATAACTTTACCTTCTACCAAATTATGTTGATAAGAAATTTAAATAGTTGTATTTCTTCACAGATTAAAATTTTTTATTTGAAAACCAGTTTGGATTTTAAAATGAGAGTCAAAAGATGAAGAAAATTAATAAGAAATTCATAGTTATAGGAAAATAGGTTAATATTTTATTGGTCTTGAAAAGATCTTCCATTAAATGAGTAGGATTACTTTGTTGAAAATTGTGAAAAAAAAAATTGTATGGATCAAAGCTATTATTGGTCTTCATAAAAAGGATATACAAATAACAGTAAAAGATGTAAGATAAGAAAGTGTATTTAAAATGAATATTTGATAAAAATAAAATTAATATTGGGAGATTCATTTATTAGATTTGCTGATAAAATGTTAGGATTTGATGGTTTTTTTACGAAGTATATGCGTATGCAGATGTAATAAGTCTGATGTATTGGATTCTTTTACTTTTTTAGATTAGATTTAATGCCCAGATTAAGAATAATCTATCAACACACTTATGTATCCTTTTCTTGCATCTTTAAACACTCACAAGATACTGGAAATTTAAACAAGTATAAATAGAGTGCCATTAATTTGAATAACTTATTATTTAAATAAAATTTCAAAGATAATTTTTAGCCTTTTAATAATAATAAATTAGTTAAAATTAAAAAAAAAAAAAAAAATTAGTAAAATACTATAATTTAGTGAATTGGAAAACGATTGAAATCAGAAAAATTTCAGATTAATGAAGTTTTACATAGTACAGTATATACATAATTTTTTTATAATTAAAAAAAAAAATTATTGCAGTCATTAGTTGCAAGTTGATTAACCACCATCCAATTTAGATTCTTATTTTGCTAAATTCAACAGAAAGATAAAGCTTTTTTTTCTTTTCTGACTAGAACAAAATAAAAAAACCAATTAAAAAAATAAATAGACGCTTCACACCAATTAAGTTTATTAATTTGCAGGTATTTATTTACGTTTTTTTATTTTAAAAATGGGTATGTTATTTTACTGTTCTATGCTTATTATTATTTAATGTGTGTGTATTAAATAAAAAATATTATTTAAGTAAATTTATAATTCTTGTTAAAATAGTACAATCTGAAAGATGTAGTTGCATGTATATACTAGCCATTGATGGATCCACTTTCCCAAAATAGAATTGTTAGCAACAAAGTAGAATACACATAAATGAAGAAATGTGGGTGATTTAGTTTGCAAGTTATGTAAGGAAAGCATGGGAAATATTAGGCATCTATTAATTGGATGTAAAGAGTAACAAATAATGGAGTTGTGGGAGAATAAATGTGATTATACTGAAAGTGGATTCTTGAATTTTTAAGCTGGGTTTGGAAAAAAAGGAGATTTAGATATGAAGGCCACAGAGTGGATAAAGATAATGTTGTGGAAATGGGTTGGAGCAGAATAAAGAAGAATATGGGGAAAATTTAGGGTGGGGAATAGAAAGGGAAGGTGATTAACAGGTATCTCTAGACATAAAGAAGAAGCCATAATGCATAGCATCAACAAAAATAAGCTAATTGTCGTTTCCTTTTTTTTGTGAAAAATCATAAACAAAAAAAAACATGCAAATCTCATCCACTTGAAAACAAACTTGAAAATACATTTAGTGAACAGACAGTAGTTGAAAAACAAATATTTTCAATAAATAATCAACACAAATTGCAGTCTTCACTACTTTCATATTGTATGTAATATTTGCATTAATCACACTTTTTTACTCATTTGTTCATTAAGTAAGTTTGTTTTGTAATAATATTTTCATCTTTCCTTTGTCTTAATTTAAGTTGTTTGTTATCATTGCTAATAAAAAATTTTAGATTATTTTATTTACTCAATGAATCAAACAGCTTATTCTTCTTCACTTTGATAGTAGTATATACATGTACCTAATACCCAAAAGTTCATGAAAATTCAAGAAGACCATTGTAGAAAATGCAAACAATTGGGAATTAGATTAAAGATATTCTATTTATATTTAGAACTAAATCAATGGAAAAAATTCAATGAATAAAATTAAAAATGCAATGAGGCAAAAAATTATATAACAAGTTTATATTTTAAAGATTTGCAAAGTTGTTTAGATGATTATTGATGATTGTAATAATCAAAAGGACCTTAAATGTATTAAGAATCACTAATTAGATTCTATATTTTCCTAAGTACTTTGAATAATTTTATATTGGCTGAAGGCTGGAAATTAGAAGACAATTAGTTTCTACAGATGAAATTTGGAGAAAAATATAAATATAAAAATCTACAGATGAAATTTGGAGAAAAATACAAATACAAAAAGGAATTAATAAGGTTAGAGATATAGACTCATTAAGAAAAAAAAGCTTTTGTCAATTTTGTGAAGTTATAAAAAAAAGTCATTTGGCATGTATTTAGAAACACAAGATTATGAAATGAGTGTTCAGTGTGGAGAATAAGAAATGTAGAAGTTGATTTATGATTTTGAATATTTGAAGAGGAATGTTGGGGAAAAATATGAAATCTGCATTTTAACGACTAATGTTTATGAAATGTAAGTGAAATATTGCCAGAAAAATATTAAACTCAATGATCATGTTTTGCTATTTTTATCAAGTGAAATTAAAATATTTACAACTCCCGAGGCTGTCTTTTCTGAGGCCTACATTTATTTTCACAAGGCAAATAGCCTATCTCGGCCACCGATTGATGCCTGGTTTACTTTTACTGAAATTCTAAGAGCCATAACCAATTATTTTTGTAGAAAACAAAATGGACCATGTAAAATGCTAAAAGAAATGGATTCTCTGTCTGCCATAATGAATTCAATGCCCTCTACGACACTTAATATTAATAAAATACTTCAAATTAAAATTAAATATAAAGAATTACAAAGGGCACTAGCTGAAAATATTTCTATTAAGAGATCTAAAGTTTTTCTAGCCAGTAGACATGCCTGGACTAAAAGTTATATTCGTTGGGCATTAGGATCAAAACCAAAACTTATTACACCTTTATCCATTTTAGACAATGGAGACAACTATGCTGGTTCTTCAATGCTAATGATTATTAGGAATTTCTTCTTCAATAAACTTCATACAACATCCGGCAATCAAATTAGAACCATATTCAACAATAGTCAAAAAAATGATCATGAAATAACTAAGCAATTAATTTTAAACAAATTAAATTCATTTCCTGAAAAAACACATCCTGGCTCTCATAACCTCCCAAAATTTGTACTATCACATTTGGCTCACTTTACTGTTCCAATTATAAAAGGTGTCATTGACGTCATAGCCTCAAGTTGTCAAGACATACCTGGCCTCTACCCTATTTCATTGGTGCCTTTTTTAAAAAAGAAAGGTCTTCCCTCTATTACATCAAATATAAGACCTATCTCTATGACTCCTCTTCTTATTAAAATCATAGAAGGGCTGATTAAAGACAAGATTTAACAAAACATTTTAGATAATATTTCTTCTACTCAATATGCAAAGAAAGGTTCATCCACAATGCATGCAATTTGCCTTTTCAAAATTTTAACAGAATACATTAGAATTAAGAGAAAATCAAAGCCAATAGCTGTACAACTAGATATTATAGCAGCATTTGATTCAGTAAGAATTGAAATATTAATGAAAACACTACAACAATATGGAATTCCCTCCGTCTATCTTACTATGATAGAGAATCTTCTATTTAATAGAGAAATTTTCATTACACTCAATGGTAGAATTGCACCTGGCTTTAAACCATCAAGTTCTATTCCTCAGGCCTCACCCTTGAGTGCACTTTTATTCATTGCTTATATTAACCCCCTTCTCATAGAAATGGAACAAAACTTCCTGGAGTTTTTGTTCCTTTTCTAAACAAAGAAATTAAACATCTTGCATATATGGATGATATTGTTGTAATGCTGCCACCAGCTAAACACCTACCATAACTTGAAAAAATCCTTAAAAAGTTTTCATCGGAATACAAATTAAATTTTAATTTAGAGAAATCTGCAGTTTGGAAACTTCATTCAGGAGAAAATGTCCCTGCATGTTTCTCATCAAAACCTCAACCTTTTTTAGGTATACCACTGTACCTTTCACCAAACAAAATGAGAAAAATGTTACAAAACAAACTGATTATATCAACAAAAAAAATAATAGATTCTCTAAAAAGCATTTACTTATCTTTATATGATAAAGTTCTCTTACTAAATTCTCGTTTTCAGCAGAAATAATTATTATTTACCAATTTTAAACCCTACTAAAAAATTTACTTCGCAAATTAACTCATTGTGTTCTGGCCTCCTTTGGAAAAAAAAAGTGGTCTGTATCAGTATACGTAAAATGCAAAATCCAAAAATACTTAATGGCCTAGGTTTACATTCAATTAATACATTATTAATTAAAAATATGGTTAATTTATTCTACTACATCAAGATTGAATTTAATTACCAAAACATTATTGACACAATCATTCCTACAGATACGCCTCCCCCGAATATTAAAAAAAAATTGGCTACAACTACTCATCTCACTTATTGATAAACAAATGGATTTAAATGAAATTCTTTTTAATAATAAGCACACATATTGGGACACGTTTAAAATGATAAATCCTCAGCTGATATGCCCTCCTAGTTATCTTGAAGTGACTAATATCAATCTTTTTAATAAAATAAGAAAATGGTATTTAATGCCTAAATATATTGATTTTATCATTAAAATAAATCTATTTTCACTTCCTACCAACGATTTCCTTGTTTCAAATAGAGGATTTAAAAGGATTGATTCCTTATGTATTTTGTGTAAAAAAGATAGTGAAACATTTGATCATATTCTTGTTTCTTGTTCGGGACTAAGAGAAGCAAAATATATAATTCAAAATTATTTCAATAATCACAATCCAGAACTCTTTGATATCATTCATAATATTAAAATGGGTAATTTCTGCAATATCAGAAGATGCATATTTATTAACCACGTAATATGGTTACTTAGATGTCATATAGTTATAACCAATTCTCCATTGGACTCACAACTTTTTATTAGAGATACATTTAATTCTATTCGAAAAAAAGATAAGCTTCTTGCACCCAAAGAAATCTACCTATCCACATGGACTGGTTCTTAGTACAAGAAATTCAGGAAGTTATTAGTAAAAATGTAAATTTATACTAGATTTTTTTTGTTGTCTAGAGAAATTCATTTGTAACACTTTATATAAAATAAAGTCTATATTCTTTAAAAAAAAAAATTTACATAATGGTGGAATAAATGATAGCTTAATTAAACAAATTGCTAAGGAAAATTTATTTTGTAAATTTGCTGGCATTACTTTCAGATAGTAAAAATAAATTTTAAAAAATTGTTTAGCATGTTAAGGATGAAAATACTAATACAATAAAATGTAATAAAAATAAGGAAAAATGATGATGATGATCAAAGCTGAGCTTAGAGTCAGAATGTCTTAGCAATGGAATATAAAAACAATACATACTAAATTATCATTAGTATTTATTTTTTTATTACTTGGTCAATACTCTTAACAAAAACCTCTTTAACAATCCTAATAAAATAGTCAATATGGCAGTATTAACATTTCCAGATGGTGAGTTCAGTGTTTTCCCTCTACCATTCATTATTCAATGGACAATTGTGCTGGTTATTTGAAAGAAAAATCTTGTTAAAATATATATATATTTCTAGGCCTAGATTCAAACCCATGACAGGTGGATCATTATTGTTGCACCACAGGGCTTTTCATAAATTTACTGCTGTATGTATTTACATTTTCTTTATGATATGTCTATATATATATAATAGCACATATAAACAAAATTTTATAAATCTATAAAGCATATTTATATGCTGGTGTGATGATGAAAAATATTACTAATAAAGAAGTTGAACCATGAATTCAAATTACTGATAATGATTAGCATACCTTAAATTAGATGTGAATATATTTGAAAATAAAGTAACTTCAATGTCCACATGCTGCTGTACTACATGAAAAAATTTACAAATTACTCTGCAACATACACATGTTCCAGAAATACCTTTCTTCATCAGTTGTCTTGGAGATTTTCCAACAATTCAAGCAAATAGGCTTGATGTCAAAGCACAAATATTTAGCCTTACGATCATTTGCTACAAATTAGCCTACTTCAACATTAATGAAGACAGAATCAGAAATCCAAAATAATATGTAATAAATAGCATATCTTGAATTAGATATAAATTTGAAGAAATAACAGTTCCAATTAGCATCTATTATATGAAAAATCTCTCTGCAGTATGCATGCATTTCAGAAATAAGTTCCTTAATCAGATACCATTAAAGATAGTAACAATCCATACAAATATAAGGTATGTTAAAATTAATTTATTTATAGCAAGTGATCACAGTATCAAATATTCACATTTTGACATCAAGCCTGTCAACATCAAAATATTAATATAAACTGTGCAGTTATCACGTAGGTGTGAATTGTTGTCAGTACTCCAAAGCAGCTGAAGGAAGTTTCTTCCAAAATGCATATATACTATAGAGCAATTTGTCAATTTTTTCATGAAGTATGGTAAACATAATAAAAAATGTTACAGATCATGATTAAAGCTGATATTGCTTCAAATGTATATACATATATATAGTAGTCACTTTTTTGTTGCTCGTTACTTTTTGAATTATCTTATGTACACCTTTTCAAAGTTTACTAGTAAATCCGAATTACTATTGTAATTTATTTTGAGTTAAACTTTTTAGATGAGGTGCTAACTTTTACCTGCCACTATCTCATGTGTCTAAAAAAATCATTTTGTTTTTATTCAAAATTTGAAATGTATATATATAAATTTAAAAAAAATAGGATTGTCAAAAAATTTAGGCAAGTACTAAAATTTGTAAGGTTAGATTCTATATTGGTTTAGATCAGACAATCATATAGTTTAAGTTGATTATTGGCTGTAGTTTAATGAACTGAAATACTTGTTTAACAAGGACAATGAATTAATGTTCTACATAATTTCTTAATCATATAAATAGTTGAAAACTGATAAAATATTGTTTTGGTGATTAAAAAAAATATTACAGAAATGTAAATTGTTTAACACAATTTAGTACTTTATAAATGTGTTAGAAAAGTTTTTCTTTTTTTTTCAACTTTCATAAATAATGTAAAATGAGATTCATTTCAGACATTAAGCAAGAGAAGTTGCAAGTTTGATTATAATTTTTAGACGACAAATTTAATGATAATTTAAAATAAAGCGAGTTTATTTATCAGTCATATAAGTATTATTTTGGGGATTACTGGGGTGGTAGTGGTAGAAATATCTTCTAGTGATAACCTTATCTAATACCAGAACTGTATATATTTATTATGATTGGAATGCCATGTTTTTATGTTGAGTTTTATATAATTAATCATACAATGGTTTTTTTCAGAGGATGATGAAATGTTCGAGTATTAAAAAAGAGACAGAGCATAATAGATCTGGTCCAGTTGACTGGTCAAGTATAAAATTTTTTTTCATTCTTCAGCCAGAACTTGATATAGAAATCTTTGTTTCTTGAACTGCACCTCTACCATTACGCTAAATGATACAGCACATATATTATCATGTGGGTATTTAAAGAGACATGCTGAAAACTGATTGATGTTAATCTTGTTTCTTTTATGTAGCATATGATATTATATTTCAGATATAATGTGCCCAAACAACAAAGCTAAATTTGAAGCCTAGAGTCATCATCATCATCAACCATTATCAATCCACTGCAGGATGAAGGTCTCTCCAAGTTTAATCCATCTTCTCCGATCTTTAGCTTCTCTTCTCCACAACACCCCTGCACATTTTCTTATTTCATCCATCCATCTCACATGTGGTCTCTTTCTGGGTCTTTTACAATCTCTTGGAATCCAGTTTAAAATTTCAATTGTCCATCTATTATCATCTCTTCTAGCAATATGTCCAGCCCAACTCCATTTCAATCTTTTAATTTTTTCAATAAGGTCAGTAACATTGAGTTTATATAATGTCCCAAATGACCATTTTTAACTTGGAATTGAAATCATTGGTGGTGACTCATTTTCTTGCCAATCTATTTGTAGGATCATTTCTAAATCAATGCATGTTTATTCACA
Source organism: Epiperipatus broadwayi (assembly GCA_028023455.1). Taxonomy (NCBI): domain Eukaryota; kingdom Metazoa; phylum Onychophora; class Udeonychophora; order Euonychophora; family Peripatidae; genus Epiperipatus; species Epiperipatus broadwayi. The sequence continues at coordinate 967,840 of JAQFVV010012505.1, read as the reverse complement.
CAAAAATTATAAGGCGGTAACATTTCTGAATAATATGAAATGTAAGTGTGTTTTATACCTTTGTAGATTATTCTTAATGTTATCTCTGTTATTACAAAATCTTGAAAACCTTCTTGCAACTCATAGCTTCATTGCTACAAACAATTTGAATCTTTTCCAATGTTTCAATAGCAGTTTTTCTCTATTTAAACAAAATTGTATGATGTTCCAACATTGATTAAAATACAAAACCAATTGTCACATTTCATATTGTAAGTCATAATCCAGATACACTATCACCTAAAAGTTTTTGTGATAAAGAGCTAAATCAAGTCTCCACATAACACATCCATTATTTCAAAGGTAGTACTGCAGATATCCTTGCCAGAAATCCAGTCACTTTTCAGATCTATACAGCTAAAGTAAGTAGATTGGTTCTAAATTTTATGGTGGATGTTATAGTCCAGAGTAGCTAATGCTATGGGACAGTGACAATTAGTAGAAGAGCATTTGTAAAAACTGATTTCAGTTGTCTAGTTTTACTCCCATCTTTATTTGCTGATTTTCACTCAATGGTTTTTTTTTTTGTTTTGGTTTCAAATATGGATAATATCAAGAGGCTAATTAAATGTAAGTTAGAAAAGTCATGTAAATATTAATACTTAAAACTATTGATTTGTATTATAATCTTGACTTAAATATATATACCAAAACTTTCAACAGAAAAAAATTACAATGTTAAACTTTGTTTTAGAATGAAAAAAAATTTTTTTTTTTAATATTAAAGAGATTGAAATGAATGCAAATATAAATACTCTGAAATTAGAAATTCATAATAATTGTCAATAAAGAATTAGGTTTTAACATTTTTTTCTGAATTTTATCATTTCCTTATGAATATATAAATACTTCACCCATAAACTAACTTTGGAAGTAGAGATAAGATAAAATTATAAGAACTAGAGTGGGAAAATGAGGATGGTGATACGAATTTGGGTAGTTTTATTCAGGAGTAGAAAATAAAATTAGAAATAAAGTAGTAAAGGATTTTTTTTGAAAAGTGAGATAGAAGGCAAAAAAAAATCAAAATAAGAATATATGTACATATACATAGTGTCTTGTCTTTAAACTGCCTTCAGCCCCATTTCTGAATCAACGCATGCATTATGTAATGATATGCTTAGTCTTATAAAAGTCTTCAAATATAGAAACAATACATGATATCATAACAAAGCAAGAGTCAAGTTATGTCATAAAAACCTATCTCTTAATTTTATATAAAATTTTTACCCTGTATGGTTTAGCTCAGTGGTAGAGTAATGGATTACAGAGTTAAAAGTGCCTGGGTTGAAACTCAGCTTGTCATTTTCTGATTCTTCAAACCTCTTGACATTCTGAGCAACTTACCATTCTTATATAATATATGCAGTTTAGCGCAAGTATAAATTGAGTCTTGAAAGTTAACTCCTGTAGGGAAATTAGATCTGTCATACTCTATATGCTTGGGTGTCACATGACCTACTGAACAACAGTTATTTTTTTTTTTTCCAATGATTTTTGACTTGTTTAAATTAAATAATTATTCACATTTTTTGTAATAAAATAAATAAATATCATACACCTACATATTTATTTTGAACATTTTTTATTACTTTCATCTCCCTCCTTTTTTTAACATCAAACCTGTTTTATATATATACATAAATAATTGCATTTCATTCGAAATCACATGATTGAAATTATTCTCATGATGAATTTAAGTTTTTGGCTTTGTTTTTTTCTTTTTATAATTAAGTAGGTGGGAAAAGATTTCCTGAGAGAAGGATCTCAACAGCTGGCAGTTTGTAAATTCAAACTGAGATAGTTTAATTTTAAATTATCAAAACTTCTTTGCGTAAATATTTTTGTATAGTTGCGTAAATATTTTTGTATAGTTGTGTATGATATCTGATATGTTATAAGAATCATAATTAAAAAATATATTTATATTCATCTACAATTTTTTCATTTCAGTGGGTTCAAGTAAATGCTGTTATAAAAAAAGTAATGGTAAACACAACCAAAATAAAACAGCCACTTCTTAAAGGAGAGAGGATATTATATGTTGCTACAAAAATACAAATGTAGAAAAAAAAAAAAGTAAGATCAACCTCTGGTATTTTTTTTTTTTTTGATCATGAGTGGCTCAGGACTTAATAAACCCACAAGCCCTTATGAAAAAAGTTATTTAAACAATCAGGAACATTAGTGATTATTTCTCTTTTGATTCTTTGTTGCAACCAATGAATGGCCACTAAGTCTCCGCAAAGGAATTTTATTTACACTACCTACGCTCGTCTTTGGTGATACATTAATATTTTGTTCAACATTATTTTCTTTCAAATTCATTGGAGATGAACTGTGTGAATTATTTACAATCTCTTCAACAGAAGAATGGGTATTAAGATTTTCATCACTGTTACTAATAAACATCTCCCTTGCTAACAATGGCTGCTGAATGGCACTCGTACTCTCTATTAACTGCGAATCGCTAAAACTTCCTCTTGGTAAATGGTTATTACTATTTTCTTGATAGGTATCGCTGATACTGCTTTTAGGTGTGGGTAAACCAAATGGGGAACTTTTATCAGTGCAAAATGACTGCATATTCTTAATTACATCATAATCAACAGAGTCAGATGAAAAATCTTTCCAAAGAGCTTCTTTAATACGGGAAATGCAGAGGTTTGATGCTTCTTGTGCATCTTTACTCACAAGAACAAAATTTAAAAAGCCATGAGGCAATTTTTTCACAATGTCTAAGTTAACCATTTTTCCAAGAGCTCGTAGACGTTTGGCCATCATAATAGAATCGTCTAAAATTGGATCTAATAAGCATGCCTAAAAAGAAACAAAAAAAAAAAAATTAATTAACATAATAACATACCAATCAAAGCATTACATAACTTTCTCAGCTTGCTCTCAACATCTGCTTTAGGAGTTACTTCCACTCTATTTATTCTTCTCCAAGAAGTCTACAGTAAGTTTATGTAATCAATAGGAACTAAGTGATACTGTCTTCCAAACTTTACACTAGTTTCTGACTATTGGCCCCCATGGAAGTACTGTTCCCGATTGAAAAACAACAATAGGCAGAAATCTAGGGATTTGAAAGATGCTATCATGTAGCGTGCACTGATTTTTAAACCTACTATAGATGGCTCTAGCATACAGTCAATAGAGTGAATTACTGCCTCTAATGCATGATATCAATAAACATCTGAAGTTTAAAAAAATGCAATATGCATGATAAACATTAAAAAGTATAAACTATCGATTAGATATATGAAAATTAATAAAACAATAATTATGATTTTTTTATTAATATTTTTGTGAAAAAAGAGCAAAAAATAGATATGATTAAGAAAATGGGAGTTCTTATACAGTAAGATACTTCAATCTGAAAAAAAAATTAAATAAATAAATCAAAGGCTATAAAAGAAAAACTAAAACATTAAATAACTAAAATAATCTTTATATTTCTAGATTATTGTATAGACTTTCAGATATTTTTTTGAATTATTATTAAATATAAAAATTTTAATACTAACTTACAATAAGATAAAGTGGAGGTAAACTGCCTAGTTGGTCGTCACTTGCCAGAAGAGGCGACATAAAAGGATCTCTCTTAACATCTGCCAATTTCAACCGTAACAAAGGACTCTGTACAAAATGCCGCTCCATTGCATACCAAGGTTTTGATGAGTCAGAATTCAACTGTAACTTTGCAGGTCTTTTCTTGGCTTCTGAAGGCTGGTCAGACTTCTTTGCAATGCTGCTTTTTTCAGATGGTTTTTCTGTGGTTTTACTTGCAGTACAAGCATCCTTTGCTGATGACATGAAATTCATGACTCCACTCACAAAGCGGTTTGTAACTTTTGAAACCTTTTCAGAGAGATTAGGTTGTGTGACCGAACGTGGAAGTTCAAATAATACATATTCTTCAGATTCTAAGGATTCTGAACGACCTATAGAGCCAAGATTTTTATCAACAGAGTTACTTAGTCTAGGAATTGGCTTGTTGGATAAAATAGACATTTCTGACTCATTTAGTTCTTCTTCTTCGACAAGTAATCTAGACAATGCTTCGACACTAAACTGAAGCTCTTTTGAAATAGAGGGTTCATTGCATTTTCCATTGCAAAACTGTCCATCATTTTCTGACAGCATATTCTCATTGAATAAAGATATGTTTACAATTTTTTTACAATGATCACATAATTTAGGTTCCTCTTTTGAGGAATTGCTTTGGTGAGCTTCTTTGGTTTCTGAATTTAATTTATCTTCATCACAAGACAAGTTAGACTCAAATTTTTTAGGTGACTTTGGTGATGATTGGGTTGATGAAGCAGGAGTATTTGAAGCAGATTGTCTGAAATCAGGAGCACTTTGTTCATAAGGATCTGTAATACCAGCATAGGCTAAAACATAAAATAATAATTTTGTTATAAATTATCCATGATATAAGTTTACGAAAATTATGAAAGAATAATATGAATAATAGATGGTAGATTTATGCACAGGTGGAAGAGACATAAATCTCAGAGTGTGTATGTGTAGGAGTATCTAAATTGGCAAAAAAAAAACATCACTTCAAAGCTATTATTATAATCTAAATTACATTTTAAATTTCTTTGATTGAAATTAAGTAAAAGGGTTTGTAATACCAATGTGCTTAGTTAACTGCCATTGTAGTTATCTTTGTAATAAATGGATTTACTATTTTATTAATATTTTTCTAATACACATTTTTTTTTAATTTGCCCTCTAATTTTTTTTTTTTTTTGCCTTTAATAACAGAGAATTAAGTCATTATTCATAGGCAAGAATTATGTAAATATTTTAATTTTTGAATATTTTTCTTTTTAGTAAGATATAAAAATTATAAAGCCTATGATAAATTTATTATTTCAAAATTACTATTCAGTACATTACTAACATTTTTAAAAAATAAAAAGTTAGTTGACAATTTAAGTAAGTAGTTGCCCAAGTATGTGTGTGCGCCTATAAATTGCAAAACATGCACTTTTAATTGTAATTCATCCATATTATTTAAAAAGAAAAGCAGAGAGCAAACTATTGCAGTGTCTAATATTTATTTTATTTCCTTTTTTAGGGAAAGAATGATACTTATCACATTATGTTATAACAGATATCTACTATGTAAAAAATAGAGGTCAGTCATTTTATATGCCATTTTGAAAACAATTTTATAAAAAATGTAATAAGGCTGGTAAAATTTTAAAACTAACCTATCAAAATTTGTAATTTATAAATACATACAAAATTAATAACTTAAAAATTGTTTAAACTTCGTTATTGCTTTTATAATATTTTAGGCTGTTCCAATATATAATGCTTTATATATGCAAAGTTTTATGAAAATTGCATCTTGAACCAAATAATCAAAAACATTCATCTGTCTGAAGAGTTATAATTCATATGATGGAACTGAATAATTCAATGATTCTGAGTAACAGAAATCAATCCCAATGTTATAAGACAATCGTACTTTTTATTTGTTCTAAGATAGATATAGGAAAAGTTAAGCACAGAAAAGCTATAAGAGTGTGCTATTTGAAGACATCCATCTTTTTTTGTTGTTGTTGTTTTTATGTCAAAAACAAAAATATTAATTCACCACTTGAAATATACAAATCATTAATTTAAAATTTGCAGTCTACTTTTTTCAAATGTAGAGAAAATTTTGAAAATATTTCTTATGTTATCTTGAATATATTAAAAATAATTCATTAAATAATTGATAGGAGCATCAAAACAATCTAGCAATAATTTTTATTGAGAATAATATCACTCAAAATCTGGATTAAAAACTATCACTGAATGACTTGCTGCACCAAAAGGTACAAAGATATGTTTTTGTTTTTTACACAGTTCAAATTATTAATGGGACCATCAGTTATTGAAAATTTATAAATCAATAGTCAAACTTATTTATGATTTAAGAATATTCTCTTTGATATATAAATAAAACATGTCAATAAATTTTGTATACTTATCCTTATATAAATGCAATTTATCCATTCTATTTTGAACACTTTTTAGCAAAAACCTTTTATTGTACATGTACCATATACAATCTTACATTTCAACTGTCCTATAGTCTTCTTCAGAACCACTTTTACTTTAAATTTTTTAAAACCAAATGTGGCTTTGAAGAAGACTCCAGGGCAGTTGAAATGTAAGATTGTGTATGCATATATGTACAATAAAAGGTTTTTGCTAAAAAGTATTCAAAGTAGAATGGAAAGATTGCATTTATATAAGATATTACAGCAAATAATGAAAGCAGTGAATTTGGTAATATACTTATTCTTGTAAATATCAACATTTTAAAATGTTGATAAGACTTTCAATTCTCATATATGTCTCTCATTCTTCAAATACATAATCCGCCATTGTATACAGTCCATTATTAATAATAACAGTAATAATAGCATCTTTAGTAAAATTTGTTTTCATAATGAATAGGTCGTACACAGAGTAGCAAATCCAGACTTTCTGGAGTTTGCATAAATTCTATTCTCATTCCATAATTTTGCTGACCTAAAAATATGGATCAATAGGGCTTCATAATATAATGATTAATATATCTGCTAGTCATGTGTACAATTTGGAGTTCATGTCTGCTCAAGTAAATCTTTAACATTTTTCAGATTAGAAGAACTAGAATTTTTCTTTCAATAACTGTAGTCAACCCTACCTGGCCATTCATTATTGTTTATTAAATGGATATCTTACTTTACTTGCTAGACAGTGATAATCTCAATTTAATCTAAGTTGATTGTATGACATCCATTGTGTGGATTATAAAAATTAAAAACATGACTGAAAAATGAAGCAATCATCACCACTGATGCAGAAAGTCTTATATTTTAATAGACCCCAAGTCTAGGGTTTAATTCTTCTTTATTTTGAATAGAAAGAACTTGTATGTAGTGATTAATTCATCTATTTATCTATTACTACTATGAACGAATCTCCAAATATATTTAATTTTTTCCGATAGTGAAGCTTCTAAGCATTGCTTTCCTAACCAATCAAGCTCTAGTTATCCAATACTTTGTTAGTAAATGAGTATAAAGTTATTCTTTATTGAAAAATAAATAAGAAGGGTAAATCATAAAAATCTTCACCAGTCAGTAATTGACTAATCTGATGATTTAAGTTTGGCTGAAAAGTGCTTTACAGTGGATTATTAAATAACCTTTTCACCTATTGAGAATAACGTAGCAAACATCAATATGGCAATCGCATTGTATTTTTAATGTATTAAACAATATTTAAAATACTTTTGAGAAATTGTCAAAATGTTTTATAGAAGTTAATATATAAAGGATTAAGTTAGGTTTATTTCAATCAAATTTATTACTTATTTTAAAATAATGCAAATTAAAAAAAGTTATTTAGCAGAAAAATCATGATACTGAAAATTTAGTCATTAAGACATTCATATTATTATTTCAATATAAACAATATAAGCAAATAAATAGAATTTAATTGGAAATACCAGCAAGACAACGAATTAGGATCCCTATAGGGAGTAAAGGATCCATAAGGCATAGAAGGCGGGATGGAGAAGGAGTAAAATTAATCATAAAAGGAGTGTAAACAACTACAATTCCATCTGGTAAGCGAATTCCCATTGTAGCCAGTTTTATTGTAGCGGCTACTAGAAGATTGCCACCAGCACTATCGCCTACCAAACAAATCCGTTCCCCCGAGGAACCTAAATAAAAAAAAATTAAATTGAAAATTAGCCAAAACCCAGACAATATATATACATATATGATATTTCTAAAAAAAAGAAAACATAAACAAATTCAAACTAATAATATATTCATAAATAATGGTTAAAAATGACTTGCAGATAACAAACTATACCTCCTGCTGTCTGGTCGAAAATGATAGAGTTATCAAAGCATAGTTTCCAATCCTAGCAGTCTTTTCTGTCTTCCCTCTGTAATCTTTTTAGTATTCTCCTTCCTTTCTGTTATGTTACTACTGCTTTCAATCAGTTACATTGCAAAAGAGCTTTGTCATCGAGAAAATGTTCATATTTATTTGCACTAACTGTGATGATGAGATGAATATTTGTGCAACTATATTGTCCCCTTTTATTACAATTCTGATATCAATATTTTTTTCTGTATGCATAATTATCTAAAATAAGCAACCCCTTAATATTGAAAAGGCATCATTGCGAATAATTCAACAGATTAAATCCTTAGTTGTAATCACCATAACAGAGTTCAATCAATAATGATTTATTGAATAATTACTCTGGTTGGGTGTTTGACTCAGCAAATAATTGTATGCTGAGGCTGTTTTATTTAGTAATCTCCTCCCTCCATAAATATGGAAGGATTGAAAAAGATGACCTATAAATGCCCTCACATAAAAACTAGTTACAGTGATATGCCTGGGGGATTTCTCATTTAAGAACTAGAAATAATTGTAAAAGTAAAAATTATAATATTTCCATATGTATATTGGAGATTATTTATATTTTTCACATGCATGTGGTTATGTGTATCAGTTATATAGGATGAAGTGGATAGCTGAAGTTAGTTTGAAAATCTGTGTTCAAATCTGCTCTAATTACATATCAAATTCAATATATACATTATATTTGTAATCAAATACAAAATATAATTAAGTGGAATGTGTAAACTCAAGACCTGAATGCTAAGAAGTTAATCAAATTGACATAGCTGCTCTTAGAAAAATTCATCTAAAGAGGAAGTTTAATAAACAAATCAATGATTATAAAGTTTTTAAAGAGAACATATCATCAAGCATAAGGAGATTGCATTGTGTTACATTAAAACTGCAAGATCTAATCTGTTACTTTCTACTCTCGGAATGCCAAGGATATCCAAAAAATTGTGCAATTAATTTATGTGTCTAATTTATCAATACTTAAACTCCACCATTAGATTAAGAAAGTTCAAAAAGAAAAAAAAAACTTCTTATTGGATAATATTACTGCATTGTCTCTTGAAGACATTAATACGTGTTAGTATCGTAAATTATAATATAAAATTATTGGAAATAATGAAACTGGCCTTATATATTCTAATTGTCTACTGTTACTGAACTTTTATATATCATTTTGTTTATGCAAAAAAATCTCTGTTAATAAAAATAGATGCATCCATGTTCAAAATTATGGCATCTTATGGCTTATGCTAGTTAGAAGTCAAAATTTAATAAAAATGCTAGCATTATATAAGCATTTATAGGACTAGATTATCTGATATGCTATATATTAGTATACTCCAAAATTAAACTGATAGTTGTATTCTCTGCTTGATGATTAAATGAAAGTATAGCTTCATAGGCAATATGATTGATCAATTAAAACTGTAAAGGAGATACAGTCATTTGTTAATCATAGTTATTTTAAAACTTTTTCATTTTGAAATGTGTTGAAAAAGCAACGATTTAAAAAAAAAGAAATTATATTCAATTAATGAAGTTACATTCCTTTATATGATACTGGTAACATTTTGAACAGATTGCTAAAATAAATAATGATACAAGACATTAGGCCACATTTAATTTCATATTCATGCTGTAAAGATTTAGAAGAGATCTTGATAAAGATTAAAACTTCTCTATAGAGTCTTGAAAATGGTGACTCCTGAAGAAGTTTTAAAATATGGAAATTAATGAAATATTTTTTAAATCTGGAGGCCCATAAAACTGTCACCTGACCTTAAGAATTCTTCTAATGTTCTAATTTATAAAATAAAAAGGATACAAAAGACTGCAGTATTATTATGGAGGATCACTAACATCCACTGCAACAAAAATTCTTTCAAAGATTTCAATAGGTCACTCTCATACATGAATACTTATTAGAAATTCAATACAATTTCCTAAGAATATGGTTTTTATCACTGGATGAAGATATGAAAGGCTTCATAGGCAAGGGTGTGATTTCCATATTACTTTTGTCACTTGAATAAGGCATTTACATTTATGGTAATGTTTGAAACTGGCTAATTGTCCATGAAAGTTTATTCATATGTGATGATATGAGCAAGAGATAAAACATTGTTATTCATAATGAAAAATCTGAGGCAATTAAAAGAAAAACTGGAGTTAATAGGAATCAACTGTTAGCTGCAAATATGTTTGCTGTTGTTTTGACAGCAGTTTTTAAGAAAGTTTAGATACTTCATGCAGCACACAGCAAGACGAGATACAAGTTTATTGAAGAGGAAAATTTAATTAAAACAAAAGTAAAACAAAAATTTCTTTTCAGTTTTTAGATTTACTTTAAATTGATAATATTCATGCTAATTCAAAAGATGATCTATAGAAAATTCCTTGTGTTTAAATGCAAACTATAATAAATTTGGTTTAGTAATTAATATTCAAAAATTATGACAATTTAACCATTAATAATGAAAGAAATATCTTCAGCTGAGATTGAACATTAGTTGAAATGGAATATTTCTATAGAAAGATGGGCTTGGATGTTGCAGTGAAGACTCCAATTTGCTGCTTTGCATTTGATGAATTAAGATAGAATATTTCATTATAATAACATAACTACTTCAAATAAATTAATTAGACATAAGGCTGTTATTCTGTCAGTTTAAATATAAGAAGGTGAAATATGGATCATACAGCACTGAAAACATTTCATTTAAGAATATCCAATAATACTTTCTTAAAAGTATTTCAGTTTCCTGAATCTAATGTTATTGAATCTAGAATTGTTGAACACAATTTCATTGGCCTAGGCATTTGAAATGGATGAAGAGCAATGGACTTTAAAAAATATATATTTTATAGTGAAATTGACCATAGTTTTCTTCAAAAAGGCAAACTCCATTTGAATAAAAGGAGAAAAAAATTGTGCTTGTTTTATTCTGTATTTATATATTCCTAACTAAAAACCACATATGAATGTGTTACATGTGCTTTTTTTTTTTTTTTTGATACGTAATATAAAGTGCTATGAAGAAAAGGTAATTTGAAAATGTATCTGCCATCCAAACAAGAGTAATGTAAAAACGATAGGCAATTCCAGCAAACATAAGGTCTTCCAATTAGTATATGAACAATGTTTACAAACAAGTGTAGATGCGCAGAAAGATTATACTGAGAAACTTTTACAATTTCCATTCATATGCTCTTTTATAATAATACCAATCCTATAACTTTACTATGACATTGTGTAAATTTATATAATAAATAAGAATTCTATCCAAATCAACAAAAATTGGATGCATTCATCTTCTGATGCTTGCTTTTTTGAAAATAAAGAATTCAAATATTTTTGAAAAAGATAATAATGTCATACATTTCTCACAATCTTCCTAATTATTTGATTTACATATTATTGAGCCATTCTTGAACAATGAGTGATGTGATGTGATGCACTGTGACTTCTCCTTATATGGAGTAGGAATCTCTCAGCAACTATGTCCAGAGAAACCTGTTAGCTACTTTCCCTTTCCATTCCCCACCCTAAGTTTCTCTATATCCTGCTCCATCCAATTTTCACAACATAATCTTTGTCAACTCCATGGCCTTCATATCTAAATCCTCATTATCTGTTCCCAAACCCAACATAAAAAAGAATAACCCACTTTCTGTATAATCACTTTGATTATATTTGGTCTTCCATAAGTTCATTATTTGTACCCATTCAGCTTGCAGGCATTTACATTAACAGATGCCTAATACTTTCTATTCCTTCCTTACACAACTTGCAGACCAAATCACCCACATAAATTCCCTTTAAAGATCTTGTTTGAACCTTAAACAGTAAATTACTTTCCTTGCTATTATCATAAATTAACTTGCACTTAATGTTCTATTTACTTCTATATATATTTAAACTTTTTTTTCTCTCCATACTAGTTCTCCATCTCTCCAAATCCCTATTCTTTATTAATGCATCTATTCTTCTATCCCATTCCTTACCACTGTAACACTCAACAATCCTCCTAAAACAATCATCCCATCTCTTGTACAAGTATACTGATAGTAATTCTTTATCCAAATCTTCTGCATACCGTATTACCTTTCTCACCCATCTGATTGCCTGCCCTTTACCCGTAACCCAATTAAATACTATTTTGGCTATTCTTTTATTATCCATAAACTGCAATCTACTAAACATTTTCATTTTGCTTTTTGCATCTCTCATATAAAAACTTGATCATCCTATTTCTCCTTGAATTGCCTCCTTTGCTGTCCACACATCTGCATCTAATGTAATCTAATACCCTTTACTAACATATAATGCATCATTGCCATATGTTAACCCTGCTATTGCCATTCCCTTCTATACAATTCTAGCTACATCATATTTATTATATGAAAACACTGTTAATTTCTTTATCAATCCCTTTGTTTTCATTGCTTCATTTATCAATTTGTTCTCCCATTCATCCAAACAATTTTTCTGATTACTCAAGATGATTTCCAAATAATTATATCTATTCATCACACTTAATTTTATATCTCCCAATAAAAATTGTCTTCTCTTTCCCCATTATTAACCATCATTATATTTGATTTTTCTTCACTAAATTTAATCCCCATCTCTTTACCCACCCTTGTGCATGTCCTCAACATAACTTCCATATCTTCTTTCTGCACACAAAAAGACATCATCTGCAAAAAAAAAAGACCTGACAAAGTATATACTCCCTTGCCACCTATTAACAGAGTGAGCGATTTATATTCTCAAATGACATCTCGTGGAGGAATTGAGAACTTTCTCCAGAAGAAATGACTTTTTCTCCATTTCAAACAGAATAAAAAGTTTTTGATACAAATGACGATTTTGAATCATATTCATAAATGTATCACACATTTCTTTACCTTCCTCCTGACTTGCCAATTGTTATTAGATATACTACAATAATTTGATTTTTTTACTGATAAAAAACAAAATAATCATGGTGTGCAATTACATGAAACACAATGGGTTGTTTTAGTCATATGTCCTATGTAAAGGATATTAAATGCTACTATATGTAGTATGAGTTTTACACAAATTCTTTGTAGAAAATAATAGAACACTTTTGTAGAAAGTACCAGAATGTTACTATATATACATCCTGTCCTTTGTATAATATTGTTTAACATGTATCCTTTAGAGAAAATGCTTCATTGAGAGTACTACAAAACTATTATTTATTTTCTTTGGAAATACTACTAAAAGATTTCTGTATTATGCCAGGGCATATAAACATCTCACTATACATTTAACAAACAATCTTCAATTATCAGATGAGCTACAAGTATTAAACGCTTGTGCTGACAATTTGAAAGTTTTTCATTACATCACATATTTATAAGATAATGATTGATTTCTATCCACTTTTAATATCTTGTAGAAAAGTAAATAATATTGTACTGTAGAGATATTCCCAAGTTTATATTCTTCTGATCTAAGTATTCACTTTATACTGAAGTGTAAGCAGTCTTACAACATCAGACCTCCTTTTCTTAACTAGGAGTTCTAATACAAATTGGATAAATATGTGAAATGTTTTCAGATCAGAAATAGGTTTAAGACTTTTTTTCACTTTTAGATAGACAGTCTGCATCCAGTCGCAGACTAATCTAAGCTGCATAGATGACCATCAATATATTAACTATCAAAACAAAAATAAGATTATAATATGATGTGACCTTCATCAATGATAGTGGTATCAAACCCAGATGCAAGCTTAAGATTATTTTGGCTTTCAGTTAAATTCAATATCCAAACTGATTTTGTATTGATCCAATAAATATTGGCTATTATTAGCTTAGAGAGTAAAAATCCAAGACTAATCTTGGCTGTGTATATATGCATCAAATTATTAACTGTCAAAACAAAAATAAGATTATAATATGATATGACATTCATCAATGATGATAGAGGTTATAAACTCTTAGCCATTAAGTTCCAAGTATCAACAGCATAACTATTATCTATGGAAATTTTTTAATTCCGATTAAGAAAACAAATATAATACACCATTTCAAAATTTGTGAGATGGATTGAGCAAATATATGTTGTAATGAATGCATGACAGTTGCAGATAATTTTAAAATGTTAAACTATTGGTCATTTAGAACTATACAACTTATCTTGTTGTTTTTATAAAATTGGTAAAAAAAATAAAATTAGCTAAAATTTCTATTTATCTAAAATATTTGGTAATTAATGAATATACTCACAGAAAAGGTAGTTTTTTAAATATTTAGCTTAATTAATGTCTAGTATGCTTTCAATATGTTAATTATATCATATTCATGCCATCATGCCATAAATATGATTTGGTAAATATATCAAAAGCATGCTAGGCAGTAATAAACCTAAATATTAAAAAAAAAAAACCACCTTTTCTATGAGTATATTCATTAATTACCAATTATTATGTTGGCTCAGAAAAAAAGAAAATTGGTAACAATTGAATCATCTAGAATATAATTATATATTTGCTTATTAATTATAAAGAGCATCTTATTTAAAAGATGTGTGTGTTTAAACTTTCATATTTTTTTTGAAATAAAGTAAATATAATCTGTTTAATATAAACAAAAGTCAAACCTATTCTGATTAGTGGTTGGTAATGTTGGGTTTGGCAGATGATGAAGAGTCCTGTGGGCCTTGTACTGCCATAGTTCACAATTCAAAATTGAGCTACTAAAAGGGCATTTAAAATGTTCTCATTCATAATATTGTAAAATCAGACATATAGAAAGATGAGTATTCATTAAGTTGTTTGTTTTTTATGAATGTATAGTGAAAATGTATTAAAAATGTCAGGTGCCAGAATAAGATAGTCACTTTTTTTGATTATAATTATATAACTTTGTACTTTTATAAGACGAAAAGTGATTTAGATAGTGAGGAACAAGATAGACTCTAATGTACTTCTGCCATTTTTAAAAGTCAAAAGATGGAGTATTTCTTTGCCTCATTTATTGTATGGAAGTGAGGCTTGGATACCCTATTGACACAATATTAAAGCATCAGAAAAAGTTTCACTTAAGGATGCTCAATAACAGTAAAATTATAAATCAAACAATTTATTCTTCAACTTGCTGGATTTGATGCTATAGGATCAATATTGTAAAATCACTCCTTTACTGGATTGCATACGTAAAACAAATAAACAATACAAGAATTCAGAGGGAGTTTTAAGATAAACTTGAGCAGGTTTTCATGGGAGAGGTAGACACTATTTCTTTATAAGTGATTCTAAAGAGATGCAACTGTTGATTGTTTTCATTGAGAAGATACGTTGGAGAATAAAATACATTGGAAAGCTATAATGAGACATGATGTTGAAGTATTTCAAAAAGAAAAGTCTTCTGTTGAGGAAATTGAAATATAATCTCACAAAATATCAAATAAGCAGATTATGAACATATTTGGGACTCACAGTTAGGTTTATAAACTCATCACTGGAGCAGTTTCCCCCCCCTCATGGAGTTTGAATGGCTGTATTAATTTACAAATGGCTGCTATATGTTGTATGTAAATAATGATGTTTTTTTTAATAATCTAAGGACTCATCAAAATTTATGATGATGTTCTAAATAAGATGTGTTAGAAGAATGTTGTTGACCAGTTATAGTTAGTAGTCTATTGCCAAAATAGTCTTCCTGCCTTTCAGCAGAAAACTTAATATATATTCAGTCAAGTAGAAATAGCTAACATTAAATGAGATTACAGTCTGATGTATGAATGAAGTCTCTGAGGACATTCATACATATATATAGACAGTGCTAATATTATTCATGATTCACTGACTAAGTCTCCAAAGATTTGACAGATTTGACACTCAATAATTATTGAATTACACATAAAAACGTCCTGCACTGAAGCTCAAGAGAAAAAAACCTTGATAGAAAACAATAGTGCCTCAGTAATCATAATGATACACTGTATTTACAGTATTCCTATATTTAATTATCATTTTAGTTATGCTGTGTAGCAATTTCAAATATGCAAAATAAAATCCTTGGTATTTTTGTTTGTCTAACAACTTTTCTTTAACACTTGCTTTTATCAATGATTAAAACTTTAAGTCATACAATCACATGGAGTAATCTAAAAATATACTTCACCTATACTCCTCTTAAACAATTATTGTAGCAAAAAAAAAAATTATATTAATGTAAGTAGTGCAGGCATGTGAGTACTGAAAACATAATTGTATCTCAACAATCAAATCTCATTAGAGTTAACAATGTACAAAACAATATGTACCTAACTGCTGGCAGTAACGAAGAGCCCAGCAGTATGCAAATATAACTTCTTCAAAAGCTCGGGGAAATGGATTTTCAGGAGCCAATGAATAGTCAATAGACAAAATAGGCACTTGAAGATCTTTGGCCCAATGTCGTAAGTATACCTAAAAACAAAATAATAGTTACTATTTAAGAATATATTGAGGTGATATTTTCCTACCTTATAATAAAATATTTAGATATTTTATTTTAAATATAAATTTAACATTAAGTTTGTTATATAAAATTTATTTAACTTAATTTAGATTGTTCTAAAATAGAATGGTAATGCTAATTTATTAGTTGATCAAAGTTTTTTTAATTATATCTTGATATGTAAATGGTGGTGGTGGAGATGAAAATAAATATGCTCCATTGTTGAAAATGTTCAAGCAAATAATTTTATTGTAGTTCTTTTTGTAATGTATGAGTCATTAATTGTATGTCAAATTAAGGATTTTAAGATCCCAGTCGAAAAGATAAGAAAGGAATTTTTAAGTAATAAAGGCGAAAATATTTGTGCAACATTTTCTTTGTTACTGTTTATAAAAAGAGATCTAAAGTGTGAAATTTGAAGAAGAAAATGTTAAGTGCAAGGATGGGAGTGGTTTCTGCAAAGACTATATAAACAAATTTATTTGTACCACTAAACATCACATGATCACCGTTTCTTATGCTTGCTCATAACAGTTATTAACACAGGCAAAACTCTCCATACAGTAGTGCCATTCAATGCAAGCCAGAGTAATCAATGGATGTGGATGAGTAGGCACTAGATAAGGATTTTATGCAGAAGCCTTCTGGCATCCATTGATTACTCTGGCTTGCACTGAGTGGCACTACTGAATGGAAAATTTTGCCTGTTTTAATAAATTTATTTATAATGTTATGATTCTTTTTGTTTTATCTCATAGAAGTTTCCAATATATTCTGGCTAAGTAAATCCATGATTCCTCCCAGGAATGCTTTTCCCACAACTGTATCTTCGTATGCCGAGTGGTGAAAGAAGAGCAATCACCCCAGGACAAGAATCAGCCACAAGCTAGCCAAAGCAACCGATCTAGGATAAAATGGTCATTTATCATCTTATATGTAAAAGTACAGCTATGAACAGCAAATTATAGTTAATGGCAGTATCTCTTCCAACAATGCATTTAAGCCAGCCAAACTTTACATCCAAAGTGATATATTTCAACACAATAATTGTATGTCGGATTTCTTCACATCAGCAGTGTGTCAAGTTTCAAACCGGGTAATTATGAACTCTTTTGTAAAAAAAAATGCAATCGGATGTTTTATTTGCTTATGCCTCGAACTGTTAGAAAAATAACATTATATACTAGAGAAAGTATTACTGATGTAACTTAATTATATTTATTCATAATATTTTTATTGCTATTATCTTTTCAATATGATCTAATGAATCTATTTGGTCTGGGTCATAATTAAGTATGGGGTAAATCTTTTATTGACGTGATATTTTAATGTTTAGTTTTTATTCTAAATAACTCAGATCATGAGATATTTTGGTAGAATCAATGTTATTTGCTAATCTTTGTTATGCTCTTTTCCAGGTCATCTCCTAAGACTTAGAATGAATTAGGGATCGAGCAACTTGCATTACGGTGGTGGGTAATCTCTATACTTAGATTGCTCATGTACACTAGCTTTAGTCCTAATGTAGTCCTTTGTTGAGCAGTGGTTCAGGAGGTCCCTTTGTAATCACTGTGTCAATTGTGATAAGGCATTTTGTGCATAACTCTCATTATAGATACATTAATAGTTATTTAGAAAAGTATTTAGTTAGTTAAATATTGATTGTAAAAGATTTGGAATGAGAGTTAGGAAGTTAATAGGATAGAGATTTAAATTATGATCAAATAGATTCATTGGATCATATATTTAACGAAAATTAATAAAAGATTTTACTATGCTTTATTTTATATGTTTGAATTTTAATTTGTTAGTGATGTAAGAAATGTTTCATTAATTCCATAGTGTTACCTTTCAATCATCAACACTTAGTCCATTTTTAAGATAATAATCAAGGGATATTTATCTCACATGGGTTTTCATGTACTATAACAATTATTTTCATTGTTGTGAATAGGATCGCTAAACAAATAAATTATGACCAGTTTACCTGAAATGATTTAAAATATTATTCTTTTCTTGTCTGGTACCATGATGTGATGTGATATGGCTATGCCTTTATTGAAGTCAGGAATCTCTCAGCCACTATACTAAGAAAAACCTGTTAGCCATTTTACCTTCCCTTTCCATTCTTTTTCCCCATATTTTTCTTTATCCTGCTCCATCCCATATCCACAACATCATCTTTGTCCACTCTATGACATTTATATCTAGATCCCCCTTATCTTTTTCCAAACCCAACATAAAAACCAAGAACCCATTTTTTGTTTATATTTATTCTCCCACAACTTCATTATTTGCACCTTTTCTGCTTTTAAGCATTTACATTCAATTAGCAGATGCCTAAAATGCTTTCCTTACATAATTTGCAAACTAAATCATCCAGATTGTTAATGACCCTATTCCAGCCTTAAATAGTAAACTACTTTCCTTGCTATTATTGTAAATTAATTCACAACCAATATTCTCTTACTTCTACATATATTTAAACTCTTTTTACTCTCCATGCTGGTTCTCCATCTCTACAGCTCTCTATTTTTTATCAATGCATCTATTATTCTATCTCATTCTTTGCCACTATAACACTCAACAATCCTCCTACCACAATCATTCCACCTTTTGTACAAATATATTTGGCATAAAGTCTTTATCCACATCTTCTGCAAATCATACTACCTTGCTCACCCATCTTGTTGCCTGTCCTTTACACGTAACCCAATTAAATACTATTTTGACTATTCTCTTACTATCCATAAATTGCAATCTACTGAACATTTTCATTTTGCTTTTTGCATCTCTCATATAAAAAATGTGACCGTCGCATTTCCCCTTGAATTGCCTCCTTTGCCACCCACACGTCTGCATCTAATGCATGTCTTTCTACTACTCTTTGTACTTTTTCTAAGTCATCTAAACCCCCTTACTAAAAACATAATGCATAATTACCATAAGTTAATCCTGTTACTGCCATTTTTTTCCATACAATTTTTGCTACATCATATTTATTATATGAAAAAATGTTAATTTCTTTATCAGTTCCTTTCTTGTCTTTGCTTCATCTATCAATTTTTTCTCCCATTCATCCAAGCAATTCCTCTGATTATTTAAGACAATTACCAAATAGTTATAGCTATTCAGCACATTTAACTTTATATCCCCCAATAAAAATTCTTTCTCTTCTCTTTCCCCAGCAATTTTCATCATTACTTTTTATTTCTCTTCACTAAATTTAATCCCCATCTCTTTATCCACCCTTGCGTATCTTCCCTACTTTTTGTGCACAAGAAGATACCATTAACAAATAAAAGACCTGATAATGTATACACTCCCTTCCATCTATTAATGGTATCTCTATCCCTCTTCTAGTCTTTCTATTGCTCTCTCTATTTCTCTCAAATATAACAAAAACGAAATAGGTAACATAGGCTATCCTTGCCTTAGTCCCATCCTATTTTTAACTCTGATTCCATATTTTCTAATTGATACATTTCAGGTTACAACACAGTGGCGTCCTGTAGTGGTCACATTGCCATCATACATATCAACTTGTATTATGACAATATATATCAAACATATGTAATAAAATTAAATTTTCTATCTTTATTAAAAGCCTAAGTGTAATGTTCTCATTAATTATTATTCTTTCAACAATCAAGCTACCTGCAGTAATAACTTAAATATGGAATCTTGTGAACTGCATCATATTTCTAAATTTAACAAGCTGGTAATTTAGGTTCAAATCTTAAGGCTTTTCTAATTAAAAACTAATACATATATAATAATTCATTTTTCTTCAACTTGCATGAACTAAGACTAGTGACATCTTTCTTATAATCAAAAAAACACAAATGTAAACAATATATAAAATCGTGAGATATTAAACAACAATGTGTCTTGTGTATGTACACTGTATTTTATTCAGTTGCCATATTTTTCTTTTATTACTCGAGCTGAATGATTATTAATTCAAGCATTCGGATCTGATGCTAGATTATCAACCATGATATAATGTCCACAGTTTTAAAATAACTATAGGGAGTTTTTGACCCTATGGTAAAAAGATGATGAAACAAGAATAATGACTTTCTCAGTTGCTTATATCAGTTAACATTAATGGAATCTATTTTCTAACTTTTAAAATTATAAAATAAAAACAGAGTAAAATCAATAAACACTAAATGGATGAACAGCCAAACACTTGTGATTAGTGTCTAGATAATTGACCTGTTTATAGTAAGAAACACCAAGTATTGAATTGTTTCACCTGCTGAACCACTTGAAAATTAAGAGCCAAAAATCAAGAAAGTTAGGGTCAAGGGTATCTGCAGTTATGTTAAAACAAAATCATTAAAATATAACAAATGATGGTGTAAAATGATTAGCTTGGGTTCAAAAACCTAGAATCTTTTACATTTTTAATCAAGTACAAGCCCAGTGCTTCCTACCAGAAAGTGGAAAATTACTTTGAAATCAATTATAGCATTGAGTTACACTTCTAGCCAGTAGCTAATTATTTTATTCATTGCTTACATTTGGGGTTGGAAATAAATATTTCATTCATGTTTCTACCTTGTTATTTATTTTTAAATCTGTCTACACAGATTTAATATATTTTAAAAACAATTATTTCTCACTAACCAAGCAAGTTTTTCTTGACTTCTGTTGCTCTTAAAGATGTAAAACGCTTAACTATCAGTAATTTAAAAAAAAGTCCTATATCAAATTTCTCCTAATTAACATATTTGCAGATTAAGATAAAATAAAAAAATATACTATATAAAAGAAATTCCCATACCTTTAAAAATAAACTATCAATAAGGAATAGCAAAAAAAAATTATAAAATATATGTATGTATAAATAATACTTATAAACAAATTAAAATTATTAAATGTAAAATTATAATTAATAAAATATATGTAATCCAAGACTTAGCTATAAAATATTAAAATATTTTAAAAATATATGTTCAACAATTATTAGTGCAGTAGCAATCCCCCCCATATTTGGCATTTCAGTAACCCATGGTTTAAAAAAATTGAAAAAAAAAATGAAATTCATAAATTCCAAGAGCATCATGAAACATTTCTTAGTCAGACTTTTTTTATTTTAAATCCTCAGTTATGAGATTTCAAATCAGTTTCTCTCTTTCTCAATTTATTATTTGTGCTGTCTTTTTCATAATTATATTAATTCTATTTTATTTCATTTTTTTATTATTATTGATGCCTGAAAGTGAAAATTTTAAAAATTAAATTGTATTGTAGATGAATGTATTTATATTAAACATGAACACTGCATAAAGTTTTTTAATATCCCAACTTTCAAGTACCCACAGAATCACTTCATAAGTTATCAAGATATATTTATTATATATCACAATTTTCTTACTATTTTAACTGTTTTCAATTTTTCACATACAATGCAAATGCAATGGATACTGGGAGACAAGTAGATATTAGATAGAAATATACAAATCAACAAAAGCGAACTATTAAAAAGGCTAAAAAAGTAATAATATAACAACAATAATTGTTTTATCTAAGTAGGAGCAGGAACTGTGTTCTCACATACCCAGAATTGTAATGCAAATCATGCGTTTTAATAAATTCTCAATTTACATTAAAAATATCTAATGAATAATGTAATTTCATTAAAAAAATTTAAGAAATTGCATTTTTATACATATTCTAATTGACCTTGTGATATTGCAAAGACTAATATAATAATAAAATCATATTCAACAAAAATTTATTAAAAAATATTCTATTTTACCAGTGTCATCGCATATCCAGAAAGAGATTCTTACTTGCACTTACTTCGTGAGATTTGGATGACTGTGCTACAAAACCTCCACCATGACAGTGAACCACCAAACCAGGAGACAAAGGTGCCACTTTGTGATATGTAAAAAAATCTGGCTCTCCTTCTTTTAAACTTACATGTCTATCCATTGTCTAATAAAGTAAAGTAAAAAAAAAATAATAATTAAAATCATTTTCTGAAATACAACAAAAATAAGCCTCATAATTTTTTTTAAATTTTATACATATACACAGACACACACAAAAATCTTTCCACGTCTTTGCTGCTTTAACATTGCTACATTATAACAAAAATTAATCACTTTTTTTAATAGAAATTATTCAAGATATTGCAATTTAGTTTTTCTTTATACAAAAATAATAATGAAATATATAACTGCTAAATCTATCTCAGACTAGATTTAAAAAAAAAAGGTCAATTAGTTATGTAAAAATCATATTTTAACAATAGAACAATATTTTGATTATAAAGTCAATACTAGATCATATTCTACATGTCACACATAAAAACTTCATTCAATTGTTCAATATGATTTTTAAAAAAAACTGGATAAACAAAACAAAAAGGCTAATTTAAATTACATTCAACTAAACAGAATGAAAGCAAAATGTCAGAAATGTGTGAGAACAGCAGATTTATTCAAAATAAGATGACTGAAAACAACAAGTAAAATGAAAAAGAGGAAAGCAAGAAATTTTAAGAGATGAATTTAAATTTATTTATAAAATAAATCTTTTGAATAAAAATGCAAAAAAAAAAAAAAAGTGTAAAAAAAAACAACAAAAAAATCAGAACATATTTACGATGAATGCATTTGTTTGGAGTATGGTGTCATATGAATGTGAAACTGGTTTTTTGAGAAAATTGGAAAGAATAGGATTGGACAGTAAGGGAGTACAGCTTATGGGAAAGGTTGACTAAGATAAGTTGGATGAAAAAAAAAGCAATGATCAGATAATGAAAGAAATTATTATGGAAAGAAAACTATTAAACATGATAAAAATTTATGAAAATAAATTCTTGGTACTCTGTCTAAGAGATAATGATTTTTTACAAATGTTTTAGGTGATAAATAAAAGGAATAAAAATGGCATTTTAGAAAGAGTTAGGTAAAAAAAAATTTTTAATAATTTCTAGTGATTTTATAATAGATGCCTCACATAAAATGAAAAATGACTATTTTTTAATATATCACTGTAATAATAACTTTTTATATGTATATTAGCAATAATATATTCAACTATATTACTCTACTGCCATCTATTGCAAACTTAAGTAATTAATGGTAGTATCAATCAAAACCCCAGATCAGTTTCAACTAGTGGTCTTCAGCAGTGAAGAGCATTCTAATTAAGGCCAAAAAATTTATAATCAAATATATATAAATCAGCATTTATTTTTTATAGCATCAGTATACAATTGTAATCACATTCATATCGGCTTTTTCAAACCAAATTGTGCAAACGCTTTTTGCGAGTGTTAAATAATAAATGAATACCCTCTGACCCATACAAAATATAGAATTTATGCAGCAATAAAAGGAATCCTCTTATTACTATGACTCAAATATTTATATATGAGCAAATCTGAAGTACTGGCACAGAAGGTGTGACTATAGAACAGTCATTTTGAATTACTATATATAACTTATGAATGAATGACGCCGATGAAATTTAACACTTGCAAAAAGCATTTGCACAATTTGGTTTGAAAAAGCCGATATGAATGTGATTACAATTGTATACAGACGCTATAAAAAATAAATGCTGATTTATATATATGATTAATTTCAGTTGGAATGACGTTCAGTAAATTCTAGTAAATTTCATCGGAGTCATTCATTCATAAGTTATATATAGTAATTCAAAGTGACTGTTCTATAGTCACATCTTCTGTGCCAGTACT
The DNA here is from genome assembly GCA_028023455.1 of Epiperipatus broadwayi. NCBI lineage: Eukaryota > Metazoa > Onychophora > Udeonychophora > Euonychophora > Peripatidae > Epiperipatus > Epiperipatus broadwayi. Next base: position 943,656 of record JAQFVV010012505.1, on the reverse strand, counting down.
TCAGATTTTCTCATATATAAATATTTGAGTCGTAGTAATAAGAGGATTCCTTTTATTGCTGAATAAATTCTATATCTTGTATGGGTCAGAGGGTATTCATTTATTATTTAACACTCGCAAAAAGCGTTTGCACAATTTGGTTTGAAAAAGCCGATATGAATGTGAATCAAATATATAGTATTTTTGATTCACTTAATCTGAAAATAGAATATATTTTTAAAAAAATATAAATCAGTTTAATATCTTTAAAGGTAGAAAAAGAATGACCCAACAATGCAACTTCAAATTTTGATAAAAAGGCAAATATTAAAAAACATTAGAATCCAAATTACAGTGGATTAAGGAGACAAATATACAAGAAAAACAGGAAAAGTTCTGAATCATAGCAAAAGGTTTAAAAAAAGATACGAAAAAAGAAAAAAAATGACAAGAAGAAAAGATTTGCACAGAAAAGCTTTTATTGAGAAATATAATGATAATCTGACAAAGTTCAAAAAATAACAGAAAAAAAAAAATACACAAAAACAGAGAAATTGTTAAAAAAAAGCTTATAAAAGTGGTTAGAATTAAGACTAGTATCTATGAAGTTATAATAGCAAACTATATACTGAAATGAAAAAATAAAAAAAAGATTAGCAGCTGAAAAAATAAAAGCAATAGAAAGCTCAGAGATACATCACATTTTATAAAAGCAAAAATTAAAAAGATCTGGTATCTGATAATGTATAAATAGATGAATGAAACATGTTAAGGAGATGATTAATTAAAAATAATATCACAGGCCCAACTAAACCTGCAACTGAAACCTGGAAAACAGGAAATATTGCAGATTATAAATCTCTTTAATTACGTAAGCTATTAAAATAAAATTAAACAAAATCTGATGAATTGCATTTATAAAAATAAAAATGTAGAACATTTGGAAATCAATACTGGATATAATACATATATTGGAAATTATTAGAAATTAAAAACAGAGATATTTTGTACAATGGCTTTCATAACTATGATAAAAGTCTGCAATCAAGTACTAAGAGAGAAGGCAAAAATTAAAAAAAAAAAAAAACAACAGAAAAGTTCATTTACACTTTTTCAAAACAATTATTAAAATGTAACAGCCACAACCAATGATTAAAAATCATATATGAACACTTTATATCCCAGAAAATATTTAACAAAACATATGAATACGTGCAATCAAAAATTAAAATCTATCAAAATAAATAACAAAATATCAGGCAAATAATGTAAAAAAAAATGATATTGCTGTAACTACTTTATGGTACATCAACCATTTTAATAATGAACTCACCATAAGCTGGGATAGGGATGTTATAATTTATTTTATATTATTTGATTGACATTTTATTATTTGTTATTTCAAAAGTTTCCAATTTTTGATTATGTTGTACAGTTTATGAATTTATTTATGATATATCTGTCTGTGAATAAATATGCAAGGTTGATGTGGAAAAGAGAGACTAAAGATTCTGAGAAGATGGATTGAACTTCGGGGACCTTCATCCTGTAGTGGAATGATAATGGTTGACATTTGAAGAATAAACGTAATTAGCTGCTGAGAAAAAATGTAACTTAAATTTGAATGGGTAAATTTATGATATCAATGTTTACTAATTTTTTAATGGAAATAATGTGCTTCAATACAAATAATCACAGATATGCTTTTTTTTTTGACAAAAAAATATATTTATAAATGAAAGAAGTAATCATTATATGAAGTGAATTAAAAACGTATAAAAATTATTATGCTATATTTGGATCTTATTACTAAAGAATTTGTCCAATTCTGCTATAGAACAAATAAGTTTCTGTCGCTAGATGGCATGTTGATTCTTAGTCCAAAATATTCTCCTAAACTTAAGGAAATTACTTTGGGATACTTTGAAAATGATATTTTAAAAAAATAATAATTTTTGATTGACAAATTGTTTCTATCGTGAAAATAAGCAAGAAACATGAAACATCTAGATTATTTAATGCTATAAACTAAAAAGTAGATTTAAGACATTTAACTATTAAAGGTCAATTAGTTTAAAAACTTCAAAAGAGATTCAGAAATTTAAATTTAATATGCATATATTAAATTCTTTACAAAAGATATGTCCAAACATTAAAAATTTATTTAGTCCAATTTTTTCTGGAATGTTTTACACACATCAGCTTAGTGGTGATCAAGTGATAAGTTCAGTGCAAAAAGTTCTCAAATAAATCATATGCTTAAAAAAGTAAAAGCACACACACAAAATCCACGAAGTCAATTAAATGTTCTAGTAGCCTCAATCTTTCATTTAGATGTTTGAACATCACATGACCTTCCAAGCGACCAACCATATGATTATCTATTTTATAGTCTAGATGCCTATATTTACATATTAAGACTTTTACAGAAGTGTCAACAATCAAGGCAGTAGACTAGTAATCTTGAATGACAGTGACTTGTTTGGCTTTACTGCTTGCTTAACAAATAATGATAATAAAGATCACTTTCACTATTGAAAAGATTCAAATCCATATCAAATTATAAACGCTGATATATTCAAGGAATTATATCGCAAGGTTGATGATTCTTTATGTATGAATATGATTACTAACCCTTAATTACAGAAAGAAGAAAAATCAGTATTGAATGTATCTTATACATAACTGAAAAATGGATATATTCTATATCTATAGTGCATTTCTTTTCATAATATTCTAAAGTCGTCTACCAAAGTTTGGGTAATTAAAGGACACCAGATGGAATAATGCTATAATATTCTTATTGCCATCAGTGAGGACCAGGATCCAAAACTGGTACTAATGCATTTATTCATCCAGAAGTCAATTTTTATCCCTGAAATTTAAAAACACTAAGGTTTTAAACCCATGGCAATTCATTTGCATAGTTATATTGATCTAATACTAAGTTAGTTTTTACGTATTTTAAAAATATCAAGATACCTGGGGGAAAAATACTAAGCCTGATAAAAATTTCCATATTTTATCCAGCTTAGATTCAAACCCAGGATATGGGTATAGCAAAAAGGTATATTAACAACTACACAGTCAAGAACTTTCCATATTAGTGTGAAAATCATTCAATTTCAAGCACTTATAAAATAAAAATTCAAATATCCAACCAGTCCCCCCCCAAATCCCAATTCTAAGTTATGCTATATCATTTAATAATCGGACTGATTAATTTAAAAGCAAATCTGTTATAAAAACAAATGATTAGTCTAAATTAGTTATGATAGATATATCTTGTGGCAGAATCAATAAAAATTCAAGACAAATTGAATAGTTTATGTATATACATAAAATTTTAAAAATAAAAGTTGCAACAAAAGTAATACAGAAAAGTGGAAACAAATTTAATACTACTTAATAGCGCACAAAAATCAAACTTTAAAAAAAAGCATAGAATAGCATCACAAGAGAAAAGCATGACTATTAGGATGCCAAAATTCATTAATATTGTTAGTGACATGAGGACTGAAATGGCTCTTACCTTTTTTGTTGTCAGCAAAATCTGTCAAAAACATTTAATTTATTAATAAAATATTATGATTTAATATAAAAAAAATTGCATTACATATAAAAAAAACATGGCTAATTTGTGTTAAAAAGAAAATTTATGGCCTGCAATTCTATAAAGATTATCTCACAGGAAAATGAACTTTTTTTTCAAACAATAGTGAGTCAAAAAAGTACCCAAAAAAAAGAATTAAAAAAATTAAAATTCAATGTACTGGAAGAGAACTTACATTTGTTAACAAAATTTTTAAAGAATTGAATATTATTCAAGAAGTTGAATATTATTCAAGAAGAGAAAAAATTTCTAGGTAGTTCCATATGGAAATCAGTGGGAAAATAAGCAGAATAGAATTTGAAAATACAATATGTTGTAGAAAAAATTTTATGAGGATATTAATATAAGTTGAGTAGGAATTCAATCCTAGTAACAGGTAATACAAATAAAGCAATGTCAATAGAAAAGTAGCCATAACAAAACCTACAGGACAGACAATGATCAACAATTAAAAAAGGATAAGAGAGAGAATGAAAAGAAGTAAAAAAATGAATCATCAACTAAAAGATCATAAATTAGATACTTAGAGTTAATAATCACATGTTGCATTAAATGAAATTTAATCATACCAATCCTCTTTAACTATATATCTAATAATATCACTGTATGAATCACAGTTCATAGATAGTGCCTTCTATCAGCTCATTATTCGATGTTATATAATTACAGTATTAGCGAATTCTGAATTGAAAACTATGACAATACAAAGCTCACAAAAACAATGTCAAGGACATCTTCATCAGCCATGCCAAATCCTCAAACAACCCTAACAGCAAATTACAAAAAGCTTAAATCTAATTTATATTATGCAATCTTATATGTTTTATTCGAAAATATGAAAGATGAAACACACATACATATTATAAGTAATGTTTTTAAAAGTTAATAAGTGCACAGATAATTTATATTGTGGATGAGTAAAAATTATAGACAATATTTTTTTTTATAAATTCTTACTATGAAAATTTTTGAAGATAAGGGATAGACACAAATATATTTTATTAATATCCTCTATCTTTTTGTTAATGTTGAAATCTCTAATTGAGAATATTAATTAGTACTTAAGGATTGGTTATTCTATTGTTCAGTATGCCAAAAAACAAATGTTTGTTTTTGAATAAATATTTAGAAAACATTCTGGAATGAAAAAAATGCACTATGCTCAAATAATAATTAAATTGTTTAATACAAAGTAAAGGAATTTCAAATAACTTCATTCATAACCAATAAGTCAACTTATCAACAGAAAATCTAATTAATGCTTCATGTGTTGGTCATACATTCATGAAAACACTCAAAAACAACTGCTCCTGACTTTGTGTTGACCTTTAAACTATATTCATGCGAATAGTTACTAAAATGGTCTCAGTAATTATAGCCATCTATAAAAGCGACTGAAATACTTTATTAATCAAATAGGAGGGCATTGTGTGTGTTTGCCTTTATATATAGGTACAATAATATTTTTTTAAAAAAAATCCAAATGTTAAAAACTAAACAATATTTATAAATTACTATTTATAGAATCAATTATTTTCATACTTTACTTTTTCATATTTTATGTGGCATTCTCTTAACAAATTATAAGTATGGAGTATATCACTCTTTACGCAAAGTAAATTTCTATTATCTAGTTCAGTAGTATGCAACATTATTACACTTGCAACCCCCATACTCAGATTGAAATTTTGCATGACCCATTATATGCTGCTACCATTCTATTATAAACATATATGAATTGTAATAATAAAAGTCGTTTTACCACATACAAATATATATGTTTATATTATATTTCAGTGCATACAATTTGATATAAGATCTTTGAAAAAACTGCATATTAACAAAAAATATGTAATATTTTGTTCTGAGTAGAACTTGATTTGTAGTAATTACAACTTTTTTCACTGTTTTAGAAAATGTGTACATTCAAGAACATAGTATCATATATCAATGTTGGGAGGATACTAGCATGAAGAATAAAACTCTAAAAAGAGAAATTGAGAACAATATAAGCAAAGTGCCATTATGATGTGCTGTTTAGACAAAGCGGATTGGAATATAAAGAAGGCAATTTTAAACACAAAAGTGGTCAGACACACAATAATGAGTTGAGCAGTTTTCATGTATATTTTAATAGTATTTAGGTTTTTGTTTTTTCAATTAAAAATTTATTATCCAACATGAGAATTTCTCAAAATTTTCATGACCCCCCCCCCCAATAATTTTTCTGCGACTCTTTCTAAGAGGTCGTGACCCATAGGTTGCGCAATGCAGATCTAATTTACCATGTGACTTTCAATAATAAATGTGAAAGAAATCTTTTTAAAAAATCACACATATGCATAAAGCATAGCTATATATATATACTATCTTTTAAAATTATTAAAAAATAAAACCATTTAATTTTTAAAAAATATATATATAAACATGCACTTCCACATTATTATGGCTACGTGTTGCAGAAACTAAGATGAATTAATGATAAACATACCTACATCCACACATCGAAAGTATGAAATATACTATGTAATTATTAGTGAAAAACACCAGCTTACATTACTTTTAGATCACAAATTTGTAATTCGATGTTTAAAATGCAATGACATAATTAAAACAGATACCTTTCATTACATAATGAAAGATTTTAATTATGAAATATTGTATTTATGTATATTAAGCTCTTTGCCCAAAGGAAATGGACATAAAGTGCTATAACCAAGCAATAATATTTTATAACTGAAAGTACAGTAAATTTATTCTAGCATCATAATTTTAAAATTACATATTATAAAAATTATTAACATACGGTTTTCTTAATCTTAGAACACAGAGAATATAATTCAAGTCCTTTTGTGGAGAAAATGTTGCAGTGCATTATTATGGTCAATATAACTATTCAACTTACCTGTCCTTCACGAATCTCAGTGCAGAGCAACCTTGCAAAGACAGGTGCAATACCTTTATGTGAAGATGGTGGTTGGACAATTACCCGGCCACTGCCATCACTTCTAGGTAGATCAAGGGGTTCCGGTGGGATAGTTAAAACTTTATTTACTTGAAGAGATGGGCAAACCAAACCAGGAATTTGCTACACACACACACACATAAAAAATAAATAAATAAATAAATAATTGCCATATAAAAATAGCAAGATTACTATTAATAAAAGTATTAATGCTTTCACTACTAATGAAGAGAAAGACATTTACTAATTCAGAATGAATACTAAAACTTAAGAAACAATTATCTTATAATAATAAATAAAAAAATTATTTTACAGATGCACTTTTAAACATCAGAGCTCATTATTACTGTATATAATGCATTTTAATATATTTGTAATTAAATGCGCAGGTCATATGACAGTCAAACATTCAAATGGTGTTTTGAGCACAACAATTCTATTTAAATGAAGTTTGTTTTTATTACTTTAATTAGCTGAGAATTGATGCAGGAATCAAAAGATATAACTACATAAAATCATAAAGTGTATATAAACAATTGTATGGTTGGATGCTCAGGAAATCAAATGATATTCTACACCTAAGTAACAGGCAGAACACCACAGTTTCATTCAAATGATCAAGCTGATTTTTTTAAAAAAATTTACATAGATAAGAATTAATCAAGAACCTTTGGCTGTCAAGTGTACTATTCTATTACTGTGCTAAATCATACGGGGTAGCTTTCAATGTAAAAAACAAAATTAAAGGCTGAAAAATTATTACTAGTGATAATCAAGCTCTAACACTCAAACAGCTGCCTGACTTCAGCAGCAGCCATCTTGATATTTCTGCTGCATACATTCATCATAAGTTAATGATATAAATTAATGATTTGTATTAGTCTATCATATAATATATTTCATATAAAATAAGCTGATGCCTTTCAAAAATAAAACTATAAACTCTTCATTCTTTTTCTTATTGCTAACTTTATTATTAAACTGTTATAATATTTAGACTGCAAGTGGTCATCATCAGTATATTATAGAATAAAATATCAAATCAAAACAATTCTTCATGTGGACAATTAGTTTTATTAATAATGGTCAAATATAGCCATTCTAACTCAAGACACATACAATTTTTAAAGAAATGCTTTTATTCACAATAAATTTTCTTCAGCTTTCACAAATAAAAAGGGAGGTGTTAATGTTTAGAAATATAGAAGTCCAGTGTATGAGAAAGTACATCAATCATAAATCAATGCTGTTTTTGATAATTGTCTGGGTTTTTTTTTTTTTTTGCAAGATCACATGGGAAAGTTCTAATCATTTTGATATCAACACTTGCACTTTCTCCTTGAATTTTTATATTTCAAATTTATAATGTTTTTGAAAATGGCTAAACCAACTGAAAAGCACAGAAAAATATTAATTTCTACTTTACTTCTACAAGCCCTATGGCTTAACCACAGCCTTTTCCTGGATACAATTATTGGCAAGCATTGCAACCAATAGAGATCTTCAATACAGGCAGATAACCATTATTATATTAGCTCCATATTACTGTACCTTCTCCATGATATTTTAACAAGTGAATGGCAAAAACTCATTGTAGCCTTGGCTTTCAAATTCTCACTGTTTCTTAATTAAGACCTAATAGTTAACTCAGATCTTTTAAAATGAAAAGTGATATCTATTTTTCTGGGGGGGGGGGGTCTTCTTTTTTTAAAATAACTTTTACCTTTAAAATTAAGCTGTACCTAAATGGGTTTTTTTAAAAAAAGAATTGATAGTATTGAAAATAATAGTACAGTATAAAAATATAACAGTAAACTGCAACAATATATAAATATAGTGAAGTATGAGTTGTTAGTCATATAAAAAAACTTGCAAATAAATCTGAATACAAACTTTATTTATTAGTTAATAAAATTCTTTATTTAGCCTATTCTTCTCAAAATGCCTTATTTATATAAAAATTACTCTTCCACACTTCATTTTTAAAACTTGTTTTTTATTTCATGTTGAAATAATTACAATAAAGTTTTTAAATCATGCAAATATTTTTTGTGTGTGAGCATTTCTATGTTTCCACTTTGAGAAATGATTTATTTTGCAAGCATCCCATTCCTGGAGTTGCAAAATATAAGCAGAACATTTTTGAAATATTTGTAAGTCAAATCACTTATTTATCTGATACACTCATAAAATCTAACAATGTTTCTTCTTTCAAGAGATATAAATATTTTCAATACAAAGATAAATTACAATCGTTATTACGAAAGTACAATATAGAACTATGGCTGCTAAAAAAATAATATGAATCCATTTCCAACATTAAATAACTTTTTACAGAAACTGATCCACGAAATTTGTGGAAAAATTTGATAAAAATTATTCCTCATTTAAAAAACAATAATAGTGACATTAAATGAATACTGTAGTTTTCTTTACTAAAAGATTATATTAATTATTGGGTTTCTAATCCTTTTAGTAATAATAATAAACAGAAAACCACTGTACTTTAGAATATGAAAATTTCATCAACTTGACAATTAAAAATTATATTTAACAAAGTTTTAAATAATTTTTGAACATAATTTACAAGAATATCTAAATTTATTAAAACAATTACCATTTTATAGACCATATTTGTGTCAAAGCAAATTAGTGCAACAAAATATAGAAATAAGTAGAATGCCCATTTCTGATAATTGAATTCACTACTTACAATTAGAAAAAATTTCGAAAGAATACTCAACGAAAAAAAAGAAATTTAATTTATATATTAATTACTAGTTTAAAAGAACAATATACATTTTCATTAAAAATTGTCAGGAATCTAAAAAATTTTACGAAAGGGAAAAAGATTCCAAGATTAAAATTAATTGAGAATCACTACTATAAATACAGCAGGGTCACTTCTTTTAGAGTTCATTTGCAAATTTCTGTTAGAGGTAAACACTCTGTTCAACTGTTCTTTTTCACTTCATCTTCTTCACATTACTTTAAACTTTTCCATGTCTTATTGAACTGAAAGAGACAGAGCTATACCATGAGCAATGGACTTTAAGCACCAGATATCACCATATGGTGCATATTTATTTTTATGCAGCCATACCAAAAAAAATCCTTTTACAATTTATATTTCAAATTTTATATAATTCATTAAATACAATGTTCATATATAAAATCTGTCTTTTAAAAATAAATAGATATTTTTTATAAATATGGCATGTCCTATATATTGTAACAGAATAAAATGGGGACATAGAAATGTTTACTCTTATATACCCCATGAATTAGGTAAAGCTAAAATATGTAACAGTATAAAATATATAACACAAAATCTATAACAATATAAATGGGCTAGCTGAAATTAATAGAGCTACACAAATTGATCAAACCAAATCTGTGACAATATAAATTTAAGTAATAATTTTATTTAAGCTATACTAATAAACTAAGCTAAAATCTATATTGGAATAAAATTAAACTCTATTAATAACATTTATATATTATATATAATAACCTGATTGGTAGCCAAAATTGTAATACACAATTTAAAGTAATTTATTTGAAAAATTATAATGGATATATTAAGTAATAGTTTATATTAGGATTCATTACTAAAATAACCTTTTATTATTAAGTACTAAAATTAACTATTAAAGAATGAATAAAATAATTTAAGCTTGAAAGTCTGTGTTCAAATCCCTTATAATTACATTTAAACTCCAAGTATATGAATTAAGCTTGTATTTCAAATATTTGTACAGATTCAGCTTGTATCATACTCACCCCTCTTCTGTGTTTTTAAATGGATATGGTCCTATATATGAGGGGTCAGAGTTACTTAAACTCAACATGGGCAGACAATAATATTGATATCAACAAGGAATTTGGGCATTCCATCATCAGATTTTCAATGACATAGAAGGCTGAAGAGTTGGATGGTGGAATAGATTGAAGCCTGTCCATTAAAGTTTGAAGATTTGTTATCTTAATATAAACATGGGCACTAATTACATATATGTGTGGAAGATGATGATCTGGACCAACTGATGAGTGCTGGTTCAGCACAAAATATGTATACTGAATTTCATTTACTTTTTTCATGTGTGTGTGGTCATGTGTATCGGTTGTATGAGATAGAATAGATAGCTGAAGAAAGCTTGAAAGTCTGTGTTCAAATTCCCTAGAATTACATTTACTATATACTTCCAAATGAAAAAATTAAGTTTTAACAAAATGAAACTAAAATGATCTGATCCTATAAAATTATTATTATTATTTTTTCAAAAATGATTACTATTATTATTACAATGTTAATTTTACTACTTAACTAATATGTGGAATTCTTAATTATTAACATTAGATTATAACAAATTATTATTAGTAAGCAATCACATAAATGATCTGATGGTGTAATGGTTAGAATGTGACCCTGACAAGCCCATGGTGTAATTTAAGTTGATATGGAGCTGGATGAATGATTAAGGTAGCCCACTCTTCACCAAATAACATTTAGGATTGCTAAATGATAAATAATGTATGCACTGGTAAAATCTGGGTAGGTCATATGAAGATATATGATTGACTGTAAAGAAAAAAACACTACTGTAACTATAAACAAAAAACTATTATAATAAACATATTTGGACAATTGATCTTCAATGAGTAAACTACACAGAAAAATAAAAGATTATAACAATTAAATATAGAAAAGTTTTCTAGTAGTGCTTAAAATTTATTTAGCTCTGATTATTAACGCCCTCTATTGGAAAATAAAAGCAGCATTTTTACAATTCTAGATAAACATTTTGAATTATATAACAATTTTTTTTTTTAAACACTATTCTAATTCTATGTTTACAAGAAAATATCATGTTTATAAAAGTTAGAACTAAAACATTATTGATTTTTTTGTCAAGCGATTTAAATTGTGCACAACAATTTGACAACCTTAAGCTTTTTCAGTTCATATTTGATTTTTCAAACAATCGTAACTATTCCTATTTTATATATCATTCTGTTTTCCTCTATAGATTTTCTAATATATTCTTCATAAGTCCTCTTTCTTCTTAACTCAAAAGCCTCCGGTTTCTTTACTCACTCTAACTTATCATCATTTATGCCATACTTAAAGGATCTCTCCAAATAAAATATTTAAAAAGTATCTATCTTAAAACTAAATTTAATGAAAATCAAATAATCTTCTACTCCCATTGAAATGCCACCCATTGCAATTCTCATTCTAATATCTTCCTCATTATTCCTAACGACAGGTATCAAATTATTTAAAAACTTTAAAACATTTACAATTTCCACTAGAAATTTTTGGCAATAATTATTTTAATTCTTCAAAATTATTATTTTTTATATTCGTGTTTTTTGGGATTATCCAAACCAATATGTAATGTTAACAAAGCTCCAACACTTTTTAAGCATCAAATAACATCATTAGTCTTTAAATTTGAGTAAAATGTATAAAAAATAATGTTAAAATGCTAAAGCTGCAAATAATCATTGGATTTGAATTCCGGACAGCCTACTTCGGATAACTATGAAATGCTATTGCTTGGTGATAGTGCTTGTTTAATTATTGGCTCCATCATTCTTAGAGAGACCACTTAAATTGAGGAATTTTAAAACAGGTATTAAAAAAAAAAAAACTCATTTTCTTTGTATCCTTTTATCTTATACGTATTTAAATGAGTAAAAAAAAAATCAAAATAATTTTTATGAAATAAAGAAATCTCCAAGCACTGCCTGTATGAAATTCAGTTGAACACTTCTCTTGTTTTTATCATCGTTCAATTGAAATTAGTTCCATTTTTATCTGTTTTGTGATTGAATGATAAAATATGAGTGAGATGTTTAATTAAATTTAATACTGATGGTACATATTATTTCATTATTTTTTTAAAATTACATAGTAATTGACACTGTTTAACAATGATGTTAATAGTAACACAAGTCTCTAGAAATTCTTCATTAGAAAGTAAAACAAAAATAAAAAACTGCCAAACCACTACCAATCAGCAACTGGAAAACTTAGTAATGCTTACTCCTTTACTATTATTCTATGGAAGACTGTTGAAGGAGCACTGCACTTGTAGTGGATTATCTGAAGGCTATTTTATCTTTTACCTGCAAAAGTAAATGCAATCATAGTCTCAAAATTCACAGGAGTGACACCCACCCAAGTCACAGCATACTGCAATGACATTTTTAACTTTCGAAATCAGTACATCAATCGTCATCTCAATATCTAAATTGTCATGAAATATTTATTATCTAGGGAAAAAATAGCCGTACATTCATTTAGTGACCATTATTATGTAATTAGATGTGTTGACTATCTATCTGGGTGGATCTATGTTTGTTTTGATCTGAAATTTTTTCAAGTTTCATCTGGTTTGAAATTGAATCCCAGATTTATTAGACTAACTAGTTGTGCACTACTGCTTCCAGAATGCTGTGTTCTGATAACTTTTTCTTGCATGGCTACTTTGCCTCATGGAAACAACTAATTGGATAAAATCCATACAGTATTAAAATATTGTGCCAATGTTTACCACTGTGGCATGATAATAGTTCAAAGATTTTGATAATAACTTGAGCTCTTTTTTCCCTCTCACATAAACAACTATCAAGTCCTCAAAGTAAAGCAGTGTAAAGTTATGCTGACCAGTGGGTGTAACGTTAACTCAAAGACATTTGTAACATCATGTCCTAAATAATGTAATAGAATTATTATAAAAAAAAAAAATAAGGGGAGGAAATTATCTGTTGTTTTTTTGTTTTTTTTTATAAAAATATTATATTAAATGTAATTTTAAGAAAGAAATTAAAAAAAATAATAAAATGCAGAAAGGAAAACTGAAATCAGAAATGATAAATTTAAATACGTTTTGATAAAAATAAAAAAAAGTTTTAATATTTTAAATGATTTGTTTAAAGTTTGAAAAAAACGTGAAACATAATTAAGCCATCTAAAAGTGATGCTTTTAGACCAGACACTTTGTTGTGTTTGCATTTTGATCACAATGAAAAACTGAACTGCTTCCCCTCTCTCTAACCCCACTGCATGCCACCAATGGTTCTCTGAAGAAGACAAATACAGGAAATCAAGGTGATTGCCATTATCATAATACCAATTATTCCAGAATTTGATGAATAATAAAATCTCTGCCTTTAACTCCAGATCTAGCAACTGAAACAATAAATTACTATAATTGAGCCAATGATGATTCATAATGGCATCTTTGCAACAGTTTGCTATGTTTTGACAAGATCTATTTTAGCACCTCATATAATGTATATAAATAAGAAAAATTTTACAGCATGGCATTAATGCAGCAGGTAATGTTGGCCAACAATGACCCTTCATCAATGTTGATAATAGTGTAATACTACATACCATTGCACTGCATGGTTTACAACAGAGGTGAAGAGTTAAAGATTCATGCATCATAGCATAACTATCACTTCTGATGCTTAAATGTTATATAGCTTTTCAAGTGTTGAACCATGGTCTAATCCAGTAGTAAAATAACAGCCGAGAACTAAAGATCCATAGATTACAGCTCAACTGTCATTTTCATTGCACAAATGCCACAATGAATACAAACTTTTTGATTATCTTTGCTCTGTATAGTTTAGCTAGTGGTAGGGGGGAGGATTCAGATCTGAATGGCTCAAATTCAGTTCTCAAAAAAATCATTATTAAATATTAAATATTCCATCTACCTCTATAGTATCCTCAAGTATTATATGACTGTCAAAGCACCTTACTAGGCGATTACCCTATTACTGCTTGCAAGCAGAATAAATTACTTTATGAGAGTTTGTAATCAATATATGACCAATCACATATGAGTAAAAAAAAAAATTGTAATTAATAAAAATTTAAAAAAGGATTTTCTTTTCTAAAGTGAATTGTGAAATACTATATAATAAAAATATTTTGAAATGCTTATATAATAAGAGAGTTACTGCACGATTCAAAAATATTTAAAGATTAATTCAAAAACAATCACGAAAGTTTACATATTACATTAATTTATAAAAAAAAAAATCAATGCATTTAAAAAAAAAAAAAAAGTCTTATATAAACTAAATCTATTGTTCGCTATCTTTTTATTTTCTTGACATTTAAATAAAGTAACTAAGACTACTATATTTTAAAATGTTGTTTAAAAATAAGTAATAATGCTTATAGCTATGAATCTAATTTCATATTTCAGAAGCATTATTAGGTCACTAAAACATGTCTTCAGATATAATATATACATATCTAGATACAAAAATTTAAAAATAGATTTTACACACCTCCTACATTAAACAAATTAATAAATAATTCTAAAGATAAAACCTCATTTATAAATAAAAATTGTATCGTTTATAAATGGATATGTAAGTATAGTAGTGGTATAGGGGAATAGAGATGCACGTTGAAAAAAAGAACTAAAAAGCACTTGCTGTTGTTAAAAAGAGTTCAGAAATCGAATCAAAATTGCAAAGTAGATAATAATGTTTCAGCATATGTTTTTCACGACCATAACAATTCATGTATTTATGGTTTTAACTTCAATTACAATAACATTAAAGTATTGCAAATTGAAAAAAGTAACAACAAAAGAAAAATAAAAAAAAGCTACGCTAATATACAAATACAAACATGAATTAATTAACAGGCAGGTAGCAAACGTTAAGATCACAGAATTGGGGGAAGATTAGCCTTTCAAAGTGTTAGTTGACAAAGACTATGATCTAGATATATATACAGCACTCACACACACACATGATAAATATGCAGGCACTACATATTTCTAACACCTATAGCTTCAGTAGTATAGCAGTTACCACAACTGTCTGCCAAGCCCACACTATAGGTTTCAAACCCAAGCTCGATATAACTTGGAAATATTTTTCCAGGTCTCAAAAAGATTTAGAATTTTACTTTCAGATAGCCAAACTGTAGCCCAATCAGTTATCTATCCAATTATTGGTTGATTAATGGATAAGTGGGCAAGACAAGGATGGAAAACCACTAAAAATCTCCTTTATTGTTCCTCATTTGATGACTTTTGGAAAGACCTTGCCACTGCAGTGGCCTATTTAAAGGGTGTTTTACTTTTCATTTATGCATGCATAATGAAAAAATGCCAAGAAGAAATGAGAAAATACTTCCATCTGTAATTAAGAATATTTCTGATAAATAATAATACATGGATATAAACCCAGCCAAATAAAATAAGCTACTAATTGTGTAACTCAATTTGCTCAAGCATAAGAAAGGTCTTGTCTATATTGGATAATGCACAAAACTGTCACGAACCCGACTTAAATTCCAAGACTAAATCTTGAAAATTATTTCATACAATGGGTATTTCCCAAGCAAGCTCAGATTTCTTCAGGTAGGTAACTCAGTGGAACAACTAAAATATAACTACAACAAATGTGTTGGTGTTCAAATACAAATAGCTAATTTCCACTTCCACCCCTAAATAATAATAATTTTATTTTATTTAAAGTGCACAACAACAACTAATAGTCAATTACAAAATGCACATTAATGATAATGATGAGAATGAAAAACTTAAGGGAAAAAAATTTTAAATTTCCACCTTTAAATCATTATCTCAAAGCATACGATAGTAATTATATACAAAGAAAAATATTAGCATATATATATAATGCATTAACATATACAGATATATAAAGCATCTAATAATTTCCAGAAAATTCATGGTCAATGTGATTTCAATACTAATAGATCTAGGATTATTATGATTTATAATTAGATATCAAATCCAAAATAAAGTGTTGAAAATTTGAATTATTATATTATTTGAATCATTACAACATAAAACCCTATTTTTAAATATATGTACAAACACAATGTCATTACAATCTGTTCATAAATTATCTGCAAAGTAGTCAATATAAGTATACGAACATAAATATGTATTTGTAAATACATATATATGCCAAATCATTATCATGACTATCCTAGCTAGCATTTGATATCTATCTACATTAATAGTAAACCATATGATAGTCCAAATCGAATTCAGATATTAATTTCTGGTTATTAGCTTTCCTCAGTGAGAAGCAGTCAATTGCGTGTATTAATCCAAAGGCCAGCTTTATTTCTATGATAATTAGAACTTAATTTATACATGAAGGTTTTGAATCCAAAACAACTCAATATAATTCTACAAATCTTAAACCAGCAACATTATAGTATTCTAATGACACTTTGGCAAATTAACCACATAAAATTTCATTAATATTTATATAAGTTCTTTAATTATATTTATAATCATTTGAAATTTGTTGATGAAACACATTTAGTACATAACCATGTATCAT
Organism: Epiperipatus broadwayi; assembly: GCA_028023455.1. Lineage (NCBI taxonomy): Eukaryota > Metazoa > Onychophora > Udeonychophora > Euonychophora > Peripatidae > Epiperipatus > Epiperipatus broadwayi. The sequence goes on along the minus strand of JAQFVV010012505.1, from coordinate 926,734 downwards.
TTATAAATAATATAATGCAGTTCTCTTTGATGAAAGTGAAAATAGCCAAAAATTTGAAGAGATTCTTGTTGATACTACCATCTAGTATTCATTGTTTATATAGATGGCTCTATGATAGAGAAATACAGAAATGGATTACGGCTTATATTTAATACCATATTATTACTATTTATTATTTAATATTTTAAATACAAGTATACTGTCTACAATGAACTTAATGTAATTAAAAGGGATAAGTTCCCTATAGCTACCCACTCCACCTTACACAACTGATACACATGACCACATACATGTGAAAAAGATAAGCAATCTCCAATATACATATTTCATGCTGAATCAGTACTCGTCAGTTGGTCCAGATCATCATCTCCTATACACATATATAATCAGTGTTTAGTTTATATTAAGATAGCATTCAGTCTTCTCCATCTTCCAACTCTTCGGCCATCCATATCATTGAAAATCTGATGATAGAATGCTCAAAGCTCTTGTTGATGCCAATATTATTATCAAACCCATGTTCTCCTCATGCATGCCCATTTAAATACATAGAAGAGGGATGGGCAGAATAGAGGCTGAATATGTAATATTTTAAATATAAGTATATTGTCTATACTGAACTTAATTCACTCCATCTTACACAACTGATATACATGACTATATACATGTGAAAAAGATAATGATCTCCAATATATGTATTTCATGCTGAATCAACTGATGAGCGCTGGTTCACCATGAAATACATATTTTGGAGATCATTGCACATGTACGTGGGCATGTGTATCAATTGTATAAGATGGAATGGATAGCTATAGGAAACTTAAAAGTCTGAGTTCAAATCACTTCTAATTATTTATTATTTAGTATATAGACTTTTTTGACCGCTTAATAATTAACAAAAAATAATAAAGGGGCTAATTGAGATTCCTATCTGGAGCTAGAATCACTAGAGACTTGATTAAATCCTTCAATTCTGTCACTATAACCATAGATTTGTTAGTCATTAGCTACCTGATTCATAATTTGTGTTTGCCTCTACATAGATCACTAGCTGATAAATTCCATTTATGAAGATGATAAACACAATGATCATTATCCCGAATCTGTTGTTAAGACTCCTAGGAAGATAACACCCAGCTGGCTTTATTATTGGATTTGTCGGGGGGTGGGGGTGTTTAGAATATCATTAACAATTCCATTTTGGATGATATAATTCTTCGATTGTAGATCTTAGTTTAACAAGCAAAGATGGATTTTGATTTCAGATAAGTCTTACATAGTGAAGCTATATCTTAAGTTATTGGAAGCCCAATCTAACTTTAACAGTTTTTCATACATTTTCAATGAAACAACTTCTCTTCTGGTACCTGGTGCAAGAATATATAAAAAACGGAAAGCCACTGAAAGAGTAGATTTGAGTGTACCAGTAATATTTCTTATAATAATATATAACTGAATATACAGAAGTTTAGTGTGAAAATTAAATTTCTTAATACTAATTATATTTTTCATATTAGTAGTAAACTCACACTACAGTACTCTAGTAGAATAATACTATCATGATGCTCCTTGCTTACATTTAATATGTCGTAGTTATTTTGGAATATGCCGTTTTTTTATGGTAGTGGTCAAAATAATAGTTGACATATAATTTTAATCATTAAAGTACATAATTGCTTATCTGCTATCAACCCTTACAGCTATGATTTATGTTCAACTCTTAGTTTTGAAAAGAACAGGTTGTTGGATGTACATGTGCAATCTATTGCTCCTAATCTTTGAAATCATTAATAGTCCGAATCTACTATTTGGAAATTTGTTTGTCCACTAGCACTCTGGTCCCTTTTATTACTCATGGATATATGGATGACTCTTGAAAAGTGATAAAGAATGAATTACAGTCATTAAAAAAATATATATTTTTTTTTATTAATAATCCTATTACAAAATATATACACTTTTCTCCATTTCATACATATTTGTCTTTGAAAACAATTTAATGGATTACAGTCATTAAAAAAGGATTTTTTTTTTTTATTAATGATCCTATTACACATTTTATATACTTTTCTCCATTTCTTAAATATTTGTCTTTGAAATCAATTTAAAGATATAAATATCATAAATAGTAAAAAAAAAATTTATCCATAATTGTGTCACACAGCAACCATGATTAAAAGATTGCTTCCTTTATTGAAGGGAGCAAAAAAAGTTTAAAAGTAATGCAATTATCCTTAATTATGTTTTTGAAAGAAAACGCATTTTTATTTTTTTATTTTCATATGACAGTAAATGAATGATTTGTCAGTTAGCAATTCATATTATGCTCAAAAACTGAAAATGGTAAAAGCTAACTAAAATCATAGATCTTTGGCTCTCTAATTTTAAACCACAGCAGGGTTTTGCATATGGTGTCAACTGGGAACAATAAACTCTTAAAATTTTAAACCTATTTACTGTTTTTTTATTTAAAATGTTTTATTCAAAAAATTTGCTAACAATAACTTATTTTAAGTTATATGTATGGGATTACTGAAGTGGAATACATCTCAGAGTATATCATATTCTATGTGATTAAAATTTGCTAAAAAAATAGATACGTTGATTAGTAGGAAATGCTTCTGTTTAAAAAACAATATCCTAGAACCAAAAATATTTGTACTCAAAATTCATCCGTGACAATAAATCTAAAAAGTCCATGCCCTCTCCCAATATTAATCACTACATTACAAAATAAAGTCTTTCGAAATGGTGGATTAAATATTTTTAAAAAAAGCAACCATCAAAAATAAATTTTCTCATTTTTCTATTTTCATTCTTTTAACACTCATTACTAAATATATAAATGTATAAAGATTATTATTTTCATCATTAATCAGAAATTTCTAAAATAGCTTTAATTATTAATGAAATAAAAGGTCAATTCTAATAAAAACTAATGGCAGTTTCAAGTATAGTAAGGGTGCAAGACATTTCTTTTTAAGTTCAATATTTAGTAATATTTAGTATGATAAACAAAAAAAATACTAAAGATTTTTATAATCAGTGCATCAACTCTCATCTGACCAACACATATTAAATGGAACCTTTACCCTAGCTAATATTACCAGTTTGTCATTGCCTGATCATTACGAAGGACCATCTATCTGAAAGAAATTTTGAAGAGTACTTGGACATGAAAATTTTTTTCCAAGATTTACTCAATTCCCTTGTTGTTGTATTGGTAGACAAATTTACTAAGTATTACAGCATGCGACACTTCAATATCATATTAGGAATTCAAAGCATATGTTTTAAATTATTTGCCAAAAGGCACTTTAGATTAATTATCAATAGGATATTATGACTGTGAGATAATGCTTGATCATCATTACTGAAAGTGCCCTTCCTTGACACCCCCTTAACATCTTATTTCAGAATCTCAATGATTACACTTTTTCATAACAAAATGAAACCATTAAAAGCAAGTACAATTCTACTTACATGCATGATATCTGTTTCGGTGATTGACCAGAATGCCTTGCAGAAGTGAATATCTGTATTTTGTGTAACTTGGATGATTTGAGCAGCCCTAAGTTCAGGGTTCATCAGATATTTACCACTGTTGATTAGGGAGGTGGCAGCTCTAGCAAACATGCCCTCATGTTTGGCAAACCCTTCACTGAAAGAAGCCATTGCAATAGCAACAGTTTGTAATGGCTTACCCATAGACGCACAGTACTAAAAAAAAAAAAATGCAATATAAATATATTATCTACAAAGTAATTACTTTTATAATTACATATAAGTGGGTATAGAAACAATACATAACACTTGCTGAAATCTTTATAAAATATTTGAAATGCTCCGTAATTATATTGTTTCAGCAATATTCCCCATTAAATGAACAATGGGGTGAATTTTTGCAATCTATTGAAACAGAATATAGATATGGAGCCTTTCAAATATTTTATGGGTAGAAATGTATAGATAAATTGATTATGAGTTTAATAACACTTAAGTGTCATATTCCACCTGGCTGATAAATTAATTTCACTCTGAATTACCAATAATATTGATAATATGCTTATAAACATCAGTTTCCAAGAACAGGAGGATTCATTCTATTCTTAATCCTCAGCTCAACATTTAGTGCTTTTAATTCATAGCCTGGGGGGAGGGTGATTTATTACTTTTGTTTACATATACATTGAGCTGTTTTATTTAAAGTTTATATATATATTTGAATATTGCAGTTCTGATTATGACTACTGAGCCGTTGAAACTATAAGCTAGAAGGAATAAATTTTATTTTTTATATTATAAAATTTTCAATGAAAGTGTAATAGGTATTACATAATGTAACAATCTGTATAAACTTGCAAACCCCCCCCCCCAAAAAAAAACACCGTCTTCATTTAATTGATTTCCTTTCTATCTCAAAGCAATCATTTAAAAATGTAGCCAATTATGACAAATCTACCATTTCACAACTATATACAGTAATATATTTACATACATTTTCATATTCTGAAAGTTGTATAATGCAGGTATATGTGGAGAATGAGTTACAGAAGGCCTTTCAATATTGTTTTCATAATGATCATCAAAATCTTGTGATGAAAAAGACAAAAGATATAATTTTTCAAAAATATATTGATATTAAATATAAGTTAAGCTATAAACAGTGTTTTCAATCGTCACTTCATAAAGAAATATGAAAATTTTATAAGCAAATTTTTATGATAAATTAGAATATATTATATGCTGAGTGTTATATAATATATACATTATATTCATAAAAAAAATTCTGTTTATAATATTGTATCAGTTCATGATGGGGAAAAAAGACAGAAACATTGCTGTAAAGAATATACTTTTCTATATTACACATACCCATATGTACACATATGTGCTTAAAGAAAGCATACTTAAGAGTTCTCTATAGAGTAAGATTTAAAGTTTAGTATGTAACTTGTACAAAAACTTCAACTGTGAGTATAACAGTAGTCAGTTACATTCAAAATATATTACAGATTGATAAAAACACTTCAGTTATGACAATTTCTGTGTCTTAATTAAAATTATATGCATATATCATAAGCCAACTACTGAAATATCAAACTTTAATTTCAAAGACCCCACTTTCTCATTAGTTACTCTAGACTTAAAACCTCACTTCTTAAATAATAATTCGATATAAATAACATTTCCATATATTTACATATGTATGAAAAGTCTCATAGTACAATAGTAATTCATTTGTCTATGATGCTAATTGCTATGTTTGAGAGTTATATATGTAACCTGTCAGATTGCGAATAAAATTAACAAAAATAGAATTTTATTAATTATTTATTTATTAACAAGATAATAGCAATAATGAATAGTATATATTAAAATATAAATTAGTTTATAGTCCGAATAACAGCAACATGAAGAACAATTCATTGAATATACACATTAATCGACAGAATGTATATCTTATCTAAGAAAATAAATCAATATTAAAGCATTTTTGCCTTGCTGTGGTCAGCACAATCTAGGAATTAACTGTTTCTCTTTCCATTACTCATTAATTGCTATGACTACAGCTTCACTGGAGGAGACTTCTATTTTCTCTTTCCTATTGTTGCATCTTCATTAAACTTTTTTATTTTTATAGATGCAAACGAGAGTCGATTTGCAGAATTCTGTAATGTTCTAATTTTAGAGTAATTCAACACACCCTCTCTACAATAGGAGAGACTAATAGCTAACAAACAGAAACATAAATCTAATCAAATCTTCCAGTCCTTCCCCAACTCCAAAATTAGTAGGTTTAATGATAAACAAAATCTTTATATTTAGCAGATGGGTGTCATATTCGTGAGAGTTCTAGAAACTACCATTGGAGCTTCAACCACTGCAGCTACAAAATTTTGTTATGGATCAAGTATGGCTTCTTCATTTTCCTCTATCTCTAGGTTATATTCTGGATCAGTTGCTATCTCCTCTTTTTATAACAATGAACTAGTACACTGTTCATTTTGACCCACCTCAACTATATGATCCTCATAGTAGTGACATGTGATTTATGTTCTTCTTATACTCTTTACTATTTGGCAACTTTACAAGTCTTATTTGCTTTGACAGTATCTTTATAATTCCTGGTATCTACTGACATTTAAGCAAATCTCATATCCATATTTGTTCTCCTTCTAAAAAATCCACAAAACTTAGTAACCAAAGATTACAACTGAGTTAAATGGGATGAGTAATTTGGTTGGAGTTTTTCCCAGTTGCAGTACTAGTTATAAAATTTTGGTTGTATATCATCTCTATCAAGGCTTCTGACATATTTTTACATTTCATTTTCTTCAAACTATTTTTTAAACTTTGAACAGCTTTTTCAGCAATCTCATTATTCTCCAGATGATAAGGGGGAGTAAGAATATGCTTAACCCCTCTATTATGCAGGAAATCTAGATATGTAAAAGCTGTATCATTATCGGTCACAATGAGCTCTGGGAAACCATGAGTGGCAAAGATTTCATTTAATGCAGTTATAATAATACATTCTAGTGCTTGATTCCTGATCAACTTATATTCCATCCATCTAGAGTACCATCAACCAATATAAATATTTGGTGTCCATCTACTGAACCTGCATGGTCCATGGATTTGTGGGATTTGTCCACATCTCTATTTGCTTGAGTGATAGCTTATCTGTTTGATAACAATCTGTACCATTTTTTTACTAACTTTTCAATATCCCTAGTTATATTAGGCCACCAAACAAGAGCGAGTGAGAGCTTTCATTCTGACAATTTTCAGATGACTTTTAGGTAACAAATTCAGTTCTCACATTCTTCTGGAAGAACATACTAGTATATGATCAATGTTCAATATACATCTATAAGAGCCTATCTCTATTTATCCAAATTATTTTATTTAATTCAGAGGGATAGTATTCAGTCAACTACTTTTGATTCATTTCACCAGTTACTCATAACCTTTATCTCATTTAGTCCATTCTGCTACTCAGCATTATTTATTATCTGCAATTATTTCTTTAACCATATATACTTTTTCTTTATGATCGGATAATCACATAAAGTATCTGCATGTTTTATTTTACTTCCCAGTTTGAAAAATAGTTGGTAATCATAATGAGACAATATATTAATCCGCCATAACATTCGCTAACTTACTTGATTGGAATTTTTTCTTGGAACTGAAAATTTCCACCAGAGAATAGCCTGTACAAATCTTAAAACTTCCCCCCATAATCATATTGATGGAATTTCTTAATGGCAAATATGACACCTAGTGTCTCCTTGTTAATTTAGTTGTAATTCAACCAATGTAGGACATTCATTCCAAAGCATAGGTGAAAAATAACAGCTCTCCTATACCATATTTTGATGCCTCTGTCAATATAATCACATTCAAATCATTTCAATAATGGACTGATAAACTTTCTGAAGTTAACAATATCTCTTTTGCAATATTAAAAGCTGTTTTATGTTCATTGTTCCAGGTCCAAAATTGTCTCTTATTAAGAAGTTTATATAATGGAGATAAATAATGTGATTTTTCTTTTATTAAACTCTCATAGAAATTTAAGAGTCCTAAACAAACTTACAACACTTTTATGTTTTTAGGCTTAACAGCATTCTTAATAATCTTAACTTTATTTGGATCTGGAAATCGTCCTTAAGCATTTACAACATATCTAAGACATTTTATCTCTTTTGCAGACCAATACATTAACTAATATTTATTTTTGCTTTTGACTTGGCTAATTTTGAGCAGACTAAATCATCCCATTTTTCCAATTAAGATTACATAGCACCCATAATCAAAATGTCATCAAGATAAGGAATTATACCATCCATGGATCTAAACAATATATCCCTTTTAGACTAAAGAACATTAGGGGCAATAAATATACCATAAGGCAATTTATTACATTTAAATAATCTTTTATGTGTAGTCAATGTTAACAACTCAGCTGTATTTCCAGTTATAAGTATATAGTGAAAAGCTGCTTTCATATCTATCTTCCTTCTGCAACAACACCAGCACTTCATGGACATTAGGTATCAGATTTGATCCTGTTTTTATATATTTATTAATGGTAATCCTATAATCACTACAGAGTTCCCTCTAGTTTAATTATTGTAATTATCGGTGTGATCCTTGATGAATTTCCTGATGGCATTAAAACATTCTTAGCAACTAACTTATTTAAAGTTTTCTCCACTTTATCTCTTAAAGCAAATAGCATTTTCTGAGGTTTGCAAATAATCAGTTGCGTATTATTTATTAATTTCACATTTACTGGTTTTGTTCTTAATTCTGTTAACTTGATTAGTTCCGGATATCTTCTTTTCATAAGGGTTTTCATGTGAACCATCTTTAATACATTCACTCTTATATCCAAAGGTTTAAATCATTTTCTATCTAGTAATGGGTTTACATCTTTATTATGTACAATACAAGGGATCTCTGCCTAGAGTTCAAATTTACTGGAATTATTACTTTACCACAAATATCAATTTTTTTTCTGTTTATATCAGTTACAATCTCATCTGTCTTTTTTAAAACAAATTTCTTTTTATGACTTTGAGTAATCCACATACAATCTTTATATGATATTAAGGACAGACCTGCTCTGCTATCAACTTCCACTGTTAACCATTTATCACAATAGACTTGTACTTCAAAAACTATATGATCCATTGTTTTGTTACTTATATTCTTTATTACTAACTTCTTATGCTCTGTTTCTCCCCCAAATTTGTAATCCACTTTTTCTTAAGTACTTCTCGATATTTAAAATGACGAATGATAGCTAAGTGACCTCTAGTGTCACAAACTGTATTTTTCCTTATGTTCACAGTTCATTTTTACATGTCTGGCATTCCTGCAACATTAACATGCTTGTGTTTTGTTCTTACATGTATCAGAAACTAAAACATCTCCTTTAGGTTTTTCTTTGGTAAACAAAATCATTTCCAAACTAAGATACTGTATATTCTGAAGCATTATTCAACACAGTCTCCTGGGTTATGCTCCTCTCTATGGTCACTTAATAGATTAAATCAAGACCGTTCAATCACACTTTTCTGAAATTATCATCAGACATACCATATAAAAACTGTTGCAGCAGGGAATCATTTATATCTGGACAATCTATGTAAGATTAAATCATAATCAATATATTTCTCCTGTGGCAATTGTTTTCTACTCCATAATCTAAGCCACACTATTCATTTTAAAAGTTTCAGGTCACAATTAGTATTTAAAATTTGTATAAATTCTCCATATGGAATGTCCTCCAGATGCTTTGGATTTGCGAGTTATTTAGTTGCATTACTTCCTGTCCCATAAAATAGAGAAATGTGGAAACTTTAAGACAATCTTCCTCTATTTTGTTGATCACCATATAATACTCAGCATACAACATGTAGCTCTTCCAAAAATCTACATTATTTACATCAAACTCTCATATTATAGCATTTGCCACCATTTTCAAATTTTCCTTTCCCCCCATATCTGAACTGTCAACTGTGCCACTCTGCTATATGTGAGGATTATATATATATAAATATTAATATATAAAAAACTAACCAAAGGAAATACATATAAAAACAAAAAAAGACTTATAAATCCAAGAAATAATATTATATTTCAACCAGAGGACTGGTTTTCATCAGAAAGAATAAAAAATACACAGTAAAATGGCGATAATCAAATCTTGCAAAAAAAGACTTATAAATCCAAGAAATAATATTATATTTCAACCAGAGGACTGGTTTTCATCAGAAAGAATAAAAAATACACAGTAAAATGGCGATAATCAAATCTTGATAAATTTATAATCTGTAATTTTTGATTATCGCTATTTTACTGTGTATTTTTTATTCTTTCTGATGAAAACCAGTCCTCTGGTTGAAATATAATATTATTTCTTGGATTTATAAGTCTTTTTTTGTTTATATTGTAACCGCCCCCATCGCCGGCTTCCTTACCGAAAGCCCAGTAAAGTCACGTCCTTTATATCTGGACGCTTTTGCCGTATTCCTACGGTGACATTCTAGTGTTTTGGTTGATGGTTCACTTCTATGAACCTGCTGTGTTATTGCGTCTGGGGGATTACATAATGTTCTGTGAAGATAATTTCAAACACATATACACGTACGCTTTATTTATTTTATACGTAAATTCGGATTGAATCCAAGTAGTAGGCGCCAGGAGAACTTTTATAAGAGTCCGCCACATATGTGCATAAGCTCACTCAACTATATCACAAAACATGCCCGTGCATCACTCCAGTCGGAAGCAAGAAACGAACACAGCCAATATCACCTTTCAAATTACATCGTATATGTGATCTTTCAATCACGATCAATCAGACTTATCATATGAGGGCCCGCCCTATATCCCACAGAATAAATTAATCAAAACTTAATATTAATCTAAGAAAGCATAATAAACATAAACATAAATATAATCAAATCCCAACACCCAAAATATCAAATGCATTCATTCATATACAAACAAATTTGATCGCTCCAGCACTCATTCCCTATTATATAAATTTATGTTGAAATTCCAAGCAATTAATAACAAAAAATACTAGTTAAATAAATGTTTTATTTTAATCTGTTTAATAACAATTCATGCAGGTATATGACCGGCAAGCCGAGATAATTTAAATATAGATTTAAAGGTGACTTCGCACATATTTTAAAGAATGTTAATCTGTAGACAAACTTATTTGGTTAGGTTCTCTAATCGTTCATTAATGGTCATGAGTAACTTTATCATTTTAGCTTAATGTTTTAATAGTTCTTGTTTTTAAAGTTATTTTACTTTGGTGCATAAGTGAATACGACAATTTAAAGATAGCTACCTGTGGAACGTAGAAAGACTGTAAGAGGGATCCTGAGCGATGATTTCTTCTTTAACGAAGCATTCTGGCAATTTGCAAGGTCTCAAAAGCATGTGTAGTCCTTATGTGAAGTTTCTCTGGTGTTACGAGCATCCTAGGGGCAATCAGCTGAGCTGGACGCGGAGGTCCGGCGGTCAAGCCGCGAATTTGATGTTCAGCAACGCATCTCCGTTATATTTCTACACGAAAGTTAGATTTTATTTCTTCTAATTCTAATTTTTTAATAATAATAATCCTTAAAAGCGCTGTCCGGCCTTTTTGATCTCTTCCTTCCCACCCTTACACCTTGAATTTTTTTCACCCAATCACTCCCATGCACCTGTGAGTCCCTTCATCTTATAAGTCCATCGAGTATTAACTCAATTCAGTGATTTCTGGGATCGTTTGCACCACTTTGGAATTTAACTCAATTTGACCATTTTTTCAGGTATTGTTTCACTGGAGACAGAAGTCTGAGTTGTACAATAGCAGTGTACACTTTTTCTCACCTCTGTTTGGTAAATTCGGCTTATTTTATCTAGGCATACCAGCACATATCCTGCCTATTGTTTCAATTTCTCTAATTTTACATTTACTAATTACCCCCATTTAAAATAATTTTAGATCGCTTGGAATTTCAGAACATATTGCCAATTAATTAATTCATTTTCCCCTTTTGTTCAAAATGACTCAAATGATTTAATAAAAATGTCAAACTTGCATTCAATCATTCATCTTTCCTTCCAAACAAAAAAACAAAACAAACTTACAACTAATGATTACAGATTTATTCTTAAAAAAAAACAAAATAATAAAAAAACTCTTTTACTTTTTTATTTCAATAAATTTGACAGGTACTCTTATATAGCTGCGATCATGCTTTAGAAATGGCTGTTTCTCGTTTATTATTAAAGCAAGACCGCTTTTTTAAAAGTTTTGTTCCTGTCATTCATTTCGTCAATTGAATATATGTTTAATATAACCTCATATGCCTGGGTTCAAATCCCATGTAACGCTATTCCGTTACATATCTCCCCGCCCGGTGTAGAGTAAAATCCGAGGTTGCGGATTTTAGCTCTGAGAAGGAGCCAAGTTATTCGGCCCTCTTCAGTGCCCTTGCATTGAAAGTCCCCTTAATCACTTTTCTTTGTGCAGTGTTCAATGAATCGACCCAACGTCCTCCTTTCTTTTGTGCGATACGGGTCCCATTATGGCGGCTTTCCCGGCTGTTTGTCTGCGGCTCCGCCTTCCCTTAAAATTTGGATCAGGTGCTCTGCGGTCAGACTTCTTTTTACAACGACTATTAATGGAGAAAAAAAACTATCTGGTAATCTAGGGTCTGCCACGATTGACGACAATGGCCAATGGGTTTCGTGCATCCCTGACAGGAGGTATGGGGATGGACCTTTCCGAAGTCCCCTATACAGAATACGATCGATCTCTATCTAAGATTTTGGAAAGTCTGATCCGCCCAGCAATAACGAAGTTTTGGGAAGTGAGCTGGCAAGAACTCTAATGAAATGTGTTGCGTGATTTTCCGCACTTAAGTTGGGCCAGCGTCATGTGCCAGCCTTCTCCTGGTCTTGCAGGGTACTCCCAGGTCGATCCACCAACACATTGGCTCTACACACTACAGGCTGCTTTGCGAGCGGTTGACCTGTTTGTTTTATATGTTACACCCAAGGCTTGGTGTTAGTCATCCCCCCTTTCCCTTTTTCCTTTTTTTTTTTTTTTATTAATTCCATTTCCAATATCATATGTCGATTCATGTCACAGGTCATTCCCGGTTCGTGGCATCTATTTCCCACGTGAGTTCCTTTAAACATTTGTCCTTGTGATATCCATGGTCGTCAATTCATTTTCCCTCCGTCCTATGGGTTAGTATCGGTCCGGTGGTACTCGTTTTCTGGGTTGTTCATTACTAGACCTCTCTATCTGCCCTCCTATCCCCTCTTCTTGTTCAAATTTTGCTATCATTTCCCCCATCTCATGGATCCCTTTGCAATCCCTTCCCAGCATCATGTGTCTGAGGGTGGTTGGCATATTGTGCCTTATTATTGAGATGATCTGCGTCTCCATCATATGGTACGCAGGCAATTGTTGAAGGCTTGCCACCTGCCTATAATAAAACTTGAGTGGCCGTCTCACTGGGCCTTCCCCCATATTTCTCCCTGGTGATTCTAAAATAAGTCCCTTCTTGACGTGCTGTGTTCCAGAAACACCGCAAAACTTCTTCCTTATATTCCTCATATGACCGGGGTTTAAATTCCAGCATCCTCCACCAGTCTCTCGCTGGGCCCTGTAGGTATCCGCTTGCAATATTTATTCGGTCAGGTTCTCTCGCCGTTGGTTCTCCAAACAGATTCCTGACGCTTTCGAGGTGGTCCATTGGGTTTTCGTTTTCTCCTGCCCTAAATATTTCTATCTTCATCTGTCTCTCCGCCCATACACGACTTGTGTCCCGTTGCGACATCTGCCTTTCCCATCTCTTCTCCATCTCTTCCATCCTTCTACCCACATTCCCATGTCCCTTGTCTGCTTCAATCCTTTGGATTCTCTGTCCCCACTCTCCCAGTGCCTCTCGGACTTCGTCCTGGTGTTATCTAATTTCATGACACGCCTCCTCCGTCTGCCTGATAGCTTCCTTCATCGCATCTTGATGCCTATTTCCCTTTTCTACATCATCCGTTAGTATCTCTACCCTTTCCTTTAGATCATTCAGGTCTGTTTTCGTTTTGTCCATCTCCATCCTATTCTGGCCTATTTTTTCCTCAACATTGGCTAAGCTACTATCTTCCCCTTTGTTCTCTTCTGACTTCACTTCCTTTCCCCTGAGTAATTGCCTTATCTCCTCTTTAAACTCTTCCCTATCTCTTCTACGCTCTTCTCTATCTTCCCTCATTTCGGCCATCATTTGCGTCATCATCTTTATTAATGTTTTAATATCCCCTTCATTCTCCGTATCCTGTTTTTTAAATTGTATTGGACTCTCCCCCGTCTGTTCCCACATGCTTTCATCTGGGTTTTCTTCCATTGTTTAATATCTGATTTATAATTTATAGTAATCCACGGCTCGTTACCTACTACTCCGCGGGTCCCACTGACTGTCTTATCCTATCCTCAGATGCTCCTTGCCCTTCAGAATTCCCACAGCTCCTGTCATTCCTCCAATTTGGTTTCTATCGCTCATACTATCCCAGGTCCCTCTGTTCCCTCCATTTCTATTCAGCAGCTATCGATTATATGTGCGGCTATATCTATTATATGGTTATATGCGTCTTTATATATATATACGCTATGTTGACTTCTTTCTTTAGCCCCCTTTTCTTTTTAAGTAAAACACAAAACTCCTAACAAGATCCCAGTTACAGTACTTCCTTTGTGCAAGAATATAAATACGTCTTTTAACGATGTATTTTTTTTTTTATTTGCGCTTAAATTATTTGCATTTAATTTTAACATAGAAATTAATTTATGAATTTGCTTCCTTTTAATATACGATCTTTCTTCCACGGAATCCCGCTATTCCACAGCCTTCTACAACTATTAAGTGTATTCAGACGCTTGATTATTTTAGTGCTAATAAGAGAACTAAATCCCTTTCCCACTCCCTTAAGCAACGTTTAATGATTTTATTTTATGGTGATTCCAAAAATTTCTCCCCGCTTTAATAGATAATTTATTCTGTTATTTCGAGTGCCCTCTCTCTTTTAAATTTGCTTTCGTTGTTAGAAATGTCAGCTGTATCCACGTCGGTCCCACTACTTGAAACAATAGTTTCGGGCCACGTTGACGTGCCAAATGTAACCGCCCCCATCGCCGGCTTCCTTACCAAAAGCCCAGTAAAGTCACGTCCTTTATATCTGGATGCTTTTGCCGTATTCCTACGGTGACATTCTCGTGTTTTGGTTGATGGTTCACTTCTATGAACCTGCTGTGTTCTTGCGTCTGAGGGATTACATAATGTTCTGTGAAGATAATTTCAAACACATATACACGTACGCTTTATTTTATACGTAAATTTGGATTGAATCCAAGTAGTAGGCGCCAGGAGAACTTTTATAAGAGTCCGCCACGTATGTGCATAAGCTCACTCAACTATATCACAAAACATGCCCGTGCATCACTCCAGTCGGAAGCAAGAAACGAACACAGCCAATATCACCTTTCAAATTACATCGTATATGTGATCTTTCAATCACGATCAATCAGACTTATCATATGAGGGCCCACCCTATATCCCACAGAATAAATTAATCAAAACTTAATATTAATCTAAGAAAGCATAATAAACATAAACATAAATATAATCAAATCCCAACACCCAAAATATCAAATGCATTCATTCATATACAAACAAATTTGATCGCTCCAGCATTCATTCCCTATTATATAAATTTATGTTGAAATTCCAAGCAATTAATAACAAAAAATACTAGTTAAATAAATGTTTTATTTTAATCTGTTTAATAACAATTCATGCAGGTATATGACCGGCAAGCCGAGATAATTTAAATATAGATTTAAAGGTGACTTCGCACATATTTTAAAGAATGTTAATCTGTAGACAAACTTATTTGGTTAGGTTCTCTAATCGTTCATTAATGGTCATGAGTAACTTTATCATTTTAGCTTAATGTTTTAATAGTTCTTGTTTTTAAAGTTATTTTACTTTGGTGCATAAGTGAATACGACAATTTAAAGATAGCTACCTGTGGAACGTAGAAAGACTGTAAGAGGGATCCTGAGCGATGATTTCTTCTTTAACGAAGCATTCTGGCAATTTGCAAGGTCTCAAAAGCGTGTGTGGTCCTTATGTGAAGTTTCTCCGGTGTTACGAGCATCCTAGGGGCAATCAGCTGAGCTGGACGCGGAGGTCCGGCGGTCAAGCCGCGAATTTGATGTTCAGCAACGCATCTCCGTTATATTTCTACACGAAAGTTAGATTTTATTTCTTCTAATTCTAATTTTTTAATAATAATAATCCTTAAAAGCGCTGTCCGGCCTTTTTGATCTCTTCCTTCCCGCCCTTACACCTTGAATTTTTTTCACCCAATCACTCCCATGCACCTGTGAGTCCCTTCATCTTATAAGTCCATCGAGTATTAACTCAATTCAGTGATTTCTGGGATCGTTTGCATCACTTTGGAATTTAACTCAATTTGACCATTTTTTCAGGTATTGTTTCGCTGGAGACAGAAGTCTGAGTTGTACAATAGCAGTGTACACTTTTTCTCACCTCTGTTTCTAAATTCGGCTTATTTTATCTAGGCGTACCAGCACATATCCTGCCTATTGTTTCAATTTCTCTAATTTTACATTTACTAATTACCCCCATTTAAAATAATTTTAGATCGCTTAGAATTTCAGAACATATTGCCAATTAATTAATTCATTTTCCCCTTTTGTTCAAAATGACTCAAATGATTTAATAAAAATGTCAAACTTGCATTCAATCATTCATCTTTCCTTCCAAACAAAAAAACAAAACAAACTTACAACTAATGATTACAGATTTATTCTTAAAAAAAAAACAAAATAATAAAAAAACTCTTTTACTTTTTTATTTCAATAAATTTGACAGGTACTCTTATATAGCTGTGATCATGCTTTAGAAACGGCTGTTTCTCGTTTATTATTAAGGCAAGACCGCTTTTTTTTTAAAGTTTTGTTCCTGTCATTCATTTCGTCAATTGAATATATGTTAAATATAACCTCATATGCCTGGGTTCAAATCCCATGTAACGCTATTCCATTACAATATATATATATATATAACCAGTCAGACTGTGAATAAAATTAACACAAGTACAAATTAGTTATTTATTTATTTATTAACAAGGTAAAAACAATAATGAAGAATATTAAAATATTAATTACTTTTTTGTTGATTAGCAAGAACAACTCACTGAATACACACATTACTCAGCAGAATGTGTATCTTTCTAAAGGAATAAGGCAATACTAATGCATTTATGCCTTGCTGCATTCATCACAATTTACCAAATAACCGTTTCCTTTCCATTATTCACTGACTGCTACAACTGCAGCTTCACTGGAAGAGACTTCTATTTTCTCTCTCTGCTGCTCTTTCTTCACTAAACTTTTTTATTTTTATAGATGCAAATGGGTCTACTTGCAGCATTCTCTATTGTTCTAATTTTAGAGTGATTTAGCACACACTCCCTGCAAATGGAGAGACTAATCACTAATAAACAGAGATGTAATAGAAATCTAATCTGACATTCCACTAATAAAGCCATGTTGGAATGTAGGCCAAATAAATTATGAAAATTTTTCCAACAGGCTTAAGAGTTTTTAATCAATCCATATATCTATCCAATATTGGCTATAAATGAGTATGTAGCTATTTTCAATTAGAAGGTAAAATAAAATCATTCAAATCCTCACCACTTACAAGTGGCAAACCTGGAAAGTACTGCAAGTTGAAATACAAGTACTAGGATTCATTTGAACTGGTGAATAAGAGATGGGGTATGAGCTTAACACTCTGTGCATGCATTTCACTTTGAATTTTCAATGATAAATTGGAGTAAGAGAAATATGATATGCATTTGTATTAAATTCCATATCTCAAAAATCTTCATTCTTTAAGGCATAAGAAATTTTAAATCATCCATATCTACTCAATGTACTGGCCATCACATACCACAAGTTTATCATTACTCTCAAAATGGTCAAATAAAAATTATAATTCTAGTAAATAGTATGACAATAATCTAAATATAATAATATATCACACATTTATCAATGCTTCTATTCTAGTTAAACCGAAATGAAGTACAAGCACTTTGATAATTATTACTATTGAATTATTGATTTAAAAATCTATATGTAAATGTAATATAACTTATAAAAACATGAGAGTATCCAAAACTATACTTCTTTAAATCTGCGTCTCACTTTGATCTTTCAATAGTTTATATTTAATTCATAAATAGGTCATATTACACTCCAGGTGTTTATGCAGTTATGCATATATATGTATATAATCAAAATTACCCCAAATTCACAACTCAAATAGACTAGCCAAAAAAAAAAAAACCATTGGTTGTATTTTGAGGGTTTTTTTTTTTTTTTTTTTGGCTAGTCTGGTTGAGTTGTGAATTTGGGATAATTTTGATTATTTATTGATTAGTTTAGCTTTGTTTTTAATGTTTATATATGTATATGTAAACAAAATATCAGAATGTAAAAGCTCTTCAGATCATTCATAATGGGTCAAATTAGACTAAACTTGGGGTCTTTTCAATTTTGTAAAACTTTCTTCTTTTTTTTTTTTTCAATATATTGAGTAAGTAGTTTATTTTCAAATGTAAATCAAACCCTTAAACCTTGATAAAATCGTATTTATTTTTATACATATATTGTATGCAAACACTTCAGAAGATAAATTTATGTTAAAGATAAAATAGAATATATATATACAAAAAAAAAAAAATTAAATCAGCAAAGAGCATTATTGATTCTCAATAAAAATAAGACCATGCAGGGCTAAGAATAGCAGACTCAAGACTTAAAAGTTCCTAGTTTAATTCTTAATAAAAAGCAGTGCATGCAGTGGTAAATGTGGTGTCTGAAGAGCTAAAGTTTCTGGATTGATTTCTATTTAAATACGGTAAAAATAAAAATCCTCCATTTCATCTATTAAATGGAGCAATAATTCTGCATGATTCTTCAATGCTGCTCCACTCTGCAGCAAAAGACCATAAGATTTTTTTTGATAAAAAAATAAAGCAAAAAAAAAAAAAAGATAATGTTTGTCTTATCAGATAAACAGATAAGTTTTGGAATGCGTTGCTAATTTTATATATGATCTGATTAGTACAATTTAGAAATTAAATACTGAAATTCTACAGATTTTAAAATTTAAATATGCTTAAACAGAGGTTCAGAGTCAGACAAGTTATGAGAGATATGCTGGAAGAGATATTAAAAGATATGAGGGTAGGAAGTAAATATATGATTTTAAGATAATCTTATTTTTATTTGCTCAAGAGGTCATACGATATTGAACACCTTAGTGGTAGATTAAGAATTTAAAAGTTTCATTCAATTAGTCTAAATCAAGTTTTTTTCTTTTAAATTATTCAACTAACAATCATTAAATCTTTACAAATGAAGTAACCACTACCATTGTGCTGAACTGCATGAGGTAAAAACTGACTTTAGCATTGAGATTAAAAAGATTGCTTTAATCTGGCAAGATTGATCATAGTGCAGTGGAGGACATTTGTTTAAACACCATTTGTATAGCAGCAGATTAAAACACTGCTCTAAATATTAAGTATTATTAATGTATATAAGATGTGACTGAACTAGTAGATTGGGAAGCAGTCTATTACTTATGGAAACTCGAACATTAAGTAAAGAATTTCTGTTACAACATCCATCATATTATCTATTTAATAGTGTTTCATCATTACTATTTGTGCAAAAAATTTGAAAAGTTTGAAAAAATATTTTAGCCTGTTAAGACCTGAATAAAAATAACTAATGATGATTGATTATACAATAATATATATATTAAAAAACAGTTACCTCTTTTCAATCTTTTTTTTTAAAGGTTATGCATTAAACAAAAGGATTTTAAATAGCCTGGAATCACCACACAAAACTTCCACAATAAATGTTTTATATAAGATTTTCATTTAAGGGGAAGATATTGCCAAAACTAAGAGTTGAATCTAAAAGATCTGGTATATATATATATTTTAAAAGTGTCATAGCATCGGCAGGGACGCGAACCCGCAACCCGGGCAACTGCCTGCAAGTGCAAGTCAGTCGCGCTGACCTCTCGACCACCAATGCAAGACTGGTATATATATTTTTTATCCGTTTTTTTTTTTTTTTTACCCAAACAATCCTTTCTAGTTTAATTACATATTAACAAGCAAAGATAATGAAGAGGATGTGAGCCAATTAAAGACTTCTAGTTCAGCATGAAAGATATTTTGGAGGCCGTTGGTCTTTTTCAAATGTCTTTATTCATGTGAGAAAAGTGTATGTGATAAAATGAAAAAAGATATATTTAATCTTTAAAAAAAAATAATAATTATTTTTATATTTATGGCCTGAATGTTAAAGTTTATCAGTTATATAATATCTAAACTGTTTAATATGTATAGTTTGAAATAACACCCATAATATGTGAAATACATTGATAGTTACATTAAATAAAAAAAAGCTTTGTGACATAATGCTTAGGAAACAAACAGAAATTTCTTTCAAATAGATGGCTCATAACCAACCTAACTATGAGTATCTTGCTATTATTATTTGGTGAGATAAAGAGTCTCATCTCAATCCAATTAGTGGGTTGAATATAAAGTTCAATTGTGAGGGGTGTCATACTCCTGTAAGCTCTGAACAAATGATTTTGCTTTTATTTCTATACTAAAGAACAAAATATAGGGAGACAATAACTGGGTCATAAAAACAAAAAGAGGAAATAAGAGTTGAAATAAGAGTTGATTTATACATTATTTATAATGTGTATTGTTAATGCTTAATAAAAAAAAATCTAACACCTTTTAAAATATTAAAATTGAACAAACAAATTGGCTTATTTGGAAAAATTATAATTAGGTTTAATTATGCATAAAAAGACAAAAATAAATAAACAGAAAGAAAGGTGGGATAAAGATATATATATATTTTTCTGAGTCAAAGTGTTGACTGGAAGCGAATCGGTCAGCTGCTTCGAAGCAGCTATGCTAACCACTAGGCCACCAACGCTTGATATATATATTTTAGACATTAAATATTGCAATATAGTATTTCGCAAAGATATTTATGCACATGTGCTTTAAGTTAAATTAATAAATACTGTATTCTAATATTTTTTTTTGTTTTGCTTGTTAAAATGAGAGTGGTTAATATAGTAATTATAATGCTTTTTAATTTATTAAAAAAAATAAGTTCATGATAAATTTTCCATATTACACAAATTTCATAATGGCATCCTTTAGTTTGGCAAAGGAATTTTAAGAAATTAAAGAATGTACCTCAGCTTGAAAGGCTTAAGTCCTTTAATTATAAGAATCAAATGATAAATAAAAAAGATTAAAAACCATTTGGAATTGTTTATATATATTGCTTCATGTTATATTTGTTTTTATTTTCAAATGCTCTAATACAAGACGTATTTGTTTCATTATAAATAGAGTACATTTACTGAACTATAATTTAATGTCTGTTCACATCACTTTTTGTTTTTATAAATTAATTTTGTCTTATTTATTTAAAAAATAAATAAAAACAGGCATCTTTCTTGTCATATGATCTCCAAATTTTAATTTTATAATCACCTGAATATGAAAAATAAGTATATATTCCTTGATGTATATTGTAATGGTCAGACTATAGGCATTTGAATTTTTTACATTTATTTAACTGATTCGGGTGTCACCTGACATTAAACATAAGGAAATAGACCAGCGTGTATTTTTTTTATACATATACATTTAAATAAGCATTGAAAACAGTTTCTTTTATATGATGATGATGACCACTATACAGCCAGTATGTGCAATACCTGGATAGATCATGTAAAACATATATTATTGCTGATTAAATGGATATGGGATACTTATGCAGATCAGATGATATTACATATAAAGAAGATAACATATTTTAAACCAACAGTTTATTAATTGTCAGACAAAATATAATGTTCTTTTTTTTTTTTTTGTTCACACATATGGTTGAAAATAAGTTATTTATAAATTGCCCAAAGGATTATTTTGATAAATTTTTAACTATGAACCTTTGAATTACATCTTATAATATAACATAGTTTTATTTATTTTTATGATCAAGCTCATTTACTGGAGAGTCAATACTTGGTCTTTAATATACCCTGGATATAATCCTATGAATGGCCGATCTTCACAAATATAATATATTTATATATATCACAATCTTCATAGTATAGTCATACACTTATATTTAATATGGGATCATTTTAACCAATATATAACTCTAGGGAATGGCCTGTTTAGATCTGAATCCGGATTGTGAGGTGATTCTTTGAATTCAACACTGATTTACTAATAATACTCCTTAATTAATTGAGGTAGTCCTTTGAACCTGACCCCAAATTTACAAAACAAAACTATAAATAAATCCACCATATAGATATTGCATATAATAACCATTCAACATTGATCTAACAATTGCATGTACATAATAAATTCTAACATACATAGTCTAATTCACAGCAATTAATACAGGGTGCACATAAGTACAAATGAATTTGATCGAATTTCTAAATAAATCTTTAATTTAAAATACCAATAATTATATTACACTCATTATTTTTATCACTTTCACTTTATCTGCCAATTTCATATTTAAAAAAAAAATTTATTAAAAAAAAAAAAGTTAGCAAATTATAACATATTCATATAGTAAAGACAGGATGAAATAATTTTTTTTTTTTTAATGCAAGTTTTTTTTTAAAAAATTCAGTTGTTTTAAAAATACAACTAACTTTTTTTTTTAACTTTCACTTTCTGCTTTAATCAATCAATAATATAAAATATAGTTTGTTAGAATTAAATATGAACTAAAATAAAACTTGAAAATGATTAATACATTAGAATAACAGTCTAATTTTTTTTTTTTTTAAACTTGTAATGCATAAGTTCTGGAGCCAGGCTTCTCTACAGTTCATTGAGGGGTTTTCTTTTCAGTCTAATATTTCTCTCTTGATGACAGATATCAAATTATAAATTGCTATAATTTCCTTTAGCAAGCTCCTACCATAGAAATTTGAGGTTAGGACTTTGGTTCTTCATTTGTATTATAGATTCCTTCACAAACAGAATAGTCAGTTTCCAGAAATGTATGTTAAACTTTAGCAGTCAGTAGTTTTTCCTCTTTTCTATTTTTTCTTACCAAAGCAAGTAATGTTGTGGGCTTAATTTCTCACATGTGGTTATTTTCTGGTGAATACACAAAAAGAATCTGAGAGATTTATTCATTGAATTTCTCAAAGATGATAACGCTGTTACTGATGTTGAAGAGGTTAGTGTTTATCTTATTTAAAATCCAATATCTGTTTTACATTTGAAATAACAAATTTCTAAATTAATTTGTTTAGTATTTAGACTGGCTCACTACCATTTTGAATTCTAAGGACCACTCAAAAACCACCACTGACACATCCAAGTGTGGATTATTCTATATCATTTATCATTTGAATATGTCAGTGGTGGATGGGTGCTCCTTAGAATTCAAAATGGCAGTGAGCGCACTCTAAATCAGCACCAAAAAAGAAATAATAAGTGACAACAAATAAGCCTTTTTTTACATAAGTAAAAATTAAGTTATATATAAAAAAACATATATAAAATCATATTATATATTTATAATTTTATACCAGTCATCATTAAATATATATATTGTATTAATTATAAAACTACGAAATACATTTCATTTGCTTGTTTATTAATTGCTTTTGTTGACATCTTAAATGCATAATCTTTAAATAAAACGATATCATAAATGTGTGCACCCACTGTATATACTTCTTAAAATATCTGTATTATATATTGTATCATTAACTTGACACATATTTAGCATTCTGCAAGGAGGGGGGGGGGAGATTGTTGAAAGAAAATATACATTTATAGAAAAATAAATTGTGTTTCATTAAGAAGCAAAATAATTATTAGTTTGACTACCCAGATTTTAAAAAAAAATGTATAGAAGATTTAAAATGGATAAGAAAAAAATGTAATCACCATATTTATCTATAATTAGTGAAGGTGAGAAGATGTTATATTCCTTTTCTCGCTAATTAAAGATGGTTAATTAGAATGTCCATCAGCAATAAGTGTAATTAATAACTTAAAATCAAACGAAAATGTAGAAATATTTTATAAATGAATTGTATTAAACATAGTTTTTTTTAATTTTGTATATAAAGTATTAATTTCGTTTGACTGCCAAATATATTATTTTTGCAACCAGAAATGAGTGCTACCTATAAAATATAAGAAAATTAAGTATTTCACTTATGATTAAATTTTGAAATAAATTATAAGAAAATGAGCTTTGCAGGGAATTAAATTCCTAAATTCCTGAAGTAAAAAAACATGTGATAAGATAGGGTATAATAGGCAAACTGAGAACTTTTGTAAAAAGATTATTATTAGTTTTTCTTGTGGCTAGTGGTTGTATTCTTCATCAGACAGAAAATCACATAGAAAAGACTCAGAGGGTGATATAAAATGATTTACTGCATGGTTGCCTTTACCTTCGGGGAAGCCACCAAATGCTTTGCTAAACTCTAGATGTGGTAGCTGATGCCTTCTTCCTATCTTATTGTCAAAATGATGCCTTGATTCAAATTGCTTTGTATATATTACCCAGTACCCTATAAAGATGAGTAGAAAATACTTCACTATGAAATCATAGATCAAAGTAGTGCATAAAAACTTAAAAGCCATGGCCATAGTCTATAACTAGTATTTGTAAATATATTAACAGAAATATTTCAGGTAAGACAAATAAGAGATTGTTATATCCACATTAAATTTTAATTGAAATATAAAAACTCTTAATACACTGACTATTAAAACAGGAAAACCTCTCCATACAGTAGTGCAATTCAGTGCACGCCAGAGTAATCAATAGATGCCAGAAGGCATGTGCATAAAATCCCTATCCAGTGCCTACTTCTTCAATATCCCCTGAGTAGAGACACTAGATAGAAATTTTATGCACAAGCCTTCTGGAATCCATTGATTACTTTGGCTTGCATTGAGTGGCACTGCTGTATAAAGAGTTTTGCCTGTTTTAATAACAGTTATGAGTAAGCATAAGAAATGGTGATGATGTGATGTTTAGTGATTTAATACTGACTGAGCTATTTAATAATTATTATCAAAAAGAACTCAGCCATTTATTTTTCTCAATGAATTAAATGCTAATACACTTAATTATTTAACTATAAGCATAGGGAAGGATTTACTAAGAAAAAGAAAAATAATCTTGAATTAATTAACTTTGTGACAGTGTATTCAACTAATATGGCCCATTGGCACCTGTAAAAATAAAAAATAAAAGCTGCCACAAGTTGTTTGTTTTTAAATTTACAATTGCTATTGTAGAAAAATAAAATATAAAATATTATCAGGGGTTTGGATAGTCAGGAAATATAATTGTATTTTCCAGATACTTTATTTATAAAGGAGATACAATTTGGTCATACAGAAAAATCATTAACCAGTTTTACCTGTATGTAACATTTGATAAATAGAATAAAACTGTACAGACATGTGAATGTGTGACAGATATGTGATGGTGTTAAAACCCTGTGTCAATCAGGTATTATATAAACTATAGCAAAAAGGTACAAACCCGGTACAATATAAATGCTAAAAACAATATTTTTTGCAAATTTTGGTATCAAATACTAAGATTTAAAAACAGATATTAAGATCTGACTACAAAAGTTTTAATTTATTTTTCTTATCTCCATAAGTGCTATGTCTGTGTTCAGAAAATGAAGATGTTTGTCTTTCAGTAAACATGGAGGGAAAATGGTATGCACTGGGCATGCATATTTGTTCATCTTTTACAGACTGTTTCTCTTTAAAGTGATATTTTCAAAATGGTGGTGTGTTTTATAGTTTGTTTTTTTACAAATTTTTTGACAAAAACTGTTTTTAGAAAAAGTATTTTTTTATAGGAGAAAAGGCACAAAAAATTTGTGTATGGTGATTTCACAATGAATTGATAGATATTTACAGGTTAAGTACAATATTAATAATTACATTTTTAAATATTACTTTACATTATATTGAAATGTCTCAATAAAATATTTCTAATTTATTCTTTGGATACTAAAACTACATTTAATTATAAAAATAAAATTAAGTTTATTAATATAAAACTCTCCATACAGTATTGCCAGAGTAATCAATGGATGCCAGAAGGCTTGTGCACTGAGTGGCAGTACTGTATGGAGAGTTTTACCTGTTTTAATAACAGTTATAAGCAAGCATAAGAAATGGTGATCATGTTATGTTTATTGGTTTATTAGTATAATATTAATAATTACATTCCTAATATTTTGTAATTGAACTATAAATAATTTCCTTCTTTTCTGAGTGAATGTAATACGTGATTGTTAATGAAATATCCACAGAAAAGGTTTTTTTAAAAAAATATTCAGTTTTATTACTACATAGCATGATTTTCATGGCTTATAATAATATGACTTAAGACTTCTGATATTAATGTATAAGTAGTGACTAATTATCTATTCAAAATATTAAAAATGTATTTAAATGGCCCACTTCTTTGATAGCGGCTTACCTTTTCTATTGATTGAAAAATGATTACATATTATTGCCAAAGCCTCCTTAATTCTGTCCACTCTCTCCATATATATAATTTTTGATTTTGATAATTCCAATTTGTGGTCAGTTTTTTATTCAAGGTCACTGAATATTGATGCGTATTTCTTATTTTTGAGAACTTCTGACATCAAGTCCCCCCATAATATACTAAGTTGCATGCAGGTTGGTGTGCAGATTTGTTCAATAAAATGTCTTTAGAATTGTTAATTAACTAGTTAAATGATGGAGAGATCCGAAAGCTTACACTGAATTTATCTTTGCAAATCTTTTTAATTTATGTGCGATTTTTGGGATGTAAAGAAGACTAATCAATTTTTTAAACTCCTCTTGATTGAGTCAGACAGGGGTTTTGTAAAAAAAATCAATCAGATATATATATTAGGCATATAAATATATATGAGAAAGTGTATAAAATGCCAGTCAAGCGTTGGTAGTCAAGTGGTCAGCACAGCTGCTTTACAAGCAGTTGTCCCAGGTTAGCAGGTTCGCTTCCCGGCCCATGCTATGACACATGAAAAAAAAAGCCAAAATCAGTTAAAAGTATGTATTTGCTCTTCCAACTTATAATATATTAATATCATTATTAAATAAATAATTAAAAATAAATTATTACATAATCCAATATTTATTTTGTTTGGAAAGAAAGATACACACACCCTCCATTAAACATATATTTTTTATCTAGGACTTGGATTAAAAATGAAATAAAATATTCTGACTGTTACAACAACAATAAAAAAACTTTAAATAATAATTCTCAGAAAATATTGTGTCATCTTAATGGAAATTTTATGTAGAATAATTTAAAAGTTGAAATGGATTTCCTATTTTACAACTTAGATATGAACATTAACAATTTGTGAATAAATTTAAAATTAATAATTTGAAAAATTCTTTATTTTTATTTTATAATAATGATTATCTTTTCTCAGCTTTGCTGTTTTCTATGGTATCTTAGCTTTACAGAATATATAATATTTTTATCTCTTAT
Organism: Epiperipatus broadwayi; assembly: GCA_028023455.1. Taxonomy (NCBI): domain Eukaryota; kingdom Metazoa; phylum Onychophora; class Udeonychophora; order Euonychophora; family Peripatidae; genus Epiperipatus; species Epiperipatus broadwayi. The sequence continues at coordinate 899,448 of JAQFVV010012505.1, read as the reverse complement.
TTTTATGTAACCTAATCATTTAGAGAAAATTGAATCTTCAACCAAATAAATAAAAAGTCAATATAGTATATTTGTTCATCTGTACGATTAAACCTGAAAAATTACAATATTATTTTTTTTAAAAAAACATGGAATATGTAATATTGAAATACAATTATAATGTATATACTTAACCTAGATGCAATTAAAGGGGATTTGAACCCAGGTTTTCAAGATCCCTACAGTTATCCATTCTATCCAGTATAATAGATATACATGACCACATATATGTGGGGAAAAAAGATCTCCAATATATGTGTTTCATGTTGAACCAGCACTCATCAGTCGGTTCAGCATGAAATACATATATTGAAGATCATTTATCGTTTTCACATGTATGTAGTCATGTGTATCAGTTATATTGGATAGAGTGGATGACTATAGGGAGCTTGAAAGTCTGTGTTCAAATATCCTTTAAACATGGAATATTTAAAAATATCATGTAGTAATTTATGCTGCATATAGAAAAAGTTTAAAATAATGCATAAAGTATAAATCAATACTGCTGCTCTAGTCATAATTTATGCATAGTGTGTGTACATTTTGCATACTTTATTTAGATATTAAATTCACATCATCATTAAGATGCTACATTTAAAATGTGTCTGATATAGCACATCAGCTTCCCATTTTTCTACTCTATAAAATCGCATCATATCTAAGACATATTATAAAAATTAATGACCTAATAACTCAAACATCCTAAGGTATAGAATTTAAGCCAGCAATCTAACTAACTATAGAAATGCCGAAAGTACTTCAGAGTTTTATAAATTTAAAAAAACTCTAATTACCATTTAATTTTCATATATTTAAATCTTAGACTAAAGCATGTCATATGTCAATCAAATCTTCTGATGACTTCTAAAGAATTAAGGTCATAAAATTTTTGATTAAGAAGACTGAAAGAATAACATCATTTTTTGATATATGCAGAAACTTTTTCCTGAGATTCTATTCCCCAGGATAGAAATAAAATTTCTGTACCTCTCTCTGTTGCATGAGAGTTATTTCTTTAAACTCTAGCACATGTTCTTTTCCTGATAACCTTAGCTTGATTTCTTTCAATAGATTTTCAAGCATTACTTGGGCAAGCAAGTTTGGCATTCTTAACACATAACCAAGGTATGTCTATCTAAACTTCTGGACAAACTTTTCATATTTACTATTCAAAATTCTACAAAGACACTTCAACATATAACCAAAGTACAATGCTTTCTGAAACTTATCTTTCTTACTTCATTTTCTGTAACAAGTAAAATAATCAAATGGTTTATCACTTAGGAGTTCATAAGAAATTTAAGCACTGAAAGTGATGGCTAGAACTATAATGAATGGACCTTGAGCTCCAGAGATCATGATTACACTAAATCAACCTGGATTATTCCTTCCATTTAAAATTCATAATTTTTCATAGTCACTTTCAAATCTCATTCTTCTTCATTTTTTTTTTTTTTACCAATCTTAGCATAATAAATACAAAAACATATAAAAATGCTATTTTAAATCCAATTTCTTTTGATTCCTATACATTCCTTATGTTATTGCAAATAATTGTGACTTTTCTAATTTTGAACATTAATTTTATTTCTGACATCAGTTTTAAATATGGTTTCACAAGTGACTGAAACTGCAAATATATATATATCAAACATATGTTATTTCTGTGCCGATTTAAATTTTCATTCTTTCTTTTTTTTTTTTTTGTTAGTTTATTTGCTTATTTATTTCAATTTTATCATTAGCATATCTTTTAGAATCAAATGATCTCATCTATAGTTCATTCTGATTGTTAGATATTACTTATCATCAGTCAAGGTCGCACACATGGGTTTCATCAATTGCAGAACTACTATTAATAAACCTTTTTATGATCCAGTCCATAGTAACAATAGATGAAAGTGAAAATAAAAAGTATCATCATATCTTCTTATTCATCTTAGCTCAAAAAAGTTAGTAAATCAATCATCAATATTAGCATAATTATAGATATGTATATTTATTAAATTGAATCATTTTAGAACGTGGATCTCTGTAAATTAAAAAAAAACAATTATAGATATTAAAATAAAACTAGGATTCATCATAATATAATGCAATTGATCTGTACTCCCATTTATGGTCTGAAATCTGACTCTTTAAAATTTACATTAGAAGAATCCCTAATTCTATTTAAGATAATTTTTCCTGGAAAAAAATAGCATGTAATTTTTCTCCTGTTACTTGATGTAGCAATTTTTTCTTTTGAGGTATGCTAATTAATCATCTTGAAGAATTATCCACTTTATTAATAAAAAAAATAGTTATTCTGATACTGTATCTCATTATTTCAAAAATCGTAAAATCAAAGTATCGTATAAATATGTTCATTATTACTTATTGATATAAATATTATTCTTATTACTATCTTAAAGAAAACATCATGGAAAAATAACTAGGGAGGCATTTATCAATATAGTACTCCATATCAAAATGTAAACTAAACTTGTGGCTTATGTAATACATATGTATATCTGTGTAAAAATATCTGTTCCATGCCTTAAAAATGTCAAGGTTTGAAGAGTGCAAGTTTCTCCATCAGCATTTAGGCATATACTCTGAAATAAATATGAAGATATTTAAAATCAAAGAAATTCAAGCAATAGTGTGCTATATTTTTATAAGTTGATACTGCTTAGTAATTTGTTAAATATAAACCATGAAGATAATATTTTTGAAGCATGAGTTAAGACAAAACTTTACTTAATTACTAAAAAAAACATGAATTGATGCAATGAACTGAAGTATAGATGTTAATGTTATTTATCTACTGAAACATTTTTTTTCTTTTCATAAATATTAAGTAACTAATTAACCTATTCATTCAGTAAACAGAATGTTTACTATAGTAAATAGAAGAATTTAAACTTAGGATTTTCAGTCTATATTTATTCCCACTCTATCTCAAACAATTGATACCCATGACCACACTCATGTTAAAAGGATAAATGATTCTCAATATACATATTTCATGCAGAATTCAGCAATCATCAGTTGGGCCAGATCATAATCTCCCACACATATATATATTCAGTGCTCAGCTTATATTAAAATAGCTATTCCTTCAACTTTAATAGACAGGCTTCAATCTTCGCATTCTCCAACAATGGATATGACTACAATATCAAATTCAACAAGGGCTTTGAGCATTCCGTCATTGGAAGGATGAGATGGTTGAAGTCTATCCATTAATGTTTAAGGAAGTGCTATCTTAATATAAGCTGAGCACTGATTGTATATATGTGGGAAGATTATGATCTGGCCCGACTGATGAGAGCTGATTCTGCATGAAATATATATATTGCAGATCATTTGTCTTTTTCATGTGTGTGTGACCATGTGTAGCGGTTGATTGAGATAGACTGAAGATTCTAAGTTCAAATCCATCTATTAAATAATTAAATTTTTTTAAAGATAACTAAAAAATTTATCTGCTTTTAATTAAAAATATTAAAATATAGATGCTAATGTTATTTATCTCTGCAGATGTCATTTTGAAATCAATATTCAATTTAATATTTTTGTATTGTCAATTAACTTAAAAAGTTCATTTAATTAATAAAAAAGATTAATTATTGTATGGACTGCAATAGCTGCTACTTTGTAGCCCAATTCTTTATCTAGCAAAATTCTGCTTTTCCCATGGGCAATTTTATATAAGATATTCCAGAACTATTAATTCACTTAAAAAATTGAAACAAAAATATTACCATAGGAAACTTATAATGAAGAATTGTGAACCATGAAATTTTTTAATGAATCTCACGGTAACTTTTTATAATTTAAAATTAAATTTTAAACATTTTTTCCCTCTCATAAATATTAAATAACTAATTTTTTAAAGATCTATAAAAAAAATGTAGCTACTTGTAAGCTTAAATCCATTAAAAATACTGCATATATGCCCCTAATATATTTTACTATTTTTAATGTAAAACTTAAACAATGTTTTTATTTCAAACACTTCTAGTTATCATTTTAAAAATTCTACAACTTTGCCATTTAAGTACGAGTGAGTGTGCGGCGCAACTGTTCCCAAAAGCTATTAATACAAAATAGCTAACTAAAAATAATAAACTAGCTGAGCACTTTCAAAGGATCTTGCCTTCATAATCATAGCTTGCTAATACATTTAATGATATGCAAATATGCTAATTCCATTTTTTTGATAAAGCATAGCACGTGTCCTTCCTATTTATGTTATCATTGTCTCGTGAGATGAATAAAGCCTCTGATTTTTCTTTTAAGGTCATGTCTCTCTCTACACACGATTGTGGGATTGTCCAGAATGCACTCATGGTGACTTGTGCTCTGGTGCTGATAGAAAACTGAATAGGTAGAAGGATTGTTGCAAGCTCTATTGTATGAATATTTATGTTGTGCTAATCATGTGGCCAAAGATGCTCTACTTTCCCCATAATATGTGCCTTTACAATTTTTATTGGAACATACAATATTATATACTGTGTGGGGGGGTCTGTAAAAGTGGAGTTTGGTCTTTAGTGTTATTAATTAAATTGCTAGAATTTGGAGGGGTTTGAAAACAAAGCTGATATTTGTTGTTAAGGATGGAATGCAATTTCTTGTGTAAATTGGATATATATAGAAGCAATAATCTGGGTTTATCCTGTGTGATGTGAGAGTTAAGATGTTTATTCTGTATATGTAAAAATTTTTTGTCAACAATGGATTGCCTGAATCCTAAATTCAACAGGTCATCTCTGTATTCTATTACATTTGCTTTTGCATCTGCCTCAATTTTACACAACAATCTGTTTCTGTGCAAAAAAGATGCTAGGCCGGATAATTTATGTGCTATAGGTGTGTTAGACTGGGGGTGTGTATGGCATCTGATATCCAATGGATTGATGGCCATACTATAATGGCAGTGGTACCGGATAATTTATGTGCTATAGGTGTGTTAGACTGGGTGTGTGTATGGCATCTGATATCCAATGGTACACTGTACACTGCCATTATAGTATGGCCATCAAACCATTGGATATCAAATGCCATACACATCCCCAGTCTAACACACCTATAGCACATAAATTATCCGGCCTAGCATCTTTTTTGCACAGAAACAGATTGTTGTGTAAAATTGAGGCAGATGCAAAAGCAAATGTAATAGAATACAGAGATGACCTGTTGAATTTAGGATTCAGGCAATCCATTGTTGACAAAAAAAATTTATATATACAGAATAAACATCTTAACTCTCACATCACACAGGATAAACCCAGATTATTGCTTCTATATATATCCAATTTACACAAGAAATTGCATTCCATCCTTAACAACAAATATCAGCTTTGTTTTCGAACCCCTCCAAATTCTAACAATTTAATTAATAACACTAAAGACCAAACTCCACTTTTACAGACCCCCCACATAGTATATAATATTGCATGTTCCAATAATAATTGTAAAGGCACATATTATGGGGAAAGTAGAGCATCTTTGGCCACACGATTAGCACAACATAAATATTCATACAATAGAGCTCGCAACGATCCTTCTACCTATTCAGTTTTCTATCATCACCAGAGCACAAGTCACCATGAGTGCATTCCGGACAATCCCACAACCGTGTGTAGAGAGAAACATGACCTTAAAAGAAAAATCAAAGAGGCTTTATTCATCTCACGAGACAACGATGCCATAAATAGGAAGGACACATGCTATGCTTTATCAAAAAAATGGAATTAGCATATTTGCATATCATTAAATGTATTAGCAAGCTATGATTATGAAGGCAAGATCCTTTGAAAGCGCTCAGCTAGTTTATTATTTTTAGTTAGCTATTTTGTATTAATATCTTTTGGGAACAGTTGCGCTGCACACGCACTTGTACTTGAATACATATATTTCCCAAAAGTAAAAATTATTTAACTTTGCCATTCACAAAAGTTATGAGCCCAAAATACTGCTTGTAAGTATACATTAAAATCTTATAAATAAAATTGATGGACTGTGAATAAAATCTATCAATAATTCTTAATTTTTCAATTTATTAAAAAAAAAAAAAAAAAGTAACAAAAGAGAAATGAAATTAATATCTTCTGGTAAAATGTTATTTCCCAAATTTTAGAACCTTCAAATTACTGTACATGGAAAAATATTATGAAAATAGTACTCATGACTAAAAGATGAAGTTTATGACTAATGAAGGAAAATTAATTCTGGAAGTTGCCTAAGACAAAGGTCATATGAAAAAATCAAATGTAAAGCTTTTGCTAATATTTAGTCATAAAATGAAGCAAAACTCTCCATACAGTAGTGCCATCTTGTGCCAACAAGAGCAATCAATGGATGCCAGAAGGCTTGTGATCATGTGATGTTTAGTAGTCATAAAATGCCAATTTATTGCTTATAGAGCTGACAGAAGAGCATAAAAATTCTGAGACAACTTTAGGATTAAAATTGCCCTATTTATCAATGAATTTTTCTAAACTTTTTTTTTTTTTCTAAATGTTTTTGTTAATTGGTTCATTAAAAAAAAGTTAATAATGGAAAAAGTACATGTTAAGATTCCCAATATGTCAATATTTTCATTTTATAAGACAAATAAATATGATGGATTAGTATAGTACTGGAACTAGCTCTATGGTAAGAAATAATGATATTTCATATCATGCATCTTACCAAATGCATGAATCTATAAAATTTATAATGATACTCTAAAATTGAGATATTAGAATAAAATGAGTTATGAAGATGGAGAGTCATGCCAAACTACCTGTAATGATGATTAAGTGGTAATCTAATATTTATTCTACATATCTTGGAACAAAAAATTTAACAATACATAAATGCAATATAGAAAATTATTTATAAATGAATATGATCATATTTATTTATTTAATATATGGGTTTATTTTTTTTTATACAGCCTAACTATTAACAAAATATCATAAAGCAATCTATAGAGATTTCAACCAGAAGATAGATTCCTAATGGTTTATCGTTCTTCAATTCTGGCATTGCAACTGTATATTTGAATCATTAACAATATCATTTATAGTTTGTGTTTGTCCACATCTACATAGATCAGTAGTTGCTAAATTTCATTCAAGAAGCATTTAAACATAACAACTATGGGTTATTTTGAATCTATTGATGAGACTGCAGTTGCATTTAGAAAGATAAAATCCAGTAATCTATCGTTGGATCTAAAAAAAAAAAAAAAATATTTAGAACTTTATAAGAATTCCACTTTTTAGGTAATAACTTTTCAGATATAAATTCTTGGTTAAACAATCAAAAAGGAGATCCTGATTTGAGATGAGTTTTTGGTATGGAAACTATATCTTGAACTTATTGGCAATGAGAGAACTTCTCTTCTCATATCTGGCAGAGGAATACGTGAATGAATTAAAAAGTCATGGCAAAAGAACAGACTTTTTATATTTATCATGATAATATTTAAATGAAAATCCAGAATATGGAAACTTTTTCTCCAAACAGGAGCACATTATTAACCAGCAGAATATCTTCAGCTTTAATCATCTACAGAATGAAGTTGGATTAATAAAGGATTTCTGTAATATCATCATCTGTTCCTCGTAATAATTCCAGAAGGCTAGATAACAGGGAAGGAATATTTGTTGATATATCTTTATTACAATAATGAGACACCAAATATATGATTATAACTGTCTCAAGATATATATGGTAAATATGTATACCCTATCATGATCTAGCCATGTAGCACCTATATTGACCTGATTAAAGCATTGCTCGCTTTACTATCTGAATGCTACTTGCTATAAAAAATTTAGACTTATCAAGAAAATCCCCAAGTCAACTTAAATAAATAAAATCAACCATATTGTGAAAAATAAATTAGAAATTCATACAGCACTTTCAAAATCAAGAAAAAAAGCTAACCAACAAAAAAGCTGTGAAACAATATTTTATTTCAAATAGTACATAAAATATCTGACATAATGCATGTTAAAATATTTAATACTAGCAAGAAAGTTAACTATTTCCAGTAAATCAAATTAGATGGAAAGTTAGTTATTACTAAATACTAAATTTTTCTTTTATGATGACACAATTAAAAAGTGAGAAAGAATAATATTCTTATTTCGTCCAAAAATAAAACAGGAGGGGAAAGCTGAAATGTTTCATACATTATTGTTTAAAATGTAGCACAATGAATTTGATTCATCTTTTAGATACTGCTAAGAATGAAATATTGTAGATAATGTTTCTACATTTATTTGAGGTGAGTAAAAAAATTATATAAGATTATCATTTAAAAATATGTCAAAAATATATCTGTTACTTGAACAAATTAAAAACACACAACATATATATCTATGACCATATGATATCTTTATATTGATAATCTTTGTTATTTGTATTACTTTAATAAATAAGTTGTCAATTAATTAAGCTAGCCTACTTTCATTTTAGTCTAATTCTCACATATATGAAGATTTTGCTTATATATGTTTAGTTAAATAAAATTAGATAGTATTACAATATCCTCAGTGTCTATGATTTGTGTAAGCTAGAAGCAGGAACTGAAATAGGAAAGCTAGGATAAATATAAGAGGGTTAGAACTTGGAAGGTAGCAAACATTATCATGGTTTATAGTACGAGTCAATGCAAATAAATGCTACCTCTCATATTAGACCTTTGTTCCAACATTTTAGGGTTAGATTATATATCTGGAAATGTAATATATATTCTGAAATAATTTTGAGATGAAAAAAATCTGAATAACAGAGTACACCACTTGATCATCATCAATAATTTAAAAGCCAGATATGTAATACCAAGTGTTATAACTGAATTTTCTATTGAAGTTAATGACCATTTATTTATAGCAAATTTGAAATATGATGAGTTATATAATTAGGCACATATAAATTAAAGCTTCATCCTGTCACATTTGGCAAACCAATATGTTTATTTTTCAATTATGTTTTATCTTATCCTAAATAAGTGTATATAACTTCTTCTTTTCATCATATTTGATTGACATATTATCTAGAGAAAATGTATCAGATTTTTCTAACTTTCCTCCCATTTCTTTATATACCACAATAATTTGCAAGTGTGACATAACTTGAAAATACTAATTTTGATGATACCATTAAGAATAAATATTAAAGATTATTTAATAATTATTTTATTAGAAGAGGTGTGAACATAGACTCTCAAACTCACTCTATCTTATATAACCAATATGCATGACCACATACATGTAAAAAAGATAAATGGTCTCCAATATACATATTTTGTGCTGAACCAGCACTCATCAGTTGGTCCAGATCATAATCTCCCACAAATATATAGCTAAAGAAAACTTGAAAGTCTGTGTTCAAATCCCCTGTAATTCCATCTAAAGTTCAATATATAATTATACTTGTAATTAAATAGTAATTATTTTATTGTAAATTACTATTTAATTTTTCAGCCTAAATATAAACTTTAAATTCAAATAAAGATTAATATACCAATTATTAAATCCTAGAGCAAATATCCATTTAACACCCACCATTTTTTTTCCTATTCATAGATAAAACTTTTATCCTTTAAAACACAATTGTATTTTGGGGATCATTTGCATTTTTGCATGTATCTTTATCCATATGTTTTATGAGTGTAGAAGTTTAGAAGTATTCATTTAGAATTTGCTGATTATGTATAAAAACTATTTCAATTCTTATATTCAGTACCATCTTTTTATATATATAAAAAGCACTTAGACTACATTATCAAAAATAATTTTTTTTTTTTTTTTTTCAAAATAGTTTGATTCACTGATAATGAGTAGCTCTGAATAAAAAATTGAGTACTGTATTTATTTAAAAGTAAAAATTATAGTTTTGAAGAGAAGATTCCTAATTCCATTCCTGATTGCAGAAAGTTAAGTGACAAAACAAAATCTGACTATATAAAATAAAATTATTATGCTTTTTCTGCCAAAACATTGCTTCGCCTCCAAAATTATCTTTTTGAAAAAAAAAAAAAAATTGTATTACTAATATGACATCTGCACACACACACACACACATCAAAATAATTCTTTTGTAAATTATTTTATTAAAAAATAATCTAATTAAATGCTGATAAAAATTGAAAATACAAAGCAATACTGTGAATACTTAAATAAGTTATTTATTAATGGCGTATAAAAATTATTAGGATTAAAAATAACAATGACTTTCTTATTTCCTTCTAACATGATCAAAGTTCATTAATATATATATATTATTTTGATTAGTATACTGTATTTTTTTATTTTGCTGTTTAAAATTTAATCATAATAAAGATATTCTTTTTGCACATAATACAAATTAAATTCTCTGCTTGAAGTTAATAATAATAGATATATTGATCTTTAACTGGGTTAAATAGTTATCAGTAATTGATATACTTATCTAAAATAATGGTAAGTTGTCATTAAAATTTTACAGTAGTACGTACAAAATATAATGGATAAATAATAAATGATGAAGACATTTGAGAAAGTTAGACAGTCTGGGCTAATTGAAGCTAGTTTAGCAGAAATGCATTATAGGGATTATTTGCTTCTATTGCTGATACCCATTTAACACAATTTATTCTATGATTTCATCTTCAGGATGATATTATAAACTTATGGCTACTTTACATCATTCAGATGGGACAAAATAATCAAATGACTTTATTGCTCAGGAGTTCATAAAAACTTTCAGCAATGAAAGCACCAGAACAGGTTTAAATCCTAGGACTACACTTTAGAGTTTGATACTCTACCACTGCAGAAAACCATGCAGGTTAAGAATATAATACAATTTTTTTATTTAAAGAAAAAAAAAATGCATAATTAATAACCTATTGAATTTGTATATATTTAAAATGGAAACAAAAATTTATTCATTTCATAAATTTCAACTGTCTAGCAGTGTTCTTCAGAGCATTTTTTTTTATTATTTCAATTTGCATATTAAAAGCGAAAATAAATCAATAAATAAATAGCTTTGAAGAATTGAATAAAGTATTGAGAAGAATGCAAAAAAAAAAATTAAGTTTTGGGTGATTTATTAATATTAGCAAAGCAAAAAGGATGGAAAAGTATTGAGTACTTAAACTGATAAGATAACACAATTTAGGAAATGCGTCTATCAATGAACAAACCATTAATCGTTGTACTGAAGAGTAAGAATCTAACAAATTTTGAATTCTCTTTTAATGGCTGATGCATTATTGAAATGTAGTTTGTTTGTATCATATTCTGCCACTCGTAAATAAATATGCCCTTTTTCATTTCACACACAAAAAAATAATAATAAATAAATAAAGTTAGAAAATAAAAAAGAAAGAAAAGAATGGAGGCAGAACATAATTTTATTGCTACAAATAATACAAAGAGATGACAATGTCAAAAGATGCTTAGGATGGCAGGAAACTACAAATTAAATGTCTAAAAATATTAAGGTAAAAGAAAATGGAGAGAGAATGAGAAAGAATAATGATAATTAATTTAATTATAAATAAAAATAATTCTTAATGAATTTAAAAACGATAACTTTCATTCAATCATATATTATTACTATTCAAAATATACAAATGATATTGACATCCTTCCATACTACTACTAATAATTACACTAAAAAAAAAAGGTTCTTAATAAATGCTGTATTTAACTTTTGAATATTCTGATAGATATTAATTTTAAATTTAATTATAAAACAATGTACATTTTGCAATGATTATTAAAAAAAAAAGATTAAGTTATTGTTTTTCCATCCTCCTCATTAAAATGATGCCCAGAGTGATTTGATACAGTAATAAACTGATAGATTCTAGAGCTCAAGACCATCGTGGATTGTGGCCCAACTATCACTTCTGATTCTCAAACTTCTTTTAAACTCTCAATAAGATCACTTGATTATTTCATGAAAAGATAATTTATCAAAGAAAAGTATCTCTAATTAATAATCATATCACTTTCATTATTTCTTATATTTATATAGGAATTTTGAAATGTTTCAAAACATATACTTCCATTATATATGAGTATATATAAATTATTAACTTTTTTCAAATTTTATCAAAAACATTCTTTGTTTAATGTTCAAAATGTAAGCATTCATTTTAAAATATTAGTTGCTTAGAAGTCATGATATGTTTAAGTAATTGTCAAATTGAGTTTAATTGTTCCAAAATGATTTTTTTTAATATTTAATTCAGCTGTTTAATATATCACTCTATTACTCTACCACCACACTAAACTTCATGAAGCAAACATTTATTGAATAGTATTGTTGACAGAAATAATTATATATGCTCTAAACTATCATTGTATTTTATTATTTCTTCTCCAGTTATGATAACTATTGTAAATTTAAATAACATATAATAACAATATTCCACTCTTCTTACACTTTGAAGCAAAATATATTTATTAATTTTACAGTTTCGACTGTTCCTAACAGTCTTCGTCAGATGGTGGATGAAAGAGAGTAAAAATAGATAAGATCTGACGAAGACTGCTAGAAACAGTCGAAACTGTAAAATTAATAAATATATTTTGCTTTAAAGTGTAAGAAGAGTGGAATGTTGTTATTATATGTTATATAAAAAAAGCAAAAATAAAGAAAGAAAGAGGAAGAGAAAGTATTGTAAATTTAAATAATGAATAGATACTAAATCGTGCTCAAAAAATCCTTATCCAGAGCTATCCTATCCAGATCCTCAGATACTTTTGTTAGAAATTAGTTTCAGGATATGAATAGAACAGCACTAGAGAGGGATTTATATCAAGCTGGCACAACTGAAATAAAACAAATAGAATTTGGAACTGAAAAACACATTATAAACAGGATTCGTATAGAGGGATTTGAACTTCAATCTATATTCATCCTCCATTCCATCTCAAGCAACTGATACCCATGACCACATACATGTTAAAAAGATAAATAATCCCCAATATACGTATTTGTGCAGAGCAGCACTCATCAATTGAGCCGGATCATAATCTCCCACACACATATACAATCAGTGCTCAGCTTATATTAAGATAGCAATTTCTTAAACTTTATGGATAGGCTTTAATCTTCTCATTCTTCCAACAATTCATTGAAATGGATTACTTAATTGCTCTAAAGTATATTTCATCATAATTTTTAATAAAATAATTTGAATCTCAATTCCTCAAGGTGATCAGGTATAATCAATTACATAACTAATTTCCACATTCTAATATAAAAATATGCACATATTTCTCACATGAACTACATTCCAAACAGATACAAACAAAAGATTACAAGGTATCCAAGCCAAAAAAAAACAAAGAAAGGGTAAGAAACTTTCCATCAACACCTAAATATAACTGTATCATTGAAGTCAGCAGATAAAAAAAAAACTTAAGTAAAATCTGAAATTCAAACAAATATTTAACAGAACAATCTTTTAATACCAAAAAAAACAAAACAAAAACAACCTTTAATTAATATGCCAAAGAATAACATCTATTTGCTTATATGTTATTTAAAATTTAAAAGCCATGTGATTAGTACATTCAGTTATGAAGCTTATGACCTGTATTTGAATTCAACTCAGGTAAACAACATTTTTTATCAGGTTTTAATCAAATAGGATTTTTCTTTTAAGATGCTGGATTATAGCCAAACAAGCTAGGCATCTAATAGTGATCAGTAAAGTCCACATCTAGCTGTTTTTAAATTGATAAAAAACAGGAATGAAAAAATCTTCAAATTCTCAATATCAATTAGCAATTGGCAAATTTGATAAGTAATGTGTTCTCCTTCACTAATCCTTTATAAAGGACTGTTGAAATTTTAAAGACTACTTTATTTTTTACATATTTATTTTAAAACATTACATTTCTTCCAGTGAATATGAAATACCATCATGGTTTGGATTTCTAGACTATGAAATAGTATAATAAATATTACCATAGTGATTAAAGCAGAGAAATATCAAAATTTAAATTCAGGATACTATCATATTCTGAAGATTTACCAAAAAAGCAGTAGCAATGATTAAATGATCTGGTGTCACTAATAAGTTTAACATTGAGTGATTCCATATCTCCAAAAAATTTTACCAAAGTTTTGCATTAAGTATTTTGTGGATTAAAATGGGAAGAGAGTATAAGTAAATGAAGATCATTTAAGTCATCCAGATTTTGCAAATGATATGAATGTTTTTGCAAATATTGCTTCATAGCTTTAAGGAATGTTGTAAGAGTTATCATGAAAATAAGGAAGTAGGACTAAAGATAAATCCTAAAAAGACTAAAGTAATGTTGAATCGATTTTCTCAGAAGAAGAAAATAAAAATTGATAATCATGAATTAGAAAAAGCTAACAAGTACAATTAATGCTGATGGAAATATAATAGATGTAATTAATCACAGAATTAAACTTGGTTGGAGGGCTTTTAGTAGAAATAATAATAAAAGAAAATATGCTTATGTATTTGAAAAGAACGATTAATTGATATGTTTTATCAGTTTTTAGTTATGCATCTGAGATTATGATATTTAATAAAAGAATATTGCAGATACTTAAAACCATTCATAGTGAAGAAATATATGTTAGTAGTAATAAGAAAGGACCAAAGGTGAAATATTTTGATGAGAAAACAAACAGGTATCAGTGAAAACACTGAAAGAATTAAGAGAAACAGAATTAGAATGGATATGTTGCTAGAAGAAATGATAATGAGTTGACAATAGAAGTCTTAATTGAGATCCTGAGAGATTGTAAAAGATTTAGAAAGAGATTACATATGAGATGGTTGGATGATATAAGGAAGTCTGATGTGATATGGAAAAGTTACACATCAAAAAAACTAGATTAAACACAGAAACATCTTTATCCTGAAATGGATCAATAATGGCAGAAAATGATGATGATTAAATCCCTTGCTTTAAAAAAAAATATGTACTTGCATAGAGAAGACTTAAGCAATAATCATTAAATTATTGGCATTTGTAATGGCTGGAGAAAGTAGTTGGAGTTTTTACACCAAATGGATTTTTTTATTTCTATCATATTAATTTTTATTTACTGTATTTAGTATTAACATGCATCAAGAGAAATGATAGCTCATAAGTTTTATTAGACTTGCATTTACTGCTTCTATTTTTATTGTGTGTTGAAGATATAATTGGGTATAGAAATTGGCTCTTATTTGAAATTTTTCTATTATCTTCTTGAATGTGAAAGATTTAGAAAAAATCTTAAAACATAAAGATATATGTTACCATCTAGTTACCTATTTCTAAATCCAAAGTTGATGATCTTATGAGAAAAAATTTGTTTTTGTCTATTACATTATACATCTGTAAAACTAAATTTGAGTATTTAACAAATGAGTTTTGCCAATGTATTAAATGAAAAATAAATTTAGGAATAATTATATTTGTTTAGATTAAGTGATACCATTTAATAGAATTAAAAGTTATGGAATGCATTTGGTCTGCTTAATATTATATACTTTTTTAAAAAATTATGACCTTGAACTATAAAAAAATCTTTAATCAATATCTTGCTTGCAGTGAGATCAATTCAAAAATGAAACAAAGTATAAAATTATAACAACAAAACATAGACAAATAAATGGTTTAAAATAGAAACTAATATCAGCATAAAAAATCGAAAACTTTAAATGTTGTCAAGTTTCCAAAGAGTTACTTGTTTGAATACATTTTAATGAAGTTCTATTATAATTTACAATTATATTTTGAGAATACAAGATGTAGATAAACTTACATCTCCTTGTAATTAAACTTTATATTTTATTATTATCAAATTTTCCAGTAGTGGGAATATTTGTTTATATATAATTTGGTCTCTCTTTGTTATTGAAAGGCATGTAAATACAACTCTCACCTTAATTCTAAATTTGGAATTGTTGTTTTTACATTTAATATATATATGACGTCAATAAATAGTTTTGTTTTATTATTTCAAAACAAAATGTAAGCAGAAATGATGGAAAGTTGTTTAAAGCACAGGGTATAATAAAAAAATGTTTTTTTTTTTTTAGTTAAATGATTAATTGTAAATCTTACCTGAAAACCCAAACATCTACCATAAAAACATTGTTGATTTAACGCTTCCGCTTCAGCTAGTAATTCTTCAGGAAAATGTCCATCTTCAGGAAATATTTCTCCTTGCTTACTCCAAGACAGTATTTTCTGAGCATAATGTAAACAAGCTCTTAATGTTCCTAAAACGGCTGTGTACGCTTCGATTTCTTTATAGTAATGACTGCCCCGAAATAAAAATGAATTTCTGTTTACATATATTTGCCTAGACACACTTAATATTTTATGTACACATGAGTAAACGATGTCAATTAAGCTACGATATCCATTCCCCGGAGTTTGTTCATCTAAATCAAAATTATGAGCAATTCTTTCGAGACCCTCGACTACAGGTTGAATTCCGTCCAAATGCTCATGTAATAACGTGAAAACGGTAACAAATTTTTCAGCCTGAGTATTTTGATCCTTTTGGAAAAATTCTATATTACTACGACAAAAACTTTTCGAAGCTTTGAAAATACAAAGCTTTGCAGCATTGTTATTCACAGAACTTGTTTGTTTATCCATGACTTCCTTAAGACTTTTAAGCTGCCATCTTGATTTTAAAAATATCTCGCAGAATTCGTTAAATATCATTACTAACCAATCACAGATCAAAACTGGTATATTCTTATTGTAAACATTTTTCAATATAAAATAAAATGAATTTAAAAAATTAAATTTAAAATAATTATTCAAAAATATTTTGTACTTATTTAATTTAAAATTTATTTGATTAAATAAAGCGTTCTTGCAAACAAAGGATGCCATATTATCACTATATCCATTGAAAATCTTAAGAATTTGTTACCTCTTTATTAGTAAACGCGGAAAACAAAAAAAATACAAATTCTTTACTCTATTTTAAAACACAGTAAAATACTAGTACTGTATTAACAAAAATTCAAAGTGCGTTCGTTATTGGAAGCATTTCCAGTTCTTTTTTAAAATAAAAATGTAGAATAAATAAACGCAATATCTGCTTATCAATTATAACAATTCCATATCTAAAAAAGATTTATCTGGTATTGGGTGATATGGATCATCCGATGTTTTGAATTAATATAATGCTCAGTGAATGAACTTTCACAATTCCAGACATGACAATAATTTTGAATCAAATTAAATTATTTCATTCAAAAAATTACAGAGAATATATATATTTTTTCTATTGTTTTTGTAAACATTGGATCAAATATAAATTGTTTTTAAAGCAAAATTTAATTTTAAGGATAATAATATTTATATTCTGAGAATTTCTATTGTGTGTAGATGTGAGAGGTTTAGGCTTTTGGGATGGATAATATACAAATTCTATTTTTTTTTTTTTTAGGGACATGTCAGCGTCAGAGAGACGATTTAAGACACTCGAGTCCGGATTCCACAGTGCACAAGGAAAAGAAAACGTCGAACTAGCTGTGAATAATTGCGAACAAAAATAAAACAAACTTCTTTTGACAAATTGATTAATATTTATTTAAATACTATTTAAAAGTTTATTGGAATCAGTATTTAAAATTGATGTCACTTGTGTCAGGTGTTCATCGTTCTTCAAAACTTGAACGAAACCAAATATGGAGTCTTCTGGAATACATTTAATTTAATTGCTGTTTTAATTATTATTTATTTATGAAAAGATATTTGGCTTTTTATTTGTTGTGACTCAACCTTTCTTTGAGTAATGAAGTGAAACAATTACCAAGGTAATCAAATCTCTTTCTTAGGGAGCCAAGGTAAAAGTCACTGTCAAAAAAAAAAAAAACTCGGCCTCTGATTGTGTCAGCAAGTGAAAATAATAATCTCTTAGGCAGTGACTGGATCAATTACTTAGGATTCACAGTGGTCAAAGTGAACCAGCCCACAAATATAAGCAAACTGAAAAGTTACTATCCAGAAGTTTATGCTACAGTGAATTTGTACTTAGAATACATATACCATTAAATAAAATAAAAAACCAATAAGTTGAAACATTGGCTTTGATAGCTGAAGTAGAAGATGATCTTAATAGGTAACAGGTGTGCAGATCTGTGATGATGTATAATCGACAATGTACTGGCAGTTAATAATTATTTACCACTATCAGTCAAACATATGTTCTTCACAAAAATCAACGAGTCATGCTTATTTATAGCTAATAGTTGATGACTGGTCTACAAATGCACTACCAGATACTAACATAATGGGTTATTTAAGATGAATCAGTTATCTTTTGGGATATTGATCACACCAGAAACATTCCAGAGACTTGGTCATCTTGTTTCTGGAAAATCTGGAGCATTCTTATGCTTTGTTTTTTTTTTTATTGGTGGCTAAAACACCAGAACAACTTTGGTTTTCTATTAATAAATTTTTAGATAAGTTTAATGCTCTGGCAATAAAATGTATAGAAATATGCAGTTTTTGAGATTAAGAAGTTGAATTATTTGGATATGGCATTCATTCAAGAGAGCAATTAAAGAAGCAAAATCTTCTGTGAACAACCAATGTTTTTTGACCTCATTAACTATTATGATACTTCTCTGCAACTGAGCCACTATATAGTCTTGGATAAAAATGCAGCCTGGAAGTGAAACAGTAAGATTGTCAGAGCTGTTGAAAAAACTGAATGATCTGATATCAAATTCAATAGTATTAACACACTATGATCTGTGTGCTGGTATTAAGTTGCAATGTGTTATGGTGTCTCCTAGAAATAATGGAAAGAAACAATTGCCCATTTCATTTGCATCAAAATGTCTTAAAAGCTGGAAAATAATATTTTCAGATTGTTAGAAAGGTCTTAGCCCAGATCACTGGCATTAAGAAATTCCATGATTATCTTTTAGATCATTTATATTATAGAATAATCATACTCCATTTTGGGGGGTTTTTGCATTATAAAATAATCATACTCCACTTTTGGGAATTTTTTACATCTGATAAAAGGATCCCTCAGTATATCTCACCATGAATGTTGAGGTGGTTCAATTTTTTTGAGGCTATGACTTTATGGAATACAGTAAGGGGGAAAAATCCACATAAGATGCATTGAATCAGGTTGCCTGTAGAGGCTGCAATAATGTAAACTCAAAAAGCAATAAATATGATAGACTCTGGGTTAAGCAAATTAAGAGTAAATCAGTTGCCCAATGAACAACAGATGACTCTGGATTACAAAAATTACTGAAATGGATCCATCAGTATAGGTCAAACAAAAAGCTTAAGATGCTGCATCTTGGCTACTGGATTTGAAGGCTAGAGCTCTCAAAATTGAGAATAACTGAATTGTATGTCAATCAAGAGTTATAATTCCTTCAGCTGAATGATTCCAAGTGCTTAAAATTTCATGTAATGAGCACCCAGGGTTTATAAGAATGAGAATGTTAATGCAATCCTATGTCAGAAGACCTATTTTGCTCTCTGACATTGAGTGTAATGTCTATCATTGCCAGCATTGTAAGATAAAACAAAACATATCAACAAAGAATAAAACTGGTTAGTGGCTTGAATCTGAGGGTCTTTGAAGCATAATTCATGTTTAATCATTGCTGGTCTGTAAAGGGCCAAGATTTTTTTAATAATTGTTGAACTCCTAATGGCTGGTGGTAATGGAAATATCACTCATTCTACAGCAACCAATGAGATTCTTAGGAAGCTATTGATAATCCATGGTTTGCCTAAAACTAGTGTCAAATAATAGCACAGTCTTTACATGAGGTCTACTCATATTATTTGGGGCCAACAATAGTATTGAACTAGTGTTCAATCTATCATTCTACCCTGAGAGCAATGGCAATGCTGAGAGATTGATTCAAGTGATTAAAAGAATATTTAAGAAAGCTACCATGGGTATTTGGAATATCTGTATTGCAACAATGATATTGATGTGGCATTCTACATTGAGTACAGCCTTGAACAAAATGCCAGCTGAACTATTACTTAACAGGGTTCTTAGAACTAATATGTCAGTTCTTAGGTTTAATTGATCTAATGGAAAAAATTAAAGAACATGTACTGAAGTGCAGATAGGCATTCAAGTCTTATATTGTACATATGATGGAATCATTAAATGGGTTCCTGCAGGTGGGGTTATTAAGAGAGAGAGATTGCAGACAGTGGTTGTGCAAATCTTAGACAGACAACAACACCATAGGTACAAAGACTAATTGAATTATTTATAATCAACTGATATTTATGATGATGATCAAACCAAACTTTATCACTTGTATGATTGCTTTATATAATATTCTACTTAGTTATATTTTCTGATCATAATATATCAAATCATCCCTCAGAGGATTGCTCTTAGTATTCATCCATAAATGTTTATTAATTTTATAGATAGGGTTTTAACTACACTAACTCTAATTTGGAGTGCCACTTTCTTTACAGAAAGAACATCTATTAATACAATATTCTCTGGAAACATCATCATAGTTTATTTAATAACAGTCCAATTTTTCCCTCAGCTCAGATGCGATTTCTCAGGATCTCCTCAGCTCAGATGCGATTTCTCAGGATCTATGGTGCATTATTATGTATGTATTTGGAATGAGATCAATGAGGGAAGAATGGCATAGATAACGAAATAATTTAAATAAAAATAGTTTATTTCAGATAACCATATTAATATACATAGAGCTTACAAATTTCTATATCATTATGATTTTTTTTAAAAAGCATTTATGTAGGAAAGAAGTTAGGTGAACAGTGAAAATCTGACAGTTTTTAAGCTCCTGACTCTCTCTCTATGAAACCTTTTTTCCCCAACATATTTATAAATATAAATATCAAATCACCTTAAACATTAATAAATTTTCAGCTCCGCCCACGTCTCAAATACATTTATTAACAGAAGGCGTAGCTGAAAATTTCTTAAAATTTGAAGTGATTTGTTAGCAGTGGAATTTTTTTTGTAAATACAGTATAAGTACTATTGTTTATGAACATAATAACAAAATCAAAAACGCAAAAAAAATAATAAAGATTAAATACAAGTACCTTTTTACAAACAATAGTTATAGACAGGGTATGAGCACAGACTTTCACATGACCCACCACTCTTCACACTATCTCATAACACTGATACACCTGAACACACATATGTCAAAAAGATAAATAATCACCAACATACGTATTTCATGCTAAACCAGCAATCATCAGTTGGTCCAGATGAAAGATATATGCTACAAGTGCTCAGATATATATTAAGATAGCAAATCCTCCTACTTTAATGGACAGGCTTCAATGTACTCCACACTCCAACTCTTCAACTGTCCATCCAATTGAAAATCTGATGATGGAACGCTCAAAGGCCACCCTTAGGCCGAGATTGTTGTCATACCCATGTTGACCTAAAGGTCAATCTGACTTCTCATGTACAGGACATAATCCATTAAATACATATACAAGGGATAGGCAGACATCTCTAATATGTAATAGCTGAAATACACAGGCTTATATATACCTGTGTCTATATATGTAATAGACAGGGTATGAGCACAGACTTTCACATGAGCCACCACTCTCCACACTATCTCATGACACTGATACACCTGAACACACATATGTCAAAAAGATAAATAATCACCAATATATGCTAAACCAGCAATTATCAGTTGGTCCAGATTACCATCTCTACACATATATGCTACAAGTGCTCAGATATATATTAAGATAGCAAATCCTCCTACTTTAATGGACAGGTTTCAATGTACTCCATATGTGTGTTCAGGTGTATCAGTGTTATGAGATAGTGTGGAGAGTGATGGGTCATGTGAAAGTCTGTGCTCATACTCTGTCTATTACATATATAGACACAGGTATATATAAGCCTGTGTATTTCATCTAAAACAATAGTTATATGTATATAATTTACAGTAATATTTATTATTTTAAAAAAAATTAAAACAGTGCTTATACACAAAAATATAGGTAATAAAATATATCAATGAAATTTTATAAACTATGGAGGCCTTTTTTCTATAGGCATATAAATTTAAAGTTTTATCATGGCTTCTTTAAAAGTTCGATAAACTTACTAAACAAGTTGATCAATTCATGCCTTAAATAGCAAATTAAATCAATATCTCTTGATTGATTCAGGTTGGATTCTTCTTAGTGTTGGTAATCTTTTGCTTAAATAGACTTGCTATAAAACTACAGATGACGAGTAAAAATATTCACCAATGGGAAAATAAAGCTATAATTCATATCTCCACCATTACTGGATCCATTGTAGGCATTTTTCATCATTGGAAAAGTTAAATTAGTTGGGCTTTAGCTGACGCACATTAGTTAGCTTATCATATCGATATTATGATTTTCACATCACAGAAATTTTATCATTCTAACTGTGTTTGAATCAGAACTGAAAAGTACTTTAACAGTGTATTTCTAAAAGATAAATAATGGTCATTGACTTAGTGTAATAAGAGACTTGCTAGAACTGGAATATTCCCATATTTGCAATGATCTTCTTTATTTTATCCACTACAATATTCATAATGTTCTTCTCAGATGTCATCTTCTTGCTTTTCTTTCTTTTTTGTAATCTTTGCATACAAGAACAAATCTCCCCATTCAGTTCAGCTTATTTTATTTTTCATCATCTTGTAATTACCCCATATCCATTGTTTTTTCTTTCTTTGTTCCCCCCTAGTAATTACCATTAATCAATTGTTTTATTTCTTTTCTTATTCTAATTAAATCTTATTAACAACTTTTAATTAATTGTTTTTCAATTGAATTTAATAGTAATTAAATGGTTAAATGGAATTACAAATATATTGAATAAAACATACTTCATTTCCAATTTTTAAAAACTCACGTTTTAAATTATTTTAATTTTTACTTTATACATTTTTTATTTACACATTCATATTTTCCATCATCAGATCTACAGAAAATGACAAATTATTTGTTTCTAGCTCTCTCTCCTTTGCTAATATTCAATGGATAGAAAATACGAGTGACTTATTCATAAATACAAGTATTACTTTTAATGCACTTAAATGTTACAAATGTTACATACAATCATTTTATAAATAAAAATATGATTATTGTTTTATGTAAATTGCATAAAGTTAATCAATCGAGAGAATCTTTTTACATAAGTTTTATTTCACTATGTTTAAAAATGTTTGTAAGTTCATATCATTACAGTATATATAAATAAAAAGAAGTAATGAAGATATTAGAAGAAATAATCCATTATCATTATTACTCATGGTTATTCTTAGATGAATATGGTCATTCTAGTTTAAGAAAATAGCTTACAAAAATAAGGATCAAGTAGATTTTTTAGTATATTTATTTGGCATAACATAATAATGTCTTTTAACTTCTGCAAAAAAATTGTTTTTTGAAAGGCTTCAATACCATCCTACATTTCTACATTAGCCACATCCTCACAATGAAACAAAGTAATAATAATATATCTTTTTAGAGTGCATTAAAAGGTCTATGTTATCCACAAGGAATGTTTCATAAAATATTTTTTTAGCAAAATTCCACTTAAATTATTTCTGGGAAAAAAGACTTAGTTAATCTGTGAATAAGAATATAACACCTGCATTATATATTTGACAAAGCTATAATTTCTTCACATGCTTGTTAAAATGTCTTATGAATTAATATTTGAAATTGTAAGTTGATTTTATTAACATAAAAAAAAAGTCACTGCTAATAAAAAATTTCAGCCTTTAGAATATCAATGTTTGATTTATTACTACATAATAGAATGAGTTCAGATAAAAGTATCCATACATATGGCTTTATTGCTCAGGAATTCATAAGGCATTCAGGTACCAGAACTATTAATCCCAGAATCAATCCTAAGACCTCTCAATCCCATGTTGGATGTTCGACCAACTGCACTAATCCATGCAGGGCAAAAGAAATGCTAATGGCAGTACCAGAACTGCAAGTGCCACAATTAAACCCAGGATATCCTGATTTCAAGTCAAATTCTGCATCAAGTGCGCATTATTATAAAAAAGGCACATTATTTGCAAGTTTATTTAAATGATTCTTTAGAAATATGACTTTGAATTATCATAATAATACATTTGAATTTAATTGTTCCATTAATAATTTTTATATATGGTATATCAGACAGAGTGGCAAGATTACTTATTTAACTTAATAGCAGATACAAATTGCAGATAATTCAGGTTTATATCCCAACACGTTCTCATAATGATAAAGTAGTTAAAGATTTTTACGTGGGTGTATGAAAGGTTTTTGATCAGACTAGAGCATTTTAAAATTGTTATGGGAGACTTTAATGCTTGAATTGGTAAACAAATGAAAAATGAAAGTGTTGGAGTTAAATTTGGTTATGGTAATAGAAATGAAAGAGGTCATAGACTCATGGAGTTTGCAGAAAAATAAAAACTATATTATGAATTCTTTTTTGAGAAAAATGTTATAAGAAAAGGACATGGAAGTATCCAAATGAAGATACAGTAGAATTGGATTATATTTTGACTAACAGAAAATACATATTTTAAGATTGTAATGTCTTGAATAAATTCAACACAGAAAGTGATCATCGATTAGTAAGATGTAAGAGGCAAAAATTATTAAGAAAAACAATATTTACAGTTGATATTCCTAATCTTAAAAAACATTCTAAGGAATTTAAATTAGAACTTGCAAATCGGTTTCAAGTATTAGCAGATTTTGAACATGATTCAGATTTGAATGAAATTAATACAAATTAACAAAACACTTTTAAAAACTGCAATAAAGATAACTGGTAAAAAAAAAAAAAAGCAGCAATTGACCAATAAAATTTTTATTGATACTAGAGAATTTATGAAGACCAGAAGGAATATGAAGATATATAAAAATAATTCATTAAAAATGATTGAATATCTTGAATTTTGTAAAATGATGCAAAAAAAGTTGCTAATGATATAAGAAAGTATAATTGTGTACTAGAAAAAAAGTTGTAATGTAAAACAATATTTTGGTATTGGTAGGAAACATATCTGCAATAAAAAAGATATTACTAAAAAGAGATATGACATTATGAAATTGGTAGAAGAGTTCTATCAAGAATTACATAGTAATCAAAAACAAGTACCTCCTATATCTATTATATCTTTTGAATTGCCCAGAATTTTAAATGAAGAAGTGAAAAATGTAATTAAATTTATGAAGAACGGAAAAGCTCCAGTTAATGAATGAATTATAATCGATATATTAAAAGAAGCAGGTGAAGAAATAAAAAAATTTTAGGCCAAGTTATGTAACAAATATCTACATAACAAAGATGTACCAGATAATTGGAAGAATGCATTATTAATATTAATATTTTAAAAAAGTGATAAAGAAGATATTATAAATTACAGATCTATCATTCTTTTATCAGTTTTATAAAAAATTTTACCAAGATAATTGCAACTTGTCTACAGAGAACATTAGATTTTAACCAACCAAGAGAATAAACTGGATTTAAAAGTTGTTTTCATACAGCAGATCATATCCAGGTATTGAGAGAAATTATAGAAAGGACAAATGAATATGAGTTGCCATTATGCTTTGGATTTGTAGATTATGAAAAGGCATTTGATTCTATAAGCATTTCTTCAGTGATTAAAGCATTGGACCATCGAAGTATAGACATAAGATATTGTCATATTCTGAAAAATATTTATAAAAAATGCAACAGCAACAATTAGATTACATAATGATACTAGGAAGGTTAATACTGAGAAGGGTGTAAGATAGAGTTACTCCATATCACCAAAACTTTTTACAGCAGTGCTGCAAGAAGTATTTTGTGGATTAAAATGGGAAACTAAAAAAATAAAAGTAAATGGAGACTATTTAAGTCATTTAAATTTTTCAGATGATGTAGTTGTTTTTGCAAATAATGCTTTAGAGCTTCGGGATATGCTGCAGGAGTTATCAGATGAAAGTAAGAAAGTAGGATTGAAGTAAATGTCAAAAGATGAAAATGAAGATTGATTATGATGAATTAGAAGAAGTTAAATATCTTGGTCATGTTACTACAGATGGAAACATAATGGATGAAATTAACCATAGAATTAAACTTGGCTGGAGTGCTTTTGGTAGAAATAACTTAATACTAAAAGGAAATATGCCTATGTGTTTAAAATGGAAGATTTTTAATAAATGTGTTTTACCAGTTCTTACTTATAGATCTGAGACTTGGATACTTAATAGATGAGCAATACAGAGACTTCAGATCACTCAAAAAAGTATGGAGAGTTTCATGTTAGGAGTAACAAGAAGAGATCAAAAATGCAATCGTAAGAGAACGAACATGTCTTACTGATATCATTGAAAGAATCAAAGATTCAAGTGTAGTTGGGCTGAACATATTGCTAAAAAGATGAACAATTGAAATCTTAAACTGGATTCGAAGACATTGTACAAGACTTCAGAAAGAGACCACATGTGAGATGGATGGATGAAATAAGAAAGTGTGCAGGGATGATATGGAGAAGAGAGACTAGAGATCAGAGATGGATTAAACTTGGAGAGACCTTCATCCAGCAGTGGATTGATAATGATTGACAATGATGAAGATGATGATAATATATGTAACACAATATTAAAAATGAAAAACATAAAATAAAAAGTATCTTCATGAAAAAAATATCCTTATTATTCTTGTTAGCTTTAATACATAAAAGATATCATTCATAGAAAAGTGTGGAATTTCAAAATATCATAAAAATAAATACTTACTTCCAGACAAAGGTCTATGTATATAACTAAAAATTTATGCTAATTATAGAGCAGGTCAGATTTGAGATTAAATGTGGGCTTACATAATAAAAAGAGAAATTCATAATTATTTCATAAATTTTGGAATTACCCAGTGGTCTCAATGAATAATGAAAATTTTATGATGCTGGTGACTTTTCATTCCAATTTTTCTAAAAATGACATATAACAATTTTTTGGTACTACTAATATTAATAAGGATATTTCTTTTGATTGAAATTCAAAGTATTCCAAATGTTTGAAGAGCTATGATTCTGGTGAAATTCACTAAAAGGGCACTCAGCTCATTCTATGTCATGAAGAAAAAGTAAAACTTTTTGAAACTCTCCATACAGTAGCACCACTCAGTGCAGGCCAGAATAATCAGTGAATGCAGGAGTGGTGCTACTGTATGGAGAGTTTGCTTCTGTGAAAACAGCTTGTGTAAGCTTAAAGAATAGTGATCATGTGATGTTTGATAGTTCAAAACTTCTTGTTATGCAAATGTTTTACACATTTTGAATTACTAATATTAATTGTGATTTAACTTTATCTTTCTTATTGTATTGCCAAATCCATATAATATTAATATCATCTATATTTTTTATTATTTTTATAATGCTTTTTTACACTTCACTATTGACAGTTTCGATTGCCCCAGCAAACTTTTTCAGAACTTCTACTTGAATAATAAAGAATATAGATAATATTAATAATAATTGTGATTTATTTCAGATAAATGCCTTTTCATACTAATTTTTAAAACATATTACAATACATATACTATAATAAGCAAAATATAATTATATTATTATCAACTACTTTAAATGACAATTAAAATGTAGTTCAGAACTTCAAATGAAAAATCAGGAAATGCTTCTCAAGGCAGATTAATAATTAAAAATATATCATAGCAGCACTGAATTTTAAGTTAAATACAGAGAATATAAAAACCCCAAAAGAAATACTGAATACTTTTACAAAAAAGCATTACATTTTTATATATTTTGTGGTAGAAATAATTCTAACATTTTATTAATTCAAGAAATTTTCAGTAAAAGATTAAAAACAAAGTATTTATAAAAAAGCTTTCACTTATCCACTGAAATGTAATACTCTTGACAAATCAGAAATTGGTGTAAGCTTTGTTATTTCTAATCAAAAATATTATGAACCAAATAATAAACTGTAATCCTAATAATAACACTGGCATATAAAACATATTAAAAAACGCTTTAAAAATTATTAGGAGTAATTTTAATAGATAAAAAACACTAATACTATAAAAAATATAGCTATAATGATAAGACATTCAAAAATTGTATTAGTAGTTCTTTAATTAACATGACTCCAAGTTATATGCTTGTTTTAAAAAAGACAGGTTGGAAAAATGATCTCAATATAGCAAAAAATATAATAAAAAATGATTACAAAACTGAACATCTTTTAGAGTTGTTTTAATTTTTAAAAAAGTCGCATTTGAAATTTTTCTCAGGGTTAGGAAAGATTTAACAAGTTGATTTTTTATTGTGGCAAAAGAAGCACTAAAAATTTCAGTATCAAATCCCCAGACCATCCATATATTGTCAACATGAGTAATTATTATATGTTTTCTGAGTGAAAAGTGCATTAGAACCAAGAAATACTGACAAAAGCCATAAAGTAAACTAGGGCTAACAGAACACTAGATTAGGATTTATAAGCACTACAACTGGAATTTACTGATGCTAAGTGTTGAATATAACAACTTGGAATGTCATGTGATGTCCAAACACCAATCATAACAGCTTGAATTTTGATCTATAAATTGTTAGTTTTTGAATCCACCATTCTACTACTGATTAAGTCTATGTTACAAAACCTAGTAGTTTAATAAGGTTAAGAATAAACTAATAAATATATCTTTTATTTTAAAAAATAAAACTGTTGATGAAATAAAAGTAAAGCAGGTGGCTCTATTGATATTCATATAGAATTGCAATCTCTAGCCTTATGATCCTGATGATGTTTTTAATACTTGTGAGCTTTTGTGTCACTAAATATTTTAAAATTTTAGAAGCATAAGTAATTGAAAAGCAATGCTGAGATACAAAAAGGATTTTTGTTTTCATGATTATGCCATTCATTCAGAACCTACGATAAAATTTTATCTCAGCCAGTGACTTTTATTTGACTGTAGACAGACTAATACAAGTGCAAATAAATTTAAGACCGCATAAATTATACTATCCTAAAATGAAAGAAAGTACAGGTGTCACATTCAAGGTCTTAAATGCAGAATAAATGGAAAGTGTTTAGTTTTAAAATATTTTACTAACAGCTCTGACATTTATTGTAAGCTTGAGAAAGCAATAGATGCTATTATGTAGTACTCACTGATAAAAACTGTAATCCAGAAACTACTGTATCACTAGGGATAGAACAGCATTGCTCTAGAAATTAAGAAACACAATATTAATCTTTATTGATTACTTAAATAATAGGTGGCAGAATTGGAGTAGAATAAATACTTTGTTTCTAAAAACAGTGTGTAAACTGTGATCACGTGATTTTTTAAATTTTTAATTAAAATAATAGATTTCTAAATTAATATACAGTTTCTAGGATGCCCCCTTTACAAACAGGAAGTTAAGCAGTAGCAAACTCTCCATATAGTAGTACCATCCAGTGCAAGTTTAGAAATCAATGGATGCAAGAAAATCCCTCTCTAGTGCCTACTCATCCAATATCATCAGACTTTTGGCATCCATTGATTACTAAGGGTTGTACTAGATAGTACTATTATATAAAAAGTTTGCTACTGTTTTAACAGCATGTGTAAGCATAGGAAATAATGATTGTGTGCTGAAAACAGGAAATTCGATATTACTATCTTAAATAAAGAGTTGTGGAAATGAAAAAATAGATTTACTAATTTCACTATGTTTTTACATGACCAACCTATTCTTTCAAATATTTATTTTAAAAAGTTATTTTTTTAATACAATTGTAATTGAAAGCAAAAAAATTGTAACCACAACCCTAATATGGTTATCAAAAAATTATTTTTGCATCAAGAAAAAGCTGCCTTAATTCATATCTTAATAAAATAACAGTTGAAGCACTCCATCTTATGAATGAAAAGCCAGAAGAAAATTGATGATTCGGTTATAAAATCTAGAACTGGAGTACAATACTCATCATAAATATTTACATTTCTAACTCAATATCAAATCATAATAGAATATTTGTAGAACATAAGTTCTAGTTTTTTTTTTCATATGTCAAAGCATTGATCAGGAAATGAACCCAGGCCATATACTTGGAAGGCAGCTGTGCTAACCGCTAGGCCACAACACATATGCAAACTCAAATCAGTATATAAAACAAATAATATAACATATTGTTACTGTTACAAAAAATTAGTCCCTATTAAACACTATAATTTTAACTGATAATGGAAACCATGGTATCCAATATATTTATTGTAACCTTATATTTAGCCATATGGGTTCAATATAATCTGTAATGTTTAAAAAAATTGTTTTTACCATAAATAAACTTTAATTATAATAAATAAATTTCCTTGTTGTTAAAGTATATAAAGTCTTAGCTAGATGTTTTGATTTATTAAGCAAAACAATTTTTTCATCATGTTTGAATATTAATTGCTTAATAAATATTAATTAGCTTATTTAATATTTGTTTAAAAAAATCCAAATTTAATAGTTTAAATCTGGATAAGGCTTAGTTTGAAGCATGTTGTGTTTTAAATATGTTCAGTGAATAAAGTTGTTTTTATTATTTATAAAATATGGTTATTTATTTGTGTTACATTTTTATTTGTTAGTTTTTAAAATAAATACTATTAAAATAGTAATTTATGAAGAATTAGTTAGTATAATATCTATTTGAGGTTAGAATTTGGGACATTAAGCTTTAACTAATTTGAATATGTTTTAACTTAAATAAGTTTTTGTAATTAATTTAGCTTCATTGCTTTTAAAATATTGATTATATCTAGTATACATGTATGTATAGATGTTTGTGCTTACATGTGAATATTTGACAGCTTTATAAGGGATTATTAAAAAATACTATTTTTATAAAAGGGATACTTTAAATAATGACAATCTTAAGAGCTTTTAAACAGGTGAAAAAGAGTGTATTTTGGATAAAAAAGTATTTTTCTTAAAAGTAAGTAAATAATTTTATTAAAATTAAATAAAATCTATTATTATAAAGCACTGAAAACTTTGAAATTATTCAAACAGAAGTTAATCTCCGATAATGCAATATTTCTTAAATATTATAAATTTCCACACACTCGCCTGCCAGTAAGAGTTTAAAAAATTAGACCTGTAGAGGTCCCTATCTTCGTATTTTCATGTGCATATTCTTGAGGTGTATAGCCTTAGTAAGTTTAGAGTGTACATTCTATATACACCAACTCCTACAGACCATGCTTAAATCAGGGCTTGAGTCTATTGTGTACCAGATATTATAATCAAATATTCAATTGTACAAATCTATTTTTAACTCATCGCAAGAGACAGTGTCTCATTTTTAACCACCTACGATTAGACAAACATGACTTATAAATGTAAACCTATTACTATAAAATGCTGAAAACTTTGAAATTATTCAAATGAAAGTCAATCTCCGATAATATGCTATTTCTTAAATATTATAAATTTTCATGCACTCGCCAACCGATAAGAGTTTGTGAATGTGTGGAAATTTATAATATTTAAGAAATAGTACATTATCGGAGATTGACTTCCATTTGAATAATTTTAAAATTAAATAAATAGTTTATTTAATAATAAAATGAAATTAATAAAGTTCATTATATGTTAATTATCAGTCTAGATATCACATGTTTAGATAGTCTTGATTAGTAAAAGTTCATGGTCAAGTCAATTAAAAAGGATTAAAATATGCTAATATTTAAATCCCACCCTAATATTTTAATTGGATTAATTGATCTATGCCATATGACATTTCTGCATTAGAAAATTTGAACATGTACAGGTGTTTCATAAAAAAAAAGCTAGAAAATAAAACTTCTCTACTACTGTACTATTTCATCACTTCACAACTTTATTTTGACTTAATCAGTTTGAAAGTTTTCAATATACTTATTTTATTGTTAATGATTTTATTAGTTTAAATGTCCAGGTAACGGGCTAAAGTTATCCTTGTAGTACTACCGTACAGTATGTGTTCAGTTATTTGAACATGCACAGGTGATTTATATAAAGAAAACCAAAACTATGTCTTCACTTCTCAAACTTTATTTTGACTTAATCAGTTTGAAAGTTTTCAATCACCTTTTTTTTATATAATTTTATTAGATTAAAAGTCTGGGTAAGAAGCTAAAATTACCCCTATGGCATTATTCTACAGTAGGTGTTTAGCTATTTATTGGATAATAAATCACTCAAAGATTATAAAGCATTTTACATGGAAAAATTATTGGAAACTGATTAAACATCGAAGTATGATATGTTTATTTTATTCTATTATAGACTAGTTAATTTAAGCTGTTTGGCTATTAACAATTGTTTTTAATACTTTATTATATAACTTTTGAAGTTGTTGACACTAATGCTAATCCTTATCAATGTTACCTGTTATATCTTAATAGAGTTCTGATTTTAAATTAAATAATATATGCAAATAATATAACTAATGAAGACAGTCATTATTTAAAAATAAATTTGAAAACATTATATTTTATATATTAAACCAAAAGAATGGCACCTAAATAATTATTTTAAAATTATGACCAGTCTTAAATATAAGATAAAATATGATAATTATAGACTGCTTTCTATAATTTTAATGGAAGAAAATGTTTTTCAAATCAATTTTATTAATAGCTTGGAAAAAACATTATATATTTGTTTTATTGTCAAAGCAATTAAAATAATATATTGACATCATAATTTATTTTTATCTGCCTATTTATTTGGAGTATATTTTATTGCATTGCTAAAAAAGAAATAATTTAAATTTACTTCATGAAGTAATATTAATAAATAATGGATGAACTTCATAAAGGAGGTATTTATTGCTTACTATATCTACTCTCAGCTTATTTCTTTTCAAGTTGATATTTCAATTGTGAACTTTTCTTTTAAATAATTCATACTCTGGACCATTGCATGTATGTTTATTTTATTTACCATAATGAAAGACTATGTTGTGATATATTTCTTTAAAGAAAAACAACAAAAGGAGTCAATTAAAAAGGGATTAATTTCATTGTAAAATGAAAGAACTTTAATTCTTAAATTTTAAAATGGGTAAACAAAATATATAATATATATGTTTTATACATTATTATTACTATTATTATATTATTATTATTATTATTATTATTAAAAATAATAATATAGGCACTATTTGCACCTGAATGCAAAGCTATTTTATGCTTAAAACAAAATAAAAATTAAACTATTCTGCGAGCGCTTTCAAGAGACATGTTCTCATTATCAAAGCTCCAAGTGAATTAAAGATATGCAAATTATGCAAAGTTTAAGATTAATTGCTCCAATTTTCTTGAAATCGTGAAGCATGTGTCCTTGCGATGGGGTTCAAACATAGGCTGATTGACGAAAAGATTATACAGTTCAATAATAAAGTGACCAATAATACACTTAATGGGAATACACACAGGCTGCTGCTGCCATACATTCCTAATTTACATAGTAAATTTTATGAAATTTTTAATAGACAGTTTCAATTAACTTTTCGCACCCCTCCCAGTTCTAACAGATTGCTTAACAACACTAAAGATAAATTAGCACTGTCTCAAACACCTCAAGCCGTTTATAATATTGCATGCACTCATGCAAATTGTAGATCCTCACATTGTGGGGAGACCAAGGCAGCAATAGAAACCAGATTACAGCAACATAAATACGCATATATTAAAGCTCAATCAGATCCATCACGTTATTCAATTTTTGCTTTTCATCAAAAAATAACTGGACACCAGTGTAAATCTCAAGATGTCAGCCTTGTCTGCAGATAGAGAGGCATGATTTGAAAAGAAAAGTGAAGGAGGCCTGCTACATAGCAATGGATTGCAACGCCATCAACCGCAAGGACACATGCTTCACGATTTCAAGAAAATGGAGCAATTAATCTTAAACTTTGCATAATTTGCATATCATTAATTCACTTGGAGCTTTGATAATGAGAGCATGTCTCTTGAAAGCGTTCACAGAATAGTTTAATTTTTATTTTGTTTTAAGCATAAAATAGCCTTGCATTCAGGTGCAATAGCGCCTATATTATTATTTTTATAAGTAGATTTTTCTCGCAAAGTTTTTGAATTATTTTTGAATTATATTTTTTATTATTATTATTATTTAATTATAATTTATGACTTATTTATTATTATTATTATGATGATGATGTTATAAAATTTATGTATGATTGTAACCATATGTGAAACGAATTTGGTAGGAAATATTTTGGTAAAAAATTTATTTTAGAAGTTTTTGTTATTATTGGAAGTTCTCATTAATATTATTTCAATTTAACAAAATGAATTATTGTACCCACAGTAAAACAGTCTTTTATATTTGACATAAATGTTTATGAATGAAAATGTTTTGGAAGTTGGTGTGTGAAGTTAGATAGCACATAAAATTTAATGTTTAATATTATTATGCAATCATGATGTGTCAATGTACACATATTGTTAGACCAAATAGATATGTTGTTATGCTTATGAATGTGTGGTTAATTTGATTATGCATTTATTATTATTATTAAACTTATGCCTCATGTGATTTTTAATTGTTATACTATTTGGAGATAGGTATCAACTTAGACATAGGGATTTCTATTTGCATTAAGCCTCACTATGAGAGAGAGATAGAGTGTGACTTATTTATTTTCTGAAATTGCCACACATAATTACCGGGTGCCTATTCATATTTTCCATTATCCACTTTGCCTGTAACTCATAGTTAATGTGTATTTTGTGTTGTTAGAACATTTTAATGCATGTCCATTTTTATAATTATGTTGTTAGCTCAACTGCAATTTAAATGTAAGGGTATTGTTAGTATTAAGCATATTTATTTCGTTGCCCCTCATAGTATTAGTAGTATTGTACTAATGTATTTACTTTGCATAATATTTTGCTATCTTTATAAAATCCATAAGAAATTATTTCCACAGTGATTGTTAGACATCGTTTTGCTTTGTAAAGTATTTAATAACATAGTAGAGACCTATGTATAGGCATATATGTGTTATTTTGCTCTGTGTACATAATGTTGAAAGAGATATTATTAGATAAAATGTGAGAACTTTGGGGTAATAATAAGACCTTTTATTATAAATCTCGTAGGAAGGCTTCAGAAAGAAATATTTTATTGTAAAGCACACTAATATTTCTGTTAATCCAATTTGTTAAATTAAAAGTAATATTTATTGTAAATAAAATATTGTATTAAATATTACCTTATCTTGTAAATAAATATTTTTGCTATTCATTAAATAAGTTTCTGTTTTGTTGCCATTATTACATTCATTATTCAGAAAATCTAATTTAATAAAGTTTTATTATTCATTATTTTATAAAGAGTTCATTTCAATGATCGCTATACTGTGTTTATTTATCTTTATTTTCAAAGGCATTTTTATAATATTGTTAGTTGGTGGAATAAAATTAAGTCTTTCTACCTGATGCATTATTTCATCTTAGTATTTGTTGCAAGTTCATGTCAGAAGATATCAAATTCAGATATATTTATAGGTAGTAGAAGTAAAATATTTATATTTGAAGAACTTTAAGATATTTTGGAAATGTTTTATTTGCTAGTCAACTATTGTGCTAGTATAAGAGATAGTGATCATGTGATGGTTGTCCAAATTGTTTAGATATTTTAATATTGCATATTTACATTTCTACCCAAGACATAAAATGTCTAATGATAAAGTTATAAGAAGATGGAATATTTAATGTGTAATTTAAGAAGTTATTACATTGTAAGAATTTTAAAGTATTATTACCATTATCATTTTTTTGTACCAAGTACTTTTTTTTAACCCTGAGATATGGACATTTATGAATTTGAGATAAGAGTTAAAATTTTAAAAAGAATCTAAATTTAAATAAAGAACCTGAGATAAAATTTAAGTTGGATGAGAACTTGATATTTTTATGTTGTCTATAAGAGGACTCATACTCTGTAGAAAACTCATAACTATTATGATGCCTGCCTGTGTCACCTGAATCTGTTTCTTTATTTACTCCTCTTGTTGGTAAGGTTACAAGCTAAACTAATCAATAATTAATCATAATTACTCCAAATTCACAACTCAACCAATCTAACCAAAAAAATAAACTGTAAAACACTACCAATTCTTTCACTGCTACAAGCAGACTTCTCAAGTGTAAAGAACTACAAAATAACAACATATTTAAAGTAAACATTACCCATAATTCCACTTACCTCCCATTCACCCTTAATATTAAAAGAACTTTTAAATAAGTTAACTGCTTCTGAATAATAAATTTTAATTATTTTAATTTCATTTCTCTCAAAGAAGACAACACAAAATTAATAATGTGGCCTGTATCTTTTACATGGATACATAAGGACGAATTAAGATATTTATTTCTAACCCTACTTTTATATGTCTTCTTTCAAAGAAATAAAAGAAAAATTAAATAATCTTTATTGTTAAAAATTTATGATTCTGAAGCACTTAACTTATTTTAAAGTTCTTTTAATATTAAGGGTGGATGGCAAGTAAGTGGAATTGTGGGTAATGTTTACTTTAAATATGTTGTTATTTTGTAGTTCTTTACACTTGAGAAGTCTGCTTGTAGCAGTGAAACAATTAGTATTGTTTTAGAGTTTATTTTCTTGGCTAGTCTGGTTGAGTTATGAATTTGGGATAATTTTAGTAATATATATATATATGCATAACTGATTCAAAATGTCTAATATTTAAGTTATAAAATTTGCATCTAATTCAGATATGAACTATTATAGATGCAATGTGATACTGTAATGAAATTCAGGATACTAAAAGTAGAGAGAATTTGAGGATAACCAGCACCTCTCATACTTAATTTGGAAATAAATCATTAAATTGTTACACTATAAAATAAATATGGAAAAATGAAGAATTACAAATAAAATTTAAAAAAACTACAGGATTTCTTGAAACTTTTTATATGACTAAATATGGGGAAATTTATAAAAAAAATTGTTTTAATAGTGTCTAATGAGGCTGTCTACCTGTAAGATTATTAGAAGCCCAAATAGTGATTCCATTGAAGATTTTGATGCAGAAAATAAATATTTTGTAATCATTTTCTTTTGAGATTAAAGGATATTATAACACCAAAATAGTGGAGCATTCTATTAATTAGAAAGATTTTTTTTTTATATTGAGATGGATTTAGAAACTTTTTCCTCACTATTGAGGTATTATTATTTCTCAGAACAATACAATGACTTGAATAATGAAACTTCAGTGCATCTTTCATTGGGATAGCATCTGAAAATAATCCATTATTATAGTGAAATGGCTATTTAAAAGTCATTGTTATATATATAATCAAATGGTTAGTCATTCAGGAGGTCACATGACATCCAAACACTAGAATTGAACAGTTGAGTTTTGATTCTGAAAGCTTTAACATTTGAAACTATAACTCTACCACTGTGCAGAAACATACAGTTGTAGTCAAAGTTAAAAATTGTAAATTTAAAAACATATATATTTCTTTTAAAGCAATTTTATATTTCAGGGTAGTCATATCAAGCTAGAGAATTATACCATATTAAAATCAGGACTATATTTTACAACTTTTTTTGAGCTTATGAGTATGATTTGAAAAATCAATTACTATAGTTTTTTCCCCCACCTATTCTTTTTATATCTCATTTTAAAATCTGTATTGATTTTAACCTTTCCTCTTTTAACAACTCTTCATTAGAAAAATCTGCATCTTTTCTTCTTATCTTTCTTATTTTACTTCTATTTTGTTATAATTTTCATACATTTTGCTAACATTTTACAAATATATAATTACTGTAATAAATAGTGTATTTATATAGTATTGACTGTGTATGTAAATAGAGAGAATAAATCTTTGGTTATGCATTTTTAATAATTTACATGCATTCATTCATGAGCATCAGCTTGAAAAGCATAAGTGGTCCACTTATACTTAGAATTTATTATTATATAAGCTAACCTTTGCTCACCATGCTAAGATCAGGGCTTTAATTTATTGCATGCCTGATATATATATATATGACAAAATGAATTATACAAACTTAATTACTAATATTTATAAAAACAGCCACTATATATATAATAAGGTAGGAAAGTTGATTCTGGTAGTGTCAACAGCAAAACAACATTTCACCTATGAGGAGAAACTACTCAGACACTGCTTTTCTCATATGGATAATAGCTTGAAAATCTTATCCGGAATATATTGGGATTTCACCTTTATTGTTAAAAGGAGGTTGTCTTGACAACAGTTTAAATTTGTTGACTGTTAATGATATTGGGATTGTCTAAGTGTTGACTGTTTTTTAATTTTATATATATATTACTGAAATCAAGTCATATATAAAGTGACTTAAATAGCTTGTATTTACAAATATGTAAACAAAAAGAGAGAGAGGGGAAAAACATCTTGTTCAGAGCTATTAGCATGCTCTTTATACTATATATATATATATAAATTAAAAACTAAGTACAACAATTCACAAATAAATAACTACTCTAAATTAAATGATAAATCCACAACCAGTAGTTTTTCTGCCAAAATAGACTTCTCAATTGCAAAGTAATACACAAAACATATATATATTATCTTATCTTCAAACTCATGTTCTAATTAACATAATTAGATGGAAGATAAGATAGTATACATTTCTTTTGTGTTTGTATTACTTTGTCCTTGAGAAATCGTTTTGTAATGAAGTGGATTTGTAATTTAATTTTGACTAGTTTAGTTTTTAACATTTAATATTTACATATAGATGATTTGCAATATTTGCTTCATTTTGAATTCAATCAACATTTTATTTATAATTTTGCAATCATGTAAAGATGTAATATAGGGGAGTTTGAACACAGACTTTTAAGCTCCTTTCAACTATCCACTCTATCTCATACAATCAATACACATGACTGCACACATGAAAAATATAAATGATTTACAATATATATATTTAATGCTGAACCAGCAGTCATTGGATGCTCCAGATTATCATCTCTCTATATATATATAATCAATGCTTGATTAATATTAAGATAACAAATCTTCAAACTTTAATAAACAGGCTTCAATCTACTCCACTCTCCAACTCTTCAGCCATCCATACCATTGAAAATCTGATGATGAAACCCCCACATACCTTGTGGATGCCAATATTATTGTCATGCCCATGTTGACTTTAAGTCATGTGTTAGAAAAAATAAAATGTATTGATATGTGGTAAGCATGATATCATATTTTTCTACTTTCTTTCTTTATCCTATTTACATTTTATCTCATCAAATGAGTTATTTTGTACAATATTCATCCAAAGAAAAGTTGTCAAATTTTCACTGAAGTTACATCTAAGCTACCTTCATTGTTGTAAAAATAATAAAGTAATTTTAGTGCTCATCATGTACCTTGAAACCTTATTTTTTATCATTCAAAAATGTTAAAAAATCTTCAAAATCAATTTAAAAATAATTTAGAGACAATTGTAATAAAAAATAATAATCCCATAATTTGTTACTCATAAGGTCAGGTAAAATTTGGGTATTGGAAATCACAGAGTTGAATTTCAATCCAGATACATGGTTCTTAGTTCATTCGCATTTTAGAAATCATAATTTCAAAAACAAATTATTATGATTATTTAAGACAGATGGCAGCAGAAAACACGTGAGAAAAATCTTATCATTTCACTATATTATAACAAAGTTGAGTAAATAAAAAATGCCTATTACAAGATGATATAATTTATTAGAAAAATTTATAGTGTATAAAAAGTTTAACAGTAGAGGGGAGAGAAATGAGGACAAGTACTAGAATTTATGGACACTATCATTACAGTAATTAAGATCTCATTGCATATGCTGAAAAATGAAACAGATAATATATCATTTGGAAGAAATCTTATTTATAATATTGGCAGAAACTAACATTTACTTGATACATCAAATAATAAAAATAATAATTTATACTACTTTTATATAAATTCTAAGGGCAGTTCTTTTCACTTACTATACAGCCATCTATTATAAGCTTAAGTAATCAAAGAATAACAGATTGATTACTCAAACTTACAATAGATGGCTTTAGAGAAGGATGAAGATGACTATTCTTGGAAATACATGAGAGGGCAATATCATGTTATTGGTAATTTTAGGTAAAATAATCAGTTACATGTCAAATATATTTATATATCTATATTTAACTTAGTCACCTTCTACATCCCTTAAACAAAGATGATCCAAATATCATTGTTGTTTTGATTTCTTAAGATTCTTCTTTATGAATCCTCAGTAAAATATTCAAACCCATTTAACAGCAACTACTAGAAAAGACTTATGGCTTTATTACTTGGAAGTTCATAAGAAGTTTGAATGCTAAAACTGTGAGCACCAAAATTGATC
Organism: Epiperipatus broadwayi; assembly: GCA_028023455.1. NCBI lineage: Eukaryota > Metazoa > Onychophora > Udeonychophora > Euonychophora > Peripatidae > Epiperipatus > Epiperipatus broadwayi. The sequence goes on along the minus strand of JAQFVV010012505.1, from coordinate 858,931 downwards.
CCGGAACCTCCCAATTCCAAGTCGGATGCTCTACCAACACATTATACCACACAAGGCAAAAAAAAAATGATGGCTTTATAGTCTGGGATTCATAAAAAAATTAAACACCAGTGAGCACCAGAATTGGTTCTGGGATTTCCTGATTCCAAGTTGCACTCCACCAACTATGCCAAATCATGCAAGATATTTTTTAAAAAGGTTGAAAAATGCAGAGTTTGCAATTAATTCAAACACATAGAAACTTCTTGTTTTTTTTGAAGGTTTGTGATAATGGTGTTTTAGTTGTATTTTTATATTGGACTATTTCCATCATTTAATATGCATATTGAATGTCTTTAGCAAAAGTTAACTTTATTTAAATCAACTGTTAGTAATAGCACATCAAACAGGTTAGTATATGCACAACATTATCTTCTTCAGGTGTTGCTGTCCTGACCAATGATAGTACTAGCATGGGATTCAAAACTGAGTCCTTAGATTCTTGATTATTGAATTTTAAGGTAGCACTTTAACCAACTGAACTGCCCTACCAAAAGCAACAGTCAGTAGAAATTTCTTATACTTATCTAAGATTCCTCCTGATTTCTCCACTTTTTCCTAAGAGCAAAGTTGATTAGTGGTTTCTATACATTATGTATAGTCACACTAGGTTGGCTTATGGGATTTTTTGCCATTGTTATGTGAACAGCTTTAAATTTTCTTCTTTGCATCTTTTCTTCCCTATCCAATATTTTTTAATTTTCCCAATTGAACATAGGTTCATTGGTACAGACATGGTCTGCTATCTTAGACACATCTGTTTTTTCTTCTAATCATCAGTTTATGTTCTTGCAAGCACTTTTCAATGGGGTGACTGGTCTCTCCAATGTATGTTCTTCCACATTCACATGGTATTTCATAGATGCAGTTTTTTTCTTTTCAGCATTTCAAGTTTAGGCTTTGTATATGTTATTCATCGTAGGGTGATATGACTCTGGAAATCTGTTCTGATGTTATACTGATAAATAAAGTTAAATTTTTCTAAAGACATTCAATACAGATATTAGATGGTGTAAATAGTCCAATATAAAAATACAACATAGAAACTTCTTGTCTTACTTTTTTTATTAATAATATTTATAAATACATAATTTATTTAGTGCATTATTTTTCCAGAAATGGTTTCATATTATAATGTTCTTTTAAATTTTCATGTTTTTCAGTGCCTCCTTTCTTCCCCAGAAACCGATATTAACTTCCTATTACTGCAAATAACTTTCACTTGTAATTTTTTAAAATTCACAAACAACTATCAATTTATTGTAATTTGATTAAGCACAATCCTATTCTGACCCATCTCCAAACATAAATCAGGTATATGCAGAAATCCAGACTCAGGGCTAGCTATTTTCTTTTTGAAATGCTTTAACACTTTGCCTATGCAATGTATGCATTTAGATTTAATCAATATAATTTTAGTCACACAATGAGTTATTTTGAGTGTACACATTCTAATCCTTAAAACAGGGGTCCCCAACCTTTTTGCACTTAAGAGCACATTCTATAATACTGGCCAGGTGGCAGGCACCATTTATCTTTTCAATGTAAATTTATAGTGCGATATTGTTAATAATACATATAATGTACAAAAAAAATTTTATTTCAAAAATAAAATTTTAACATATAATTAACGTTTATATTTTTACGCTGTAAAAGTATAGTATGCCCTACAATTTGATTACAATATAATACTATAATTTATAAGAAATTTTAAAAATTAAATTTATTTGTATCAGATAAATAATTTTTTATCGTGTTCAGATAGCGGCGGGCAAACGTGAAATGGTCATGGGCGCCATGGTGCCTGTGGGCATAGGGTTGGGGACCCCTGCCTTAAAATATACACTGCAATTAAAGTAATTATAAAATTGAATTAATCTTAAATGGCAAAGGGATTGGTAACTAAATGATTAATTGAGTCGTTTTTTTTAATATTAATTACTATTGCAAAAAACCCCATTAGTTAAGTATCTATCCCATACATTTTAAAGTGTATAAATAAGCTTAAAAGTAATTTGTATGGGAGAAAGATAGAGAATTGCATGGATGAAACAATCCAGGATATCCACTACTTGCAAGTCTTCTAGTAGATATAAGGAAACAATTTACAGAGTAGATCTTTATGTAAGTCTTCAATAATTTTTCATATTAATAATTTATATCTGAACTTTATGTATCTATATTTATCATCATCATCCATTATCAGTCCATTGCAGGATGAAGGTCTCTCCAATTTCAATCCATCTTCTCTGATCTTTAGCTTCTCTTCTCCACATATACATAAAAGGTTGGCTTGACAATAGTTTGAAATTCTTGATTGTTATCTATATTGGGATTGTCTTAAACCACTAAACATCACATGATCACCATTTCTTACGCTTGCTCTTAACTGTTATTAAAACAGGCAAGACTCTTCATACAATAGTGCTACTCAGTGCAAGCCAGAGTAGTCAATGAATGCCAGAAGGCTCCTCACTGATAAAAGCCACAAGCTGGAAACTAGTCTGGGGATATGGGATGAGTAGGCATTAGATAGGGATTTTATGCACAAGCCTTCTGGCATCCATTGATTACTCTGGTTTGCATTGAATGGCACTACTATATAAAGAGTTTTGCCTGTTTTAATTTATTGGGATTGTCTAAGTGTTGATTGGTTTCTAATGGTTATACATATATTTATGTACTAATGCTTTCTGCATGTTGGGATACAATTATTATTATTATTATTATTATTATTACTAATACAATATATACTTGGAACTTATGAAATCAGTTTATTTCATTATTTGGATCTTTCCAGAATTGTGCATGTTTGTCTACATCAGGGAAAAATCTCTGTCACATTCCGAAATCATCATCATCAACCATTATCAATCCACTGCAGGATGAAGGTCTCTCCAAGTTTAATCCATCTTTCTCCGATCTTTAGCCTCCCTTTTCCACAACACCCCTGCACACTTACTTATTTCATCCATCCATCTCACATGTGGTCTCTTTCTGGGTCTTTTACAATCTCTTGGAATCCAGTTTAAAATTTCAATTGTCCATCTATTATCATTTCTTCTAGCAATATGTCCAGCCCAACTCCATTTCAATCTTTTAATTTTTTCAATAAGGTCAGTAACACCTGTTTGTTGTCTTACCCATACATTGCATTTTCGATCTCTTCTTGTTACTCCCAACATACATCTCTCCATACTCCTTTGAGTGGTCTGAAGTCTCTGTATTGCTCTTCTATTAAGTGTCCAAGTCTCAGATCCATAAGTAAGAACTGGTAAAACACATTTGTTAAAAACCATTCTTTTCAAACACATAGGCATATTTCCATTTAGTATCAAGTTATTTCTACCAAAAGCACTCCAACCAAGTTTAATTCTATGATTAATTTCCTCCATTATGTTTCCATCTGTATTAATAATCTGACCTAGGTATTTGTAACTGTTAACTTCTTCTAATTCTTCATAATCAATCTTTATTTTCATATTTTGAGCAAATCGATTAAACATTACTTTAGTCTTTTTAACATTTATCTTTAGTCCTACTTTTCTACTTTCATCTGCTAACTCCTGCAACATTTCCTGCAGCTCTGAAGTATTATTTGCAAAAACAACTACATCATCTGCAAAATCTAAATGACTTAAATACTCTCCATTTACTTTCATTCCTTTAGTTTCCCATTTTAATCCACAAAATACTTCTTGCAGCACTGCTGTAAAAAGTTTTGGAGATATGGAGTCACCTTGCCTTACACCTTTCTCAATGTTGATTTTTCCAGTATCATTATGTAATCTAATTGTTGCTGTTGCATTTTTATAAATATTCTTTAAAATATGACAATATCCTGGATCTATACCTTGATGATTCAATGCTTTAATCACTGAAGAAATGTGTATAGAATCGAATGCCTTTTCATAATCTACAAATCCAAAACATAATGACAATTCATATTCATTTGTCCTTTCTATGACTTCTCTCAATACCTGGATATGATCTATTGTACTAAAACCACTTTTAAATCCAGCTTGTTCTCTTGGTTGGTGGAAATCCAAAGTTCTCTGTAGACGAGTTGCAATTATCTTGGTAAAAATTTTATATAAAACTGATAAAAGGCTGATAGGTCAGTAATTTCTAATATCTTCTTTATCACCTTTTTTAAATATTAATATTATTACTGCATTCTTCCAATCTTCCGGTACATCTTTATCATTTAGACATTTGGTATATAACTTTGCTAAAATTGTTTCTATTTCTTCACCTCCTTCTTTTAATATATCAATTATAATTCCATCATTTCCTGGAGCCTTTCCTTTCTTCATACATTTAATTGCATGTCTCACTTCTTCATTTAAAATTCTGGGCAATTCGGAAGATGTAATAGATATAGGAGGTACTTGTTCTTTATTACTATATAATTCTTGATAAAAATCTTCTACCAATTTCATGATGTCATCTCTTTTTAGTAATAATTCCATCTTTTTTTCTTATTGCAGATATAAATTTCCTACCAATACCAAAATGTTGTTTAACATTCTTGAGACTTTTATTTTCTTCTACAGCTTTCCTTGCTATTTCACAGTTATACTTTCTTATATCATTTTCAACTCTTTTCCGTACCATTTTACAAAATTCGAGATATTCAATTCTTTTTAATACATCATTTTTGTATATCTTCATATTCCTTCTTTTCTTCATAAATTCTCTAGTCTCAGTAGAAATTTTATTAGTCAATTGCTGCTTTTTTCTACCGGCTATCTTTGTTGCAGTTTTTAAAAGTGTATCAGTTAATTTCATATTAATTTCATTCAAATCTGAATCATGTTCAAAATCTCCTAACACTTGAAACCTATTTGTAAGTTCTAATTTAAATTCATTAGAATGTTTCTGAAGATTAGGAATATCAATTGTAAATATTGTTTTTTTCAATAATTTTTGTCTCTCTAGTTTTACATTAACACGTAACTTACATCTTACTAATCAATGATCACTTCCTGTGTTAAATATATTAAAAACATTACAATCTTGAAATATGTATTTCCTATTAGTCAAAATATAATCCAATTCTGCTGTACCTTCATTTGGATGCTTCCATGTCCATTTCCTTTTATCATTTTTCTCAAAAAATGAATTCATAATATAAGGTTTTTCTTTTTCTGCAAACTCCACAAGTCTATGTCCTCTGTCATTTCTATTACCATAACCAAAATTACCTACAGCAATTTCATCTTTCATTTGTCTACCAATTCTAGCATTAAAGTCTCCCATAACAATTTTAAAATGTTGTTTACTCTGAAATAGTTCATCATATATAACACTGGCATAGTTGAAACATGAGTAAAGCAATGTAGCATGTTACAATTGTCTGTTGGAAAAATTCTTATCAAGATAGCACTGGAAATCTTCAGCATTAAGATGCAATTTCAGACAATTAGATTGATAAATTTGGAATAAATTTAATTTCATATACATATTTACAAACTGAGAGAAATATCGTTAATGGAACAAATATATTTTGGCATTTTTGACATAAATACATTTCCAAATGACCTTTGTATAAGCCAAGAATATAAATTTTTTCTATTAAATCAAATTGACATTGGTAAATCAAAGATATCCACATTTCTGTATTTGGGAAAGGAGGAGGGTGAGATTACTAATAATTGTGAACCTCAAAGTACTGTCAATCTCATGAAAATCTAATCACAAAACTTAATAATTTCTTTAGTTCAGCACTACCTAAAACCTATAACTTGACTACATTTCAGAAATAGAAAGCAACTCAAAGATAAAGATGTAAGAGAATACAATAAACACTCAGGAGACTAGCTAAAAAGACAGTATATGGTAATTTTATGAAATAAGTCCTGCTCAAACACCTTTTACAGGAAATAGTAGATCAGAAATTGAGGCATAATTTCTAGTTGATGTAGGTCTTATGTATTCATGTATAATAAGAAAAGGTGTAGCACATGAATTACTGTTGAAACAATGCAGGAAATTCCAAAATAGTTTTTTATCAAAAAACCCAGCAAGCACTCATAAATAAAACAGAAAAAAATGGAAGAAAAATCTGGAAAAAAATACTTCACTGTTAACAAGTGGAAATGTCATTATCCATATAAATAAATGATATTTGTAAAAGATTTTCCAGAAGACAGGTCAAGATGATAAAAAATATACCTAATGGTCAAAATAAAATGGGCAATACAATTAGAATAACACAATAGATCATCTGAGATAATGCAATGATACTGGAATCACAGAAAAGAATGAAAATGAAGGTAGCAATACTGTTGATAATATGCAAAATTCTTTAACAAGAGAGAATAATGAGACTACTAAAAATGTGAAAATTAATTAAGCAACACAGTTAAAGCTGTCACAGAAACCTCAGGAGATGGACTCTGCAGATAACCTACAAGAAAGCTGTAAAAGAACCGAGTGATTCTAACAGAAAAAAAACACTCAAACATCTCCAAGATTATATATGGAGTTCTGGAAAACAGGAATATATGTTATACATAATGTATGCATGTAATTGACTTAATATATGCTTAGTCACAGAATTTAAAAAAAAACAACTGTTTATATCTATGTAATAAATATTCTATTAGATTGAAATAATTTAGGGCACACGTTTCATTCCTAGAAATAGACAACACAATTAGAATAATTTTAGAATTAAATTAATTTCAGTCAACAAAAAGATTAGCAATTAGAAGCAATCTATATTCATTAAATATTTTGGTTCACCCCCCCCCCCACCTTGATTATTTATTTACTCTAGACTCTTGGAAGAGAATAAATAGATCCAAAAAGTAATTAGTTTAGGGAGAACCATAGGACTTTATAAAAGCAGTTCACATTGCATCCATCCATAATCAGTCAGTTTCCAAGTGTATGTAGGAAAATAAATCCAGGTCAAATCTTTACATTTATTTTGTATAACCTTTTGGGTTAATAATTTATGCATGAATTTTATGTATTTACATCTATGTGTATGTGTTATCACATGTTGGAATACAATTATTATTATTGATATTAAAATATATGCTTGGTAATTTGTCAAGTCAGTTTATTTCATTGTTAGATTCATTCCATACTCTTACATTACTTTGTCTAACCTGGAAATATATTTCTGCCACTTATTGAGATTAGTCAATCATATACAACAGCCTAATTATAATTTTGCATCCTATTCTACCCTCAAGCATAACTTTCCAAATGAAAACAAATTTTTTTATTCTTTTTAGCAGTCTTTGAGATAAACTTTGCTATGAAAAGTATTTATGTCTGTTACTCTTCATTTATTTCATACACGCAGTCCAATAAAGACATATCTTTATAATAGCAGATTCAGTAACAATGTATCTAGCAAGCTGAAAAATACAATAATAGATCTTACGATCTTGTCATATATTTTTAGAATATATAAAATATCATTAAATCGAATTTTTCCATTGTCTTTATATTTAATAGCGTGTCATATTTCACTTTTATACAGTGAAGTGGGAAAAATAAAATATATAATAAACAATTTATTTATTTAAAAAAAACAACAACATAATTTGATTCTAGTTATTAAAATTTGATTACCAGCTTTCATTCAACAAACAAATATTAATCGAGCTGTTAAAAATGTAGAACAAATACTGTTATAGCTTCTACAACCATATATTATCAAACTGTGTTTATTTCAAACATATACCGGTCTTTGGGATAATTTTAACATCTTTTCTTATATTGTCTATTTATGGAATATGATTACTCAGCCTACTTTAGATTAAAGGTTAAACCTATATAGAATAATAATTTGAATTATATTTTATATCAGATCAGCTGATACAAAAAATTTATAAAACAATCAATTTATTGCGAAAGGAATTATACAGCGTATATCCACTTTATAAAAACTTTTGAAAAGATTTACTAGAGGTCGCATGTCTACAGAATGAGTTTAAGATAAATTAGAAATAGAGTTCAAGGTCGGAAAAAAAGAGTCCGCTGAATTACTTTCTATAAGATTAAAAAGATAAAAATTGATACTTCAACAAATTTTAAATCATTTTTTGTTCAAGATAAATAAATGTTTTCTGTCAAATGTAGGTGCATCAGTCGAGGCAAAGAATTCTATATCCAAGCAACATAATTGATTATTGGCATTATTCAGGTAGAGTGACGGAATAGAAAGTTAAATAAAAGTTCTCGTCTAAATAAAATAAAAAGAAATCTCAATTTGGTTAATTTGGAAGTTTTACATAGCATTAGAACATCACATGACCTAACGATTGTACTTGAATTAGTTATTGCATGTTACTCATTCCCTTAACAAAATTTTAAATATGTACATTATGCACTTTTAAATTTAGGCTTGTAGTATTCAGCGTACTATATTCTAATTAAGTAAACAGAAAAATACAGATTATACACTGAGATTGTAAATAACTCAGTAAATAAGATAAACGTCATATTTTGTTCAATAAACAATACTGGTTTATGTTTCCTTAATACTCTTTATCAATTGGTCGACAAGTTTGATGGGGTAAAAAAAATCATTAAACAAATACAACTATTACGCAATAATAATCTTATTTTGTTGGATGTAATCAAATAGTTTAGATGGAATAATTGTACACAAATATAGCTATTGTGTAATTAAAATGTTTACCCTAACAGACGTTTTTCTTTTTATTGTAATTTGTTGCATTTTTTTAATATTTCTAAAGAAAAAAAACCCTCTCGCACCGCCAGGACCTTGGACATTGCCTTTCGTTGGTTATTTTTTTCAACTGAGTAGCAAACCTCATTTGAAATTATACGAACTCAGTAAAACGTATGGAGAAATATTTTCGCTCCAAATTGGAAACCGAAAGGCGGTTGTTTTAAATGGACATGATACTATTATGGATGCTTTATGTAATAATTCTATAGCTTTTGCAGGTCGACCTGATTTTTTACTGTTTAAATTTTTGGCAAAACGTGGCAGTTTTTCTTTTATGGGTTATTGTCCAGAATGGAGACTTAAACGAAAATCGACTACGAAAACCATAAATATTTTAACGGAACCTCGTTCACATTCCAAAACTTATGCGGAAAATGTGCATAAAGTTTGTGGAAAATTAATTGAAAAATTCCATAAAACTATAAATCATCCTTACGATCCCAAAAGAGATCTTGCTGTAACTGTTTGTCATTTGATTGACTGTTTGTGTTATGGAGAACACCGAGAAGATCTAACTAAAGATTACGATGAATTTTTAAAATCTTCATTCAGTAAAGTCACTTCCATAGATCACTTTGTAAATGCTTTCCCGTGGACCCAGTGTGTGTTTTGGATACTTGGATTTTTTTCCAAAGGTTTGATTGAAAAAATGGATAACCTGATTATTTCCAAAATTAGAAAACGCTTGGAAAGCAAACAAAATTCTGAAATACATTGCGTTGTGGATGGATTAAGCCAAATCTTGGGAAAGAATCCCGATGGTGAAAACTCCATACCTTTTATAAGTGACATGATTAAAGATGTTATTGGCGCAGGAATAGAAACGACAACACATTTTTTGCAGTTTTCTATTCTTTATCTCTTAGCATTTCCAGAATGGCAAGTAAAAATTCAAAACGAAATTGATAAAGTTACGAATAAAAATGAATCTTTGAGTATGGATCACTTCGATCAGTTAACTTTACTGAAAGCTTTTCTTTTAGAAGTTAAACGTTATTCCTGCTTTATTCCCTTTGGCGTCTATCGCAGCACAGTAAAAGATGTATTTATCCATTCCTATTTAATACATGAGAATACGTTAATTATTCCAAATGTTTATTCTGCCCATTTTGATGATCGGATATGGAAAAATCCGAATGTATTTGAGCCCACTCGTTTTCTAACTGAAGATGGCAAAATTGACATTAATATTCAGGCAAAACTTCTCATTTTTGGCGCTGGCCGACGTCGGTGTATTGGTCAACACCTAGCGGATAAAAATTCTGTAACAGTTGTGGGTAATCTTTTGCAACGATTTTCTTTGCATTGTGCACCTGGTTTTGTGCCTGATTTAAATAACTGCACCAATGCAACGTTCTTAGCACCTAAAACATTAAATATATTAGTGAAAGAGCGCTAAACAAACTTCAAATATTTATTGCTGAAATTGTTTGTACGAAAATTACGTTCATCTATGGGCTGTATTGTTTTTAAATTAATGACAAAAAATAGTCACTTAGTTGGCTAACGAAATTTCTATATTGAATTTTAATTTATTTATTTTTTAAAAAAGCTCATTAATAGATAATTTGTTACATTTTTAGTCCGCCTAACCAGAAACAGAAGTCTAGAATTAAACGATATTTATGAGCATCTGTATTGCGTGCCGTCCTCTTAAACAATTTGATTCTAGTATCTTAATTGTAATTCTCAACTTTTTTTGTCAGGGGAAAAATAACTTACGGAGCTGGTTAGTAACTAGAAAGTTCCTGAATTGTTACTGAAAAGAGGGGATGAGGTCTTAGTGTATCTAATTTAAATTAATGATACTGCGTGATAAACAAACATACGATAAATAAATAAGAACGCGGTTGCCAAATTATAATTGGTTTTAATTAAAAAAACAGTACTCATTTTTTCTTAATGTATGCACGCAATTAAATTCCATAATTATGTTTAAAATTTTGCCCAAGACAGATGAAATAACTAGTAAATAACATATTATAATCTTGTTTATATTATATTTAAAAGAAATGAAGTTGGCGCTTGAAGGATTACAAAAAGTTAGGCCTTTATTGGCTAATAAGGAATTGCATGTTTTACCAGATCTTAAAACAGGCAAAACTCACTATATATATTGCCACATACAGCAAGCTAGAGTAATCAATGGATGCCAGAAGGCTTGTGCATAAAATCCCCATCTAGTCATCCAATATCCCCAGACTAGTTCCTAAGATCTAGGTGCAGTGCTCTTAGATCCAAGGCTCCTCACTGATGAAGGCTTGTGAGGAGCCTTGGATCTAAGAGCACTGTACCTAGATCTTAGGAACTAGTCTGGGGATATTGGATGAGTAGGCACTAGATGGGGATTTTATGCACAAGCCTTCTGGCATCCATTGATTACTCTAGCTTGCTGTGTGTGGCAATATATATAGTGAGTTTTGCCTGTTTTAACAACAGTTATACACAAGCATAAGAGGTGGTGGTCATGTGATGTTTATTGGCTTTTTACTGGATCTTGGTGTTATTAATAACATTTTCTTGTATTTAGAAATAGGGAAGACGTGGGAATACATTGGAGATTTGTGCAAAGATGGATAAAGAAATGGAGATTAAATTTATTCCAGAAAAGTCAAAAATAATGATAAAAAGTGACAAACAAAACAATATACATATACCTTTTTAATTGAAGATAAATACTAAGAAGATAAATATGTATACTATTTCGGAATAATTTTAAATAGTCTAAAATATTATCAATAAAATTGATAAATTGTGCAAAAAGGGCTGATAGAATTTATATATATATAAATAATAATTACAATATAACTAAAATTGTATGAAAGAGGGATTGTGGTATCAGTTTTAGAATATTGGAACTATACATTTTTGTTAATAAAAAAATATTAGATGTACTCTAGAGAAAATTTGAACAGAAGTAGGAAAATATGCTTTGAATGCAGATATATGGACAACAAATGAAACTAACAACAAAGCCAATTACTTAAGGCTTTAATAGGTTTATAAGTGTAGATGATAATCCTTAAGCTATCAACAATCTCAGCCTGAAGTCAAGGCAACCATAAAAGAGGTTGCCTTGACTGTAGGTTGTGATTGTTCATAACTTAAGGATTGATTGTTAACAGCAAATGAAGCACTTTATGATGCTTACTAAAATTATGACACTTATAAATTTATGTAGAATAAATTATATATTTTTAAAAATGTAGAATTTGGTACTTAAAGAATCCTATAAAAGCTTTGTTTTAGTAATTCAAGTTTAAAAAATAAATTAAATCCATTGTCAGACAATGATTCTTAGCAACAATACATCATAATGTTTTGTTTATATTAATCTGCTAGCATAAGACTAAAAGATATCTACAGTTAACATAAAACTAAGGTCAGTAAATACGTCTTGAAATTAAAACTATATAAATATGCAAGTTAATTAGCTTGGCTTCTAAACTTTAAAGTCTTTTTTAATTTTAGGATAAAAACTAAATAGTATAAATGAATTGATGGTTGGATACCAAATGCATAAATATTAATTTCAGCATTGAATCCTATATTTTTGCTAATAAAAACCAACCTGAAATTAATCTGAAATGTATGAATGAAATAGCACTACTATCTAGAGTTCAATGATTACTTAAACCTACAATTGATTGCTCTGAAACATGAAGAATGAGACTCTTAATATCTCTTTACATTAAAAGGTAGTTCTGAATGCTGAGTTGCAGCACAAACTCAGAAAGAAGATGAAATCTGGACTTACTATCAAAATAATATAAAGGTATTAGCAAAAGTTCATTTAATGATATTTCATGAGATTCTAAAAACATGATGGCAAGAACTTAGTGTGATAAATTGGACTTGCAAAATAAATGAATTGTAATGGAATTTTTTAAAAAGTATTTTATGAGGAATTTGAATATGAATTTCATGGGGAAAATAGAACTCATTTATGTTCTGAAAATTATTTCAAAGGCACCCCAAATAAATACAATATTGAAAATAATAAATAATTCAGATTATATGTATACTGAACAGAAAATAACTGAAGCTTCCAAGGAGTTATATAACATAAGCTCTCATAAGACAGATGATACCACCTGACCTTTAGCATTTGTTGTTATTTATACTTAGATTATTTATAATTATAAATTTATTTAAATGCACATTTATTACGTAAATAATATTCATTAAGGCTGTAGCCTCAAGCACATACGTATAAAATGCTATAGTAGGGACCTCTACAGGTCTTAAAACCACAAGCTTACTCTTTTCTTCCAATGAGTAAGCTTGTGGTTTTAAGACCTGTAGAGGTCCCTACTATTGCATTTTATATGCATGTGCTTGAGGCTACAGCCTTAATGAATATTATTAGATTATTTATGCAAATTTTAAATGGGGAATGAATCTGATCTATTGATTATATGTATTTATAGAATAAATGATAAACTCATTGGAAGCTTCATTTACTTCCTGTTCAGTTAACATAATCTGAATTATTTATTATTTACATATATTAAAAAGTGAATTTTTATTTTATATTTAGCGATTGTTAAAATTAAAGTTCGGCTTTGATCTTCTGAATATTTAAATGGTAATTCTTATCATTTATTCTATAAATACATGTAATCAATAGATCAATTTCACTTCCTCATTTAAAATTGCTTTAAACTAAACATAAATATCAGCAAGTGCTAAAGGACAGGTGGTATTATCTGTCTTTTGAAAGTTTATTTACATTATATAACTCATTGGAAGCTTCAGTTGCTTCCTGTTCAGTTACAATATTAAAACATCACATGATCACCATTTCTTATGATTGCTCATAACTGTTATTAAAACAGGCATCCATTGATTACACTGGCTTGCACTGAGTGGCACTACTGTATGGAGAGTTTTGCCTGTTTTAATAACAGTTATGAGCAAGCATAAAAAATAGTGATCATGTGATGTTTAGTGGTTTAACACCAATCCTGCCTAATAGGATAATGGTGACTATGATTGTTAAAAAACCAAAGACACAAAAATGTATGGGTACTGAACTGAGTTCAGACCTATATGACTATGTAAGCTAATGAACTTTGATTGAAACTTATAGTTTTGTAGTTAAGTAAAAATAAAAAGTGGCTGCTGGAGTGTTACATTAGATCCTAAGATCTAGGTGCAGTGCTCTCAGATCCAAAGCTCTTCACTGATGAAAGCCACAAGCTAAAAACTAATCTGGGGTAATTTGATGAATAGGCACTAGGTAGGGATTTTATGCACAAACCTCCTGGCATCTTGTTTTAATAACAGTTACAATATTGATTTCGTTTTTTATTGGGAAGATATGTTTGAAGACAATATATAATGGAAAATATTTGAATTTTTCTAAAAACATTGTAACAAATAATATTAGATGATGGAAATAGCTTATCATATAATTAAAACTAAATTATCATCATCACAAACTTTTCAAACAATTTAAGATGTTAAAAATATTTAAACTTCACTGCAAAAGAAATTGAAAGCTAACACTACAGGATATCAAATAAAAATGCTAAATGATCCACATATTCACGGATTGAATAGTATAGTCATGCAAAACTCATAATCTATTATTTTATTTTTTGTTTTTCCATCTTTATAAACTTTTCAACCTAATATATTTAAGATGCACATATGATTTTAAAATGAAATATGATTTCCAAAATTTGACACATGATTTTAATTTTTAAAAAAAGCAGAAAGAAAATTGTAATTATGTATATCTTAGGATTTTCTTTCAGGTGGCTGACCCATGACCAAATCAACTACATGTTTGAATTAGTCATATCAACATTGATCTTCTGACTGTAAAAAATTATTAAAATATGATTCCAATATAAATTGTATTTCACCATTATTGGGGAGGGGGGTCTTAAGGTCAAGGAGTCCCTGTTTTCTTTTTATAAAATAAAAAATGTTAACTGTTCTAATATGTTCAATCATTTGACCTTTTCTAACTAGCATTGAATAGAAATATCATTTAAATAGCAGACTATTACTACATTTTTCTTCAAAATTTAAAAATACTAAATAAGGTAAAACAATTTTTAAGTAGCCCTATCAGAGCAAGGGCCTTTTTAGCTGACCCATACAGAGAAACAGTGAAAAACTTACATCTGTTTGATTATAGTCTATCTAATGAAAACTTCTTAAAGTATATTCACTTGGATTTGAATAGAGATTATAATCATTGTAGGTAAATGCACTATTATTATGCCAAGTAGGCATTTTATAACAAATAGATTAGTAAGAAAAAAAATATGACCAATTTTAAGTTATTAAAATTTATTTTCTACATTCTGAAAATAGACTGTCAGCCATGATAAATAATGGATTGAAAAGTCAAATTTAATGAAGCATCAAGAGACCATTGATCAAAGCTAAAATAAAAATAATACAAAAGGTCGTCAAAATAGCTATTTTCCAAAATAAAAATATGAGAAAGGAAAACAAGATAGTGAAAGAGGAGAGACAACTTAAACATGCAATGAGCCTAACAGCATTAATTTTTGCCAAAAAGAACTCCTGAACTGGAAGAACTGTCCATGAGATAGCTGATAGGCAATTTCCCAATGACAGTCATCACTATAGATTTAAAAATGTATCTAGAGATCATTACAGACTACTTCAGTCGTAAGCCCAAGAGTAGCTGAACTGCATAAGGATTCCACAAGTCTGTGTATGTTTTTTTTTTCCATATGTCATAGCATCGGCCAGGACGCGAACCCACAACTGTCTGCAACAACTACTTGCTTGCAAGGTGGCTGCGATGACCTCTCGGCTAACAACGCAAGTCTGTGTATGTTGTTGCAATAAATTGCCAAAAATACACTAGCTTAAATCTCCATAATTTGTTTAGTTTTTATAAATTGCTTAGGTGAGTGACATTAACTCACAATCCATGTAATCATAGCAATAATATATGTACACTCGATGCAAATAGACCTGTTATTTCAATATTTAACTTTCATTTATTAATTATATTTATTTAATAATATTATGAAATATTGAAAGTGCTAATTATCATTTTAAGCCATAAATTAAAACATAATCAAATATTGGGTTTCTTAGAATATCAGAAAACATTTGAACACTCTCAGTGACCAATTGAACCATGATCCTTAACTCTCAAGTCTGCTGCATTACAATTGCATTTAAATCATGCAGTTCAGCCATAAATTTTTTTCTGCCAAAATAAATAAAGCAAAAAGTGTACCCACTCAGAATTGATTTTTTTGAAGTAAATTAAAATATTTGCACAATTTGGGATGTTTGCTTATTTATTAAACATATTGCCTAGAGTTGTAAACAAAAGTGCTACAGGCTCCTAAATTGATTTTCAACTCGTGAAATTGAGACAAAACTACCTTATTAAGATGTGATAGATACTTTTCATGTTCATTTATTGATGGAAGTACTATGTTTCATTCCTCACTTTGGCAAACACTTGAATGTAATTTAATCTTCAGGTTAGCTGATCATAATATTATTTTTTATTAAATATGCCAATAACCAAAAAATATTTGTCATCAAGGAATTAGTGCTTGATATTAAGGTAATTAATTTAAATACTTTAATACTATGAACATTAGGTTTCTTATATACAAAATATATATCATATACACTTGTATGAAGAATACACTTTAATCACATTTGAGTAATAGTACTAAATAAAAAACTTCTAACCAGATCAATATTTTGACAATGTCATAGTTCTACCAATAATTATACTGCCATTATAAATAAACCAATTGTATAACTATTTGCTTTGGAGAGCATAGATTTAGCCCAACAATTCATTTAATTGAGCAAGATGAGATTTTTTTTTACTTCAGTCATCTGAGAATCAATCCATAAACCTTTTATTTGTATGTGAGTCATTATAATAAACCAAACAAGCAAAATTATATAATTAATTGATCTGGTAATTAAGTGATGTTCAAGGACTCAAGTGGCAACAATAGTCATTTGATTGATCACATAGATTATTCTTTTACTTCCCTTAGTTGAGGATCTAGCCATTAATTTTTATTGCGTATATTTCTCTACCACTGCGTTAAACCATATAGAGTTTTTTCAACTGATGTTGGTTAATTATAGCAATGTTCATGTTGGTAATAATGTAAGCTGCAAACTGATTAGCTTGTGGTAACTAGATGACATTTCATACACCACTTCTATATTAAGTTTACCAACATGCATCAGAAAAAATTAAATTAATAAAATAGAAAAAATATCAGGATATTCAACTTTATTACTCATACAAAGGTTTTTAAAAGAAATATTACAATGCTGAAGTCATTATCAAAGCTGAGAGTCTTATGATAGTTTAAAATTTTGAATTTAATTTTAATCTGAAAAGGTCAATAAAACTTTAGGAAAGTCTTAAATTAACTAAGTCAGATTTTGGCAGTTCACTGCCAGAATTGTAGCTGTGTGAAGAGTATATATTATTGAGAATTTTGAATATACAGAAGAGTTAGTTGATTACATATATTGTGTTTAATCTTTTATGATAATTATACTCAACTCAGTTAGTGAATATATCTATCAGAATGAAATTTGACTTGGTATAAATACTTTTTGATATATATCATATTCCATGTTTGGTATTTTGGTAATCAGGATGGGTATGACACAGAAGACTTTGAATACTCATACCTAAAATCTAGGCAATTACATGTATAATTTTCCAGATTTTCATTGTTAAATAATTACTTATTATTTAGCCAACCAATTTCCTTGGACTCTCTTTACCGAGATGTATCACTGTTAGAACAGCTTTCTTTTATTATTAAATGGCAGTTTTTTGTAAATCAAATATTTACCTAATCTGTTTTGTTAATCATTCAGCCATTTCTAATTCATTTTATTAGTGTGAAGAAATATTTATTTTACAAAGTTATTCCCTTTATCATGGGTGATTCTTTTTTTTAGTCTCTTGGTTTTGGAAGAGTCAATTTAGTTTAATCACAATTTTACATAATCACAGTCAAAACTATTGATCATACAGCTACATAACATTATTTTATTTGGTTTGCATTTTATATTCATTAAATACTAAAATTTATCAAAACATTCTAAAAATAAAATAAATTCTGCAGAATTACACATGAAGAGTATATAGTTATCAGTTAAAAAATAAAATTCTTTAAAAAATTTTATTTACTGAATTAATAACATGAAAATTAAAACATCAAAATTCTTATTTACAATATTTCAATCATTCATGAAGATCTTCAAGGTTTTAAACAATTAAAAAACATTAATACAAATGTACTACACTGTATGCAAAAAAAACTATAGATTTTATATATTACTAATATATAAAAAAAAATGCAAATCATATAATTTTTTTTTACTTAAAAAAATTAATTATTTTACCTTTTTTTCTAACTTAATATTCTTGAAAACAAATCCGCCCTCCCCCTCCCCTCACAAAAAAAAACTTTATTTATTACCTTCAAAAAAATCATTTACCTTTCTAATATCATGCCTTTCCTCAAAAATTTTATAATCAATTTTATTTATCATTTCCTACACAAAAACATTTCTTACTTAATCTATAAAAAATTCTAATTAATTTTTAATTAAATCTGAAAAATACATTTTAATTAATTAGCATAAATTGAAAATCAAATTTCCTATCTTACAACCATGAAATCAGACTAAAAACACAATCGTTAATTTTAATTTTCTAAAAACATGTTATCATTTGAAACTAATTCCTATTCTTAATAATTTCTATTTAATTAATTTTAAAAAAATTATTTTTATCATTTTCTACTTTTGTCTTTTAATTCAAAATAAAATTGTTTAATAATATGTTAATTAAATTTCAAAATAAATTCTTTAATTAATTAATCTATAAAATGAAGATCAATATTTTTTTCTTCAGTTCTGTTTAATGAATATCTTTATTTTTCATTATATATAGCTTCTTTAATTATTCTTCCATTTTATTTTATTTTTCATTATTTTAACTTGATAATTCTTATGCCTTGTTTTTTTATTTTATGTTCTTTTATATTAGAATTTTTATTATTAAAATCCTAAATCAATCTTGCTTATAATTTACTTTTTTATCTCATAGATTCTCTTCATCTTTTCAAAATCATTTACTTTGTTATTATTGTAATTTGGAAGATTATTTATATTTGCTTTATTTTTATAGACATAAATTATTTCAGTACTTGGTTTCCATTATTACTATTTTTTCTTATTAAATATCAATTTATTTATTTTAAAATGAATGTATAACATTTTTATTTATTTTATATTTTTCAATATCATTTTTATTTTTAATCTTTTTATGACTTGCTGTGATGAAAGTCGACAGCACAAACAAATATCTAAATAAAGATCAAATTAAACATATTTACAATATTGTAAAAAGGTAAATAATAATTTTTTTACATGAATATTAGATGTTTACTCAAAATGTTGGTTTCGCTGCTAATTTTACATTTTAAAGAAAGGGACACTTACGTTTATATTTTGCACGACATAAAAAACTTTAATTCTCATTAGTGACTAACAAATAATCACTGTTTTTTTATTGGGATAACTTTATATTGCCACAAGTTTAGGTTTTTTTTCACTAAATAAATAACTCATCGTTTTCTGCTAAAGAAATTGATCATTGATGAAGTTTGTCAGAAGATTTCATGCAGACATTATTTTACAAGATCACAAGGTTAGAAAGTTATCACCAGACTAATACATATGTAATATTTAGCAGCAGGTCTAACTCATAAGTACTCTTTCATTTATATATTTTTATTTGTAATTTTTTAAAAAATATTTAAACAAAAACAGGTGCAAGTAAAGTGTATACTCTATTCATAGATAAAACCAACATACCAAAAATACCAAAAGAAATAGGTAAATGATAAATTTCATATACTGTACTTCATTAAAAAAAATCAAAAACAAACTAACATGAAAATAATTTATGTCTAAAAACATGAAAATAATATATGTTTGAAAACATCAAAATAATATAATTTAGTTAGGAAACAAATTTGAACATAATATATTTAGTGAACAAGTAATGATTTAAAAATAAATATTTTTCTAAGTGTGACAAATACAAACATTTGATAAGAAATTAAATTAGTGATGCTAACAAACAATTATTGAAAAATTTCCAGTCATTATGGCATTAAAAATATTCCTTTTTCCATCATTGTTTGTTCATGAAATATATTGTCAGACTTTCAATCACATTATTTTAATGTTTTTTATATTTTTATGAAAAGATATAAAATTTATTGATTAGCTTTTTTTTTTTTTGCTACATTGGTATGAGGATAGTGATTCTATCAGTGGGTAGATCATATACCATACTAGTACTGAAAATTTGTTATACTTAGATTTTTATTTTACTATTCAATTTTTTTTATTAAAGCAAAGCTTTATGGCTCTACTAAACTTCTTTAATACATTTTTTGTTTTATAAGTAAATATATAAAATTTTTTAAGTGTAAACAGATAATATTGTAATAACATGAAAGCTAAAGTCTTCAACAGATACGCCTTAAACATGCTAACGTGACAGCCAATAAAATGGAATAATGACATCATAGTTCTGATTTGTGTTTAAGAATTGAGAGGTCCATGTGATGTCATTATTCCATCTTATTGGCTGTCACATTAGCATGTTTTATAAGTAATAGAGTCAATAGCTAGACATTTGTGGATTGATTTTTATGAAATGTCAAAAAAATCTCAATTTCGTAAATTAAGTTTACCATTGTGCTAGAGCTATATGTTTATTTATTAAAAGTAGTATAACTTCATCAATTCAGCTGTACTTCACCAATGATTTTTTTAATTTTTGAGAAGTATATAATATTGGGTGTTATAAATCTACATTTAGGTTCTACTAAAATCAAGATATGTATTATATAATGATGCATCAGTGGTAATCTTCAAAGATTTCTCTGGTTTGTAATGGATAAATAGTGGTTAATACTGAACTAAGAGTTTTCACACATATATCTTCTTGTTTTCATCTTCTAATCCTTTTTAAGCAACTGACATAATGAGCTTATGAAGGTTGCTTTTCAGATTATGGAATTTGTACTATCTTTAAGAAGTTTTGCAATAGAATATGATATATCTTTGGCAATTTTTAATCTTTTCATGTGTTATTGAAGTCCATCATTAGAGATAAAATGGTTCACAAACTTTATATTGTTTTCCAAATGTATTTTTATAAAGCTTTGCTAATTTCCCCCCATCTTATAGTAACTTTTTTGCTTTAATACTGATAAGAATGCAACCAAAATCAAATATATGGTGAGCTTTGGCATTGAGATATTTATCATCAGTTAAGAGATATTAAATATTGTCACCATTCTGCATGCTAATATACAATTTTATATTCACAATAAAGCTGAATTCTCTCTTTTCATGACAGGTTAATTCCAAAATCATTCTGATAGTAATGATTTTATGTTCCTGAAATTTTTTGCTATAAATGGCTTTAACAAAGAAGTAACCACAATCAGAAAAAAAATTGAAGATCTTTAAAGAGATGCCTAAATTTGGAATCATCTCTTTTGTTTTTCTGATAGTAATTCAATGCTCATTTTTCTCTACAATAATCACAGAATGCATTGAACAAAGCAACAAATATACTTTGATTCCAATTTAAAAAAAGGAAAGATAATAAAGCTAGATGTAAAAAATAATGCATTCTTAATTTTTAAGCTTACTTTATAATAAACGTACCAGAAGTGATGGAAGAATTAGTTATTTTAAAAGAAGCAGGGAAAGAAATAAAACAAATCACTGTGTACTGCAAGTTTCAGTTAATTATAACAGTTTCTTTACATTTATTGAGAAGAGAAATGAATATTTATGCTTCAGCCTTGAATCTACCAATGAGATAAATTGTGCAGGATAATGCAATAGTACTATCGATACTTAAAAAGAATGAAAAATAGATACTAGAAATTACAGAACTGTCATTTTTTCTAATAGATATGTTCAAGGTAAGTAGAAAGACAATTGCAAATCAAGTCGGATCAACCACAAAAAAGTTAGATGTTATAGTACTTACAATGTGTTAAGTCTGCTTCAGCATTGTTATTCTTCTTTTTCAAGAAATGAATTAATTACAACTTTGCAGCTTTCTGCTCTGCTTGACTGATTACAAATTTTATTGCACTGACTCTGTGACTGTCCTTCGATTTACATACTGCTAGCTTCTTGACTGGTCTCAACTATTCTTTTAGTAACTGCCTAGGTGTGCTCTCAGTTTGTTTCTTTATTAGCTATACTAATTCACATAAATTAGTATTCAATTCTGTAACAATAACATTTTCTAGAATGATCTAATTTCCGGGAGAAACAATACAAAGTATTGTCTATACAATTTACACAGATTGAATAATAATTTTATTTACATAATTATAAATGCACATACAGACATTACAGAATCATATCCAAATATTATGAGAATTCTATTTCTTTTTTCCAATTATTTCACTGAGAATAAGTTTGAGTTATCAATAGATGCTAACAGGGCCACCGCATAACTAAGCCAGCACCTTTGTGCAAGATAAATTTTGATGCCCCCCTCCCATTCTATGAAATAAAATTTGCAAATTAAGACAGTTTTTTCCAGCACTTTCGCAAGAAAAACTTAAAAACATAGCTTTAGTCATTTAACATGTGTAAATACCTTATATGTTTTATTCATTTATTTCTATAAAATAAACATGGAGAATAAAACATGCTAAAATAAAACATTAATTTGACATACCATGTCATCTTGATTACAAATCTTTCCATTAAAATCTTTTTAAATAAATCAGTTTACATATAAAATTAAAACAATCGCAATGAAAACATTGTATTCCCCCCCTACTCTTCTTGGGGTGGCTCTGTTATTATATAAGTAATTATATAATATATAAGTTACTTATCTGGTTATTGAAAATATTATGTACATCCAGAATATGATTTTTTGGAAGCTCTATGATTCATAGCAAGGAGCAAAGAGAGCTTGGCACCTGGCTTATCTCCATTATTTAATATTTATATAAACTTTAATCAGCAGGTCAGTAATTCATTAAAAATAGTTGTTTGTTTGAAAACCTATTGAAAATCTCTCATGCATAAACTTATTCACATTTTCTATAATTATATTCTTCGATAATAATATATTTACACTAATACTATTATTTAACTTTTTCCATTAGCAAAAACTATAATTTATTATATATATATAGACCGATATTTTAAATTTTCTTACATTGTTTATATTTTATTAGGACCACTAAAGTAGGTCAATTTTAAATAATGCAGCCGATATAACTCTTACATCCCATTAACATCTTCTTGCTAAAAAGAATTATTTGTTTTCCAAATCCATATGTTATTTTTAAATCAGAATCTCTCTGACAAAAAACTTCTTTACATTTTCTATTAAGAAGGAAATAAACCCCTTTCCTGAAGGTTTGTGATGATGGTGTTTTAGTTATATTTTTATATTGGACTATTTCCATCATCTAATATGAGTATTGAATGTCTTTAGAAAAATTTAACTTTATTTAAATATTCCAAATACATTCAACTGTTAGTAATAGAATATTAAATGAGTTAGTATATGCACATTTCAAGAGGTATTATTCTTCCCTCTTCTTCAGGTGTTGTTGGCCTGACCAGTGACAGTACTAGCATGGGATTCAAACCTGAACCCTTAGATTCTTGAGTATTGAATTTTAAGATAACACTCTAATCAACTGAGTCATTCTGTCAAAGGCAACAATCTGTAGTAATTTTATATACTTATCTATGAGGTCCCCCCTGATTTCTCCACTTTTTCCTAAAAGCAAAGATGATTAGTGGTTTCCATACATTATGTATAGGCACACTGGGTTGACTTATGGGATTGTTTGTCATTGTCATGTAAGCAACTTCTTTAAATTTTCATCTTTGTATCTTTTCTTCTCTATCGAATATTTTTGTATTTTCCCAATTGAACATATGTTCATTGGCACATACATGATCTGCTACTTTAGTCTCATTTGTTTTCTCTCTTCTAATCATCAGTTTGTGTTTTTGCAGGTGCTTTTCAATGGGATGACTGGTCTCACCAATATATGTTCTTCCACATTCACATAGTATTTCATAGATGCAGTTTTTTTCTTTTCATCATTTCAAGTTTAGGCTTTGTAGATGTTAGAATTTCTTGTAGGGTGGTATGGCTCTGGAAAGCTGTTCTGATGTTATATTGATTGCAGATTTTCATAATTTGTCTACTGTTTTTGGAATGTATGGGTACACTACAGTACCAATAATTGTCTTTTCTCTTGATGGTTTTTCTTGTCTATTTAAAGTTTTCTTAATAACAGCTGATGGATAACCATTTTTCATAAGAATTTGTTATACATAGATCTTTTCTTTTTCCAAATCACTGGTTTCTGAACAAACTTCTTTTGCTCTGTTCCATAGTGATAGTATAACTCCATGTTTTGTGTTTCTGGTGTGATTGGATGTATAAGTAGGTATTTTCCTGTATGTATACATTTTTAGTAAACTGTAGTTTTGATTTTGCCATGAGGAGTCTTGTCACGAAAACATCTAAGAATGCCAATTTTTGTTCTTGTTCTGATTATATTGTGAATTTAATTGAAGGTGATATGTTGCTGATGTTTTTCCAGAATGTTTGTAGCAGTGCTTCACCCAAAGCCAAACTTTAGGTGGATATGGAGTAATTTTTATGACTGTGGTTTCAAGTTCTTCCATGTAAATATTGCTAATCAGGGTGACAATGGTGAGCCCATAGCCATTCGTTGATTTTGTTGGAAGAATTCTGTGTTATATTGAAAGTAGGTTGTTTTTATGCAGAATGTTAATATTTCCATTATACTATCAATAGGAAGATCTGTTCTGGTTTGTAAACTATTATCATGATTTAATCTTTTCCTTACAATAGACAATACTTCTTTATGCGGTACATTCATGAATAAATTTTTCCACATCGTTCTTTCAATTTTCATGTTCTTGATTATTTCTACAAAGTGTCTAAAATCCTTGACAAAGGAGTGGGTCTTGTATGCCAAAGGACTTAGCACTTTGAGAAGAAATCTTGACAATTTTTGGCAAGGTGAATTTTTAGAACTAACAATAGGTCTTAATGGAACATGATCCTTATGGATTTTAAGTAGACCATAAAGATGAGAAATTTTGCTGAAATATGTTATTTTACTTTTTTCTGAATCAGTGAAGTACCTGCGATGCTTTCTGAGTAATGATTGTAACTTTGTTTCTGTACTCAGTATTGGATTTTTTGCCGCTTTTCTATATTGGCCTGCTGTGAGGAGTTCTTGTATTTTTTTGTCATAATCAGTTGTATCCATTACAACTATTGCATTGCCTGTGTCAGCAGGGAGAATAATTATAGATTTATCTACTTTGAGAGATTTAATTGCTTTCCTCTCACCTTAGGATATGTTTGATTTCAATTTTTGTTGCTATTCCTCAGCGTAATTCTGCTTCTTCTTCTTCTAAAGGCAATTTTTGAATGATTTCTTCTTACTATCTCATTTAATGTGCTATTACTAACAGTTGAATTTATTTGGAATATTTAACTAAAGTTAAAATTTTCTAAAGACATGCAATACTCATAGTAGATTATGGAAATAGTCCAATATAAAAATACAAATAAAAAATATATAAATAGACTATTTATTACAGTAAAAATACTTTTACTTGTTTTCATTCAGTAATAAAAAATTTCCATTAAATTTATTAAGAATTAAATAATTTAGCATACAATATTTTTTTAAAAATTATGTTTTTAACTCATTCCGTTTTTTCTAAATTTTAACCGTAATGTGGATTACGATCAAGCTGTTTAGTAAAATGTAAAAAGATAATACGCCATCTAAAAAAACAGATAATATTGTTATTGAAAATATAAAAAGTTATTTAAGTCAATTATTTTATATAGCGCGATGTTTTTTTATAAACAATAATATTTAAACAGCATTAAATTGTTACACATGCGCTTTGGATTTTAAATATAAAATGAATGAATACTAACACTTCAACAAAAGTTATCATGTTATTGAAGTGTTAGTATTCATTCATTTTATATTTAAAATCCAAAGCGCATGTGCAACAGTTTAATGCTGTTTAAATATTATTGTTTATAAGAAGTTATTTAGTAAAATGTGTAAAAAAAATAAAGTGGAATAATAATAACAAAAAAGAGAAAAATAACACCATTAAAAAAATATTAGCACAACACAGCATTAAACCCAGGCCTGACTTTTCAGAGGGGGACACTCTACAAGTCCTCCCAAGTAAACAACACACTTAAAAGTTGTACAACATTATTGATAAAGACAATTTTATCATATGCAGAATTACTATAATTATGAGGCAATATTTTTAATATTTTTAAGTAAATTATTAATAATAATATGTAACTTTTTATATAAATTAGAATATTTAAATAAAAATGATTGGAAAATCTAAACATTTTTATTTATATATAAATTTTATTAATTATAGTGATGAAAGAGCATCAGCCTGTTCCGTTTTGTGCAATGGTAGAGTATACTGTATATGAAATATATTTCAAGGCTAGAGCAACTGCCACCATAAGTTTAAATAAATAACTATTTCTCTTATAATTTAAATAATAAATATTTTCAATCAGAATGTGTTTCTAAGAATAAAGTGATTTGGAAATCTAAACATTTAGATATGTTTTATTAATTATCATGACAAATAGTCTGTTTAATTTAATATAATGATAAGAGTATATGTGTAGTATATTTCAAGCTTAAGCCTAGAAATTTGAAGCTCTGGTAATTGTCACAAATAAGTTTAAGTAAAAAAGTATTCCTCTTACATTTAAATAAAAAATATTTACATTCAGAACATATTTGTAAGAATGAAATGATTCAAAAAGATAAATTTTATTCATATAAAAATGATATTGTCTTGTTGTCCCAGTAGTGAAGTGCCTTTGTGCCCTGCACATGGTGGCCCTGAATACTAGGTAGTTCTTATTAAATCCCTATCCAGTACTGTCATATCCAAATGAATGATGTTTTGGATCTGGATCTAGTGCATCTGGATTTTTTGGATTCAATACATTTTTCTTTTAGAAGACATCTTTTATTTCTTTTTTTATTACCTAACTACCAGTCTGAAGTTTAAAAACAACTTAATGCTTTGAATCCTTGCATAGTTAAATAGAACTCACACTAGTTCAACATTTATATATTTTTGTAACCTCGGTATTTTACCATAATAGTTGTTTATATCCCTATCATTTGCATAGGATTGTTATAAAACTAAAAAAAAATATCCCACACCTCAAGCTTAGACAATACTTTTTAAAATCAAATTCAATTTATCTTACTTTAATTCTGCCTATTATTGTAATCTTGAGCAATCACTATCAGTTGGTAATGGTCCTATTTGGTTCTACTCTATTCACCCAAACTAGTTTCTAGCTTAAAGATATCATTAGTGAGGAGTTTTGGACCTATATCTAGTGCAAATTGATTTGGATTCAATGCATTTCAATGTTTTTAAATCTAAACATGGTCGTGTTGTAGTCAAAAAGAAGTAAAAGATGGTTTCTGAAGGAAAAATCCAGTTTCATTAGATCCAAAACTCCTTACTGATGAATTTTACAGGCCAGTAACTAGTTTGAAGGTATGGATGGCTGGAGATGGATTGAAGTCTATCCATTAAAGTTTGAAGATTTTCTGTATTAATATAAACTGAGCACTGATTATATATAGATAATGGTCTGGAGCAACTGAGAAGTGCTGGTTCAGCTCAAAATATGTATATTGGAGATCATTTATCTTTTTCACATATGCATTGTCATGTGTATCAATTGTACGAGAGAGAATGGATAGTTAAATGGAGATTGAAAGTCTGTGTTTAAATCATATAAGAGATTTAAAAATGTTATTTTGCATCTATTGATTGCTTAAATTGTCACTAAGAAGCAGCATCAATATAGAAAAAATAGAATTTGTTATTGAAAAATATTATATAATTTGGATCTGATTGTTTTGTTTATTTATAGACTTAATAAAAATTATAGAAAGAACTAATGAAAAATGTATTTGACCATATAAGCTTTGTAACATTTTGTCATGCACCTAGATGATGGTCAAATTGAGAAGAATATTTATAAAAGTGCAATAATAGTGATTAATTTATATTGTTTATTTTAAAAAAAACTTGCAATGTTGAGGCTCTCTAGATAATAGGATAATTCCACTCCTTCAAAATCTTTGCATATGTTAAATAAAAAGAATTTGTAGATTAAAATGTCAAGCAAGAAAATAAAAGTAAATACAAATTGGTCATCTAAATTATGCAAATATAATAATGTAGGGTTCAAGGTCAAACAAGAAATATCTTTGTGCATACAACAATAAATGTATAATAATTGTGTAGAATAAAAATAATAACTTGGTACAATAATTATATATAACATTTGTATGAAATAATTGTGTATAATGATTATATAAATAATTGTGTAGCAATGTTGTTACATCATAGAATTGCATACCTGACCTTATAAGGTCAAAGAATTGTTAAAAATGTCATATTTGGTGAGGTATGTAAAAAATATCATGTGTATGTAAAAATGCTATATATGGTAAGGTATATAAAAAAAATACCGTATTTGGTAAAGTTTCTAAAGTCTCAAAAGTCTTGAGGGGTATATAAATTCCTAGAACTAGGTATATGGATTTTAGTATTAATGTAATTCAGAGACTACTGCCTCTGTAAGCCAAAAAGCAGGACTAGGGGTTATTATTTGTAGGTCACCATAATATTTTGTTATTTTTATGCACCTGTAAATATTCTCATATGTTACTTAAATTAAGCTATTAGCTTACCATCTCAATTCTGTTTTTATCAGTTATTTACTTGCTGCTCATGGACACAGCAACTTAGTACAGTTGACAGGGATACAGCAAGTAATGTAATTGCTTTTATAAAGAATGTTTCAGAGTTTCACAGGTTTTCCAAGAGTTACCAGATGAAAACAAGAAAGTAGGAATAAAGATAAATATTAAAAAACTTAAGAAACGTTAAATAGTAATGAATTAGAAATTAACAATTATAAGTCTGCCTTGGTCAAATTATTAAATGCAAATGAAAATATAATGAGTAAAATTAATCATACAATTAACTTTAAATAAAGTACTTTTGATAGAAATTTAATATTAAAAAAATATAGTATATCTACATGTTTGAAAAAGATTTTTAAAGAATCCATTTAGCAAACTTATTATAGGTCTGAGATTTCTACATTTAATGTAAATACAGAAAAATATTGCAGATTATGCATAGTAGAAAAAGTTTATATAGAAAAATCAAAAGCAATATCTAATGAAAGAGAAATCAAATTTCATATCACTCGCACTATTAAAAGAATTAAGAGTTGTAAATAACGCTATGTAACATGTTATTTAAAAAAAGATAAACAATGAACATTTGAATTTTAAAATTGGGTTACAAAAGATTATAAATTATCTAGAAGGTGACGCCAAGTGAGATGAATAACTAAAATAAGAAAGATTTTTGGAATGGTATGGAGCAAGACAAAACTATTAATCAGAAAAAACAGGTTAATTTTGAAAAGACTTTTATTATGCAGTACAGTGATAACATTTTAAAATGATAATATATATTTATACTGATACATAACTTGATTACTTAGTTTAATATCCATTATTACATAAATAAAAGAATATTTTTACTTTAAGCTTGTGTAGTCAGTGACTGCCAGAAGTAGTGCATTTTAATTCCAATTCCCAATTAATTAGTACCTGATTTTTGATTTCATCAATAAGAATTTGGAGTCAAAATTGAAAGCAATAGTTTTTTAATACAACAACCAACTTTAACTCCATTTTTTATTATCAAGTTAAAAGTCTGAAATTTAAAAAACCCTAGAGTTTTGAATCCAAAAAACCAAACGTTATATAATTATACAAATCTGATTCCAGACCAATAATTATAAATTTTAATAACCTCAAATTTCTTTTAATTTCAAACATCTTTTTCTATGCTAGAAATGTCAATACCAATATAACATCACATGATTATTTAGATTTCTTATATAAACAAGAACAGCACTCTAACACAACTTCCCTAAGTTTGAATGATCAGTGATTATTAGATGGAAATGCATTTATAGATAATTAGTTGTAAATTATTTATCTCTTCAATGCATCCACTAGTTCTGTAAGAGCAGGTCTGCTGATATGAATGCACTAAAATCTATGTTATCAAAATGATATAAAGTTATTAAAATGATGTAAAGATTAATAATTTCCCTTTTAAATATGCATTTTTATCTTGAACTGATAATATACTTGGACATAAAGATCCAGAGCTAACTGCTATTACAATTATTAATTCTCTGAAATGTATAAAATAATATTAAAGCATTAATGTAAAAAATAGTGGGGGAGGGGGGGGGAGGTGTAGAAACAATTTTACATTAATCAAATAATACATTTCAGTCACATATATTCAAACAAAGTTTTCTATCTGGTATTTGCGAATATACTTGAAAAATGGCTAGAAGTAAGATTATATTGAAATATATATATATATATTAAAAATCTTTTTTTTTTTCCTAACAAACTATATTAATCGTAATTAATTCTTTCATACAAAATAAAGAAGTTTAACAGGTTTTACAATATTTTTAAACATAATTTATAGTGTTTATAATTTATTTATATATACATTATTTGATCATAAAATTCTGTTTTTCAAAAATTGTATACTATAAAGATTCTATTTAATTAAGAAAATAAAAAAAGAATCAAGAAAATATTCAGAATTTTTTGCAATGTTTCAATTCCTAATGTTAATAGATATATTATAATACAGTCAACGTACATTCATCTGATCAACTAAGATTATTCTGGGACTTTTTACAGCCATTTAGGAATAGTTAGATGCTGATTTACTGAGATTATTGATTGAATTATTAGTTTGTTTGGAATTATGCCATTTATTTGAACAAATCCAAGGCTTCCTTGGAAAATCACCAGCTACTTGAGAATATTCCAGTTCTTTTATTAGATTTGAAGCCCTGGTCATAAGCATTACCCATTAGACCATAAAATCCCTATATTGACATAAGATGAATTAAAAAAAATATTTGTTTCTCTTTAATTAAAAAAATTTCAAGATCATGCAAGGAAAATTGTTCATACAACTTACAAATCATTCTCATTTACATACAAAACTTATAAAATTATGTGATTCAAAAATCATTTGTTTATTAACGCTACATTAGCGTAAACAATTACTGACACGAATCAAATTTGCGATCATGTGACCAGTCATTTATAGCTGATGTAATTATTACTACATTGAAGTCTTAATATTTACATATTAATTTGTCATTTATTAGATTTTTGTTCAAATTTATTAGATAAATATTAAAACTTACTAGTTCATTTTCTCATTCATTCATTGATTTACATAAAACACAATAATATGTTGGCAAAAATAATTCGTAAGTAAAATGAAATTCATTCAAGCGTATACAAAAAAAAAAGAAGCAATTGATTTCTAATTTGTAACTACATTTACAACATTCTTCGTGTTTCGACCACCCCCCCCTTTCCTTTTATTTACAAACTTATTTAATATTAACTTTCAAATTTAATATGGATATTGTAGGTATAGAGTAGACTAAAATGCGTGTGATCACAATCATTGTAAATCAAACTATGGAAACGCAATAGTATAAACGATTTCAATATATTATACACAAGTTCATTTACTTCTATTCAAAAAAAATATATACAGTATATATAAAAATAGAAATTAAAATATATATATTTTAATTTTTAACTATATAGTGCACCGTAAAGTACTGTATAAAACATTTATATACGTGTATGTGTGGGTTATAAACATTTTAACATGTATAAGTAATATATACACACACCTATATATATATATGTTAAAACACACATAATAATTCCTATTATCTGAATTCAGTATCCATGCCAAGTCTTGGAACTAATGTAATGATTTCAGGAGAATTACGTATTAAAAGCGTGTTATTAAAGTTTTACCTTTTATAAGTGCACAATACTCATAACGCTAATATTTAATATAGAGTTATAAATTAAGGGATGTCAAGCAATATTGGTCCGTCAATAATTATATAGTGGATAGCTCAGGAGAACTCTATTAGCTTCAATGCAGAACTTATCTTGTAGATAAAATATAACATATATACTCTATTACTTTGTTATAAAACTAGCTATTTTTAAATAAGCTTGAAAATTGAATTTACTTTTTTATTCTTTACCTTACTATTAATCCTTTGTAACCCTATCAAATTATTATTAATGCCCTTAAATTTATAATAGACTAATAAATCATTTATACAATTTCTCAAGATTTTTATAGTACTGTATATATTTATAGCAATTTTTAAAGAACTGGATTTTTAGATTAGACAGGAAGTTGAAAAAGTTATTGATTATCAATTTTCCAACCAACAGGAAACCTAACAAATCATTTGATTTAAAATTTTTTCATAATTATGCACATTTAACTGTGTTGGCTGATAGAAAGTAAACATTCTTTTAGTAAGGACACTTTGACCAAGCAGTAATAAAATAATATATACAAGATATGTAGTTAGCCACAAAATGTTCTTTAATTATAAATGCAAGAATGTTAGCTCTGTTCAAAGATTAATAGGATATCTAGGTAATACAATACTAAGCTTGAACAATAACATTATTATTAGATGTGGTGTTTTGCCCTTGCTATTCACCTAAATATAATCATTGTGTTCACGTGTAAAGAAAAGTTTTATTTGTAAATTCAGCAAAAGGTTTCAAATCTGGAATTTAGTTCAGTTTTTTATCATACTGTGCATTTGTGAGTTTATTTATTTATGCTTAAATTTAGAATAGGAAAAAAATCTTTATGTATAAAATTTATCATTTATGTAAATGAGGTGTGATTGTTTTAATTGCATGGGTACGCACATACATTAATAAAATGATATGAAGATTATATTTTTATTATATAAAAATAATAATTGGAATGATAAACCTCCAAATACTAGCATAATCTGATGGCAAAGCAATCCATATTGCACATGAAAATGAATCCATTTTTACCTCCCATCCTCAATCTTATATGGAAAGAGAGATCATGAAAATAAATCAATGTTTACCTCCCATCCTCCTTCTTATATGGAAAAATAGATATTTATTTGGAAAAATGTTAAATCAGTGGAAATATCCATAGATCTTCATTTGAATTAATTTGCAATTTCTATTGCAAGGCAGAGTTTATATCTACTCATTGTAATAACATTGTAAATGTTCAAACAAATATCATTAGCTAATCTACTGTCTATATAAGTTCATGGATAATAGACAAAAATAGATCCATTATTTGTCTGCAATGTAGATTACATTGATATTAGCAGCTATTGCATTAATAAATATAGTTAACACTTGAAAGTTTATTTTTCCAATCTATAATGGATTGTTAATCATATGATTACATACACTTGCCATATTAAAAAAAAACCTACAGTTACTGTATAAAAATTATATTCTGATACAAGTTAAATATAATATATACAAATAAAAAAAGGATAATTATATATAAACTTATTAAATCATAACTCAAAAAATTATATATATATATATAAATAATAATAATAAAAATATTATTAACTTTTGCATTTTTTAAATATTTTTTGCTTCAGCAGTCTTGCAAAAGAAAGTGGTATATACAGTAAATTAAGAATCATTCACACATACATCAGGAGAATGGTGATTTTATTAATTTTTCTTCTGCTATAATAGTCTTGTTTTCATTTGCTAATAATCAATAATTGAGATAACAAGTATTTTTTTAAAGATGGAATAAATGCATAAAAAGATACTGCATTATGTATATGCACATTGTATTTTACATTTGCAGTCATAACAACCAAAAATAAATTATGGTTTTCATATCTCAGATGGTTGGAAATTTGTAAGCCAAGGTAAGCAATTAGTATGAAATTAAATACTGCAAATGACTTTCTTATAGATCAAGACTGCCATTTGATATTGACATTTTATTTAGTTAACAATAATTGTAGACCATGTGTTTGAAAAGGAAGGTTTTTAATAAATGTGTTTAACTATTTCTTACTTATGAATCTGAGACTTGGACACTTAATAGAAAAGCAATACAGAGACTTCAGACCACTCAAAGAAGTATGGAGAGATAATGTTAGGAATACCAAGAAGAGATTGAAAAGGCAATACTTGGATAAGAGAACAAACAGATATTACTGATATTGTTGAAAGAATTAAAAGACTGAAGTGGAGTTGGGCTGGACATATTGCTAGAAGAAATGATAATAGATATACAATTGAAATCTTAAACTGGATTCCGAGAGATTGTAAAAGACTTCAGAAAAAGACTACATGTGAAATGGGTGTGTAAAATAAGAAAATATACAGGTGTGATGTGGAAAAGAGAGGCTAGAGATCAGAGAAGATTGATTGAACTTGGGGAGACCTTTATCCTGCAGTGGATTGATAATGGTTGATAATTGTGATGATGAATTGCAGACTATTTTCCAGTAAAGGAAGGTTGTATGAATTAATAGAAGAATTATCTAATATCAAATGAGAGATTGTCAAATATTGTAAAGTTAGGGGGGGGGGGGTTAAAAGACAACTGATTTTAAAAGTGATCATGTATTTTATTGTAAAGATATAAATAGTAGAGATACAAGTGAATGAGGGATCATTAAAAATGCAAAAGCAACATGGTGGATATTGAAGTTATATCAGATATAGTAGCGAAATTAGTTATACAACTTAACAATAATAAATATAAATAATTCAAGTTAATGCTCCAACAAATAAATTCTTATTCATATTAAGAAATAACAGATTCTTATAATGATTTCAATAGCATCTGTTTGACATTTTTTTTGTTACTCTCAATATACATCTCTTAATATTTTAAGCTGTGACAATAGCATAGCTAGAATTTTGAGGCATCTATGCAAAACTTAAAAAAAAAACATTTTTTTAAACATTTTAAATATATATTGTACTGGGACCTTTTACCAGCGATGATGATTTACATAAACTAATCATTTATCTATATAGACGGATAATACTTTTAGTATGCACATGCAATAGGTTACAATAATATGTACTTTGTCAGTGTGCTTAAAGATTATTAAAATCGAATTTGATAATGATGATCAAATCCTTTTTCTACATAAATATTTACATGAAGCATCCTGGTTATATTTCCTGATCATCATTCACCAAATTCTACGTCAGAGGGCTACATATTACATTTATTCCTAAAGGTTTAATTAGAATGTACAGGTTTTGACTTTAATTACCTACATTCAAAACACCACTTTGTTTTATAAAAACCCTATAAAAATACTTTACCCTCTGCAGTATTCAAGGTCAAGGTATACATATGTAATGTATAACGAATATGTAAAATAATAATTGTATAATAATAAGAGTATGTAAAATAAGAATAATAATTGTATAATAATAAGAGTACAATAATATAGAATAAAACTGAGAACTGTAATGTATAATGAATATGTAAAATAATAAGTAATAATTGTATAATAAAAAGAGTATGTAAAATAAGAATAATAATTGTATAATAATAAGAATACAATAATAAATGTAGAATAAAAGTAATACCTGTAAAATATAATGAATATGTAAAATAAGAATAACTGTATAGCAATGATGTTTAACGATTGTGTAAAATTACAATGTTGTTAAATCATAGAAACCCAGCTGATCTTATAGGGTCAGAAAACTGTGTAAAATATCATATATGGTGAGAAATGTAAAAACACTGTGTGTATATGAAAACGTATGTGAAAACACCATATATGGTTAGGAATGTAAAAGACTCCAGAAGTCTTGAGGGGTATATAAACCCCCATAACCTGATCTAATTATGTCAGAGACTCCTGCCTCTGTAAGTCCAAAAGCAGGACTAGGGTTATTATATGCAGGTCACCAAGACCTTTTATTATTTTATTATGCCTTATAATAGGCAATGTATATAGTTAAAATTATTCGTATTAAACTATAATCTTACCATCTCAATTCTGCCTTTGTCCATTTATTTACTTGCTGGTCATAAGTCATAGCAAATTGGCACAGTCAAAACAGGAATTGAATCTGAAAGAAAGTGGCAGTCAATACCGGAAAGGAACTACAGAAAAAATTTGCTCGGTTGTCATAGGATCGAATCTGGAAATAATTGCCTAAACAGCAAGCTGAGACAAATCGTAAGTGGATTTGAATCAACAAAGAAATGGCGAGCATATTACAAGTTAGTATATGTGAGTTTAATTTAGAAAATCCGAGTGACTGGCCACTGTATGTTCAGAGGATCAAAAACTACTTTATATTAAATAGTATTACCGAGAATACTGTAAAAGTAACCTCATTACTTTGCTTCGCAGGCCAGAGGGTAATCGAAATAGCGAACAAAATTCACTGGAGACACAGAAATACGATGAGCTTGTAACACAGCTGAATGAATATTTCAATCCCCAGCCATCCAAGTTTATTGCTTGATTGTACTTTAGAGGCAGAAGGCAAAGAAAGAATGAGAAAATAAAAGAATACAACATTGGTTTAAGAGAGATGGTAAAACCATGCCTTTATGGTAAATATTTAGAGGAAGCTCTTCTAGAACAGCTATTATATGGAATAATAGATGACCAGTTTAGGCAGATCCTATTAGCAATAAAAGATCTAACTTACGAAGAAGCTATCAGATGTGGAACAGCCTACGAATTGCTGCTTGACCAAGCAAGAGAGTTCAGAAGTTTCACTAGACCAGAACCACTTCAAACTACAATTTTTAAAATGTTTAGAGTTAAATCCAAAACCGATAAACAAATTAAATGTGTCCGATGTGGAAAAATTGGGCACAAAGCCCATTATTGCAGTTTACCAGAAAATGAAAGTTATTGGAAAATAACCGAGTATCCCAAAAGATGGCACCACCATACAAAGCCGAACAGAGAATTTCCGTGTGAAGCGATGAAAAGTAACTACATAAAAAGTGCTACTATAGATGAATCTGATCAAATTATGATAAATGTAAAATTATTTGGCAAGCCAATAACCATGGAAATTGATAGTGGAGCAGGGATATCACTGATAAAAAGTAACAAGAGGGAAAGACTAATCCAGAATTTAAAATTCCCTCCAAGGGTAGAGAAGACTCAACTCAAGGCCTGGGATGCAAATAAAAATCCCAAAAGGATATTAGGAGTCGCAAATGTAAAGGTAGAAACAATAAAAACTAAAGAAATACTACTAATATATAATGTGAATGGAGACATTAACCCGATCATAGGCCATGAGTGGTTTGTGCCCCTGGGTATAAAAATATGCATTATAAAAAAATTGATATAGAATCGCAAGTCAAAAATAATTACTCCAGCTTGTTCAAAAAAGAACCAGGAAAACTAAAAACTTCGCCTGTAGAGATAGAGTTAAGAGACAGAGGAAAACCTATTGTAACAAAACCTCAGAAAGTACCTATAGCACAGCAAAAATTGACACATTGAAACCACCGTCAACAAACAGCAAATGCATATGTAATGTATAATGAATATGTAAAATAATAATAATAATTGTATAATAATGAGAGTATGTAAAATAAGAATAATAATTGTATAATAATAAGAGTACAATAATGTAGAATAAAACTGATAACTGTAAGGTATTTTGAATATGTAAAATAAGAAGTAATAATTTGTAAATAAGCATTTATTTTATATAGCATATGTAAACAATTGTATTACATTCAAATATCAGCCTTTCATGCTAATTGTGCATACGCTTTGCGAGTGTTAATAATAAATGAATACTTTCTCACCAATACAAGATATATTATTTATGCAGCAATAAAAGGAATCCTCTTATTCCTACAACTCAAAAACTTATTATGAACAAATCTGAAGTACTGGTGAGAAAGTATTCATTCATTATTTACACTCGCAAAGCGTATGCACAATTAGCATGAAAGGCTGATATTTGAATGTAAGAAGTAATAATTGTATAATAAAAAGAGTATGTAAAATAAGAATAATAAATAAATAAATAATAAATAATAAATGTAGAATAAAAGTAATAACTGTAAAATATAATGAATATGTAAAATAAAAATAACTCTATAGCAATTATGTATAACGATTGTATAAAATTACAATGTTGTTAAATCATAGAAACCCAGCTGATCTTATAGGGTCAGAAAACTGTGTAAAATACCATATATGGTGAGAAATGTAAAAACACTGCGTGTATGTGAAAATGTATGGGAAAACACCATATATGGTTAGAAATGTAAAAGACTCCAGAAGTCTTGAGGAGTATATAAACCCCCATAACCCAATCTAATTGTTCTGAGGATTAATTATGTCAGAGACTCCTGCCTCTGTAAGTCCAAAAGCAGGACTAGGGTTATTATATGCAGGTCATCACAACCTTTTATTATTTTATTATGCCTTATAATAGGCAATGTATATAGTTAAAATTATTCGTATTAAAATATAATCTTACCATCTCAATTCTGCCTTTGTCCATTTATTTACTTGCTGGTCATAAGTCACAGCACCCTCTGACATCATTATTACAGTCCTTTGATAACAATCCTACTTTTAATGGCTCAGAACATGATGGTGTAATTGAATGGAGAATCAGTGATGTATAACTACAAAATAAGTTAAATAAATATATTAATAATTTATTTAAATGCTGTCAATTGATTTCTTAAAAGGTAAACAAATAATAAACTTATTGAACAACTTAAAAAATAAATAGAAAAATTATAGATTAATTAGAAGTAAATGCAACCCTAAATAATTTACATTTAAATCTTACGATATTTTAAAAATATTTGTTAATGAAATGATATAATATACAAATTAAAAAGTGTATGAAACACTTGAACAAGAAGCTATACATATTTCAAAAATTACTATACACAAAGCACATTCGAGGCCATTTGCCTCATATTCATAGTGGTAATACAAGGTGTAGAATGAGGAAATAGGGCAAGGAAACAAAGCGGTTTGCAAAGTGTATGCAAATGAGCTAGATAGTCCAATGTTTGGAAATTTCAAAGCAGGTATCCCGTCTATTGATAGCGTTATTATTGCCATTAATGAAATATGCTTCTCTGATTTTCCACTTGATGTTGTTTTTCTCATTGTCGACTATTTTGGGGTTGGAGGATTCAAACACATGTCCTATGTTCTTGGAATGTTCTAAGAATGTTAATGAGTTATCGTAATTTTTCTTTGCTCTATTATAGGTGTATCTATGTTGTGCTGTCCTGTTGATTATGCCTGCTTTGGTTTCCCCAAAATAAATGGCCTGGCAACCGGGTTGTGGGCATGATATGCTGTAAATGACATGGGGGGTCTGAGAAGGTTCGATTTTATCCTTAGAATAATATATTAAAAAAAAATTAAAAACAATTAAAATGCCAATTTTTAACATTTGCATATTATATTATTATGTTAATAAGATCTTTTATTTATATGTATAAATCATTAAATTCTTATCATGGGTTGGTTCAAAGGAATTTAGTAAGCTTACTGTCAGTGAACTATTTCTGATTTTAATTTTTACAATGTCTCTGTTAGGTGATTTTAGAGTGTCAAGCAAAATTAAAGCAGATGTAAAACCAGTTCAGTGGGCAAAATGTT
This sequence comes from Epiperipatus broadwayi, assembly GCA_028023455.1. Classification (NCBI taxonomy): domain Eukaryota; kingdom Metazoa; phylum Onychophora; class Udeonychophora; order Euonychophora; family Peripatidae; genus Epiperipatus; species Epiperipatus broadwayi. The sequence continues at coordinate 819,356 of JAQFVV010012505.1, read as the reverse complement.
ACATTTCAATAAGTCCTCATTTCGTGTGCTTCTTGGATTATATTGTGGTGAGTTCTGACTGATATACTTCAGGTACACTTAGCAATTCATGCTTGTTTTATTCTCTTCAGCAAATTTGGGAATTTTAGATGATTGGTTATTTGTCAGTAATGAGAAATATTACACAGTGATTTGAGACAAGCTAGAATGATTTTGCAGCTAATTTTTTTTTTAATGGAACACACTGTTGCCAATACACATCCTGTGTTTTCCATAGAAGTTGTAATCTGATCTTTATCTTAGTTTTTTTATAAACTTTTTGTTAAAGCAAAACAAACGTTGCCAGAAAGCCTACACATGATTATTCTTATTTTTAAATCCTTATCTTAGTTTTCTTTTTCTTAATCTTTTTAATTACATTTAATTATAGTTAACCATAATCAAACCTTATCAAAACAATTTAGTTAGTTTTTTAAAAAAATAATTTGTAACCTTAACTGAATTAAGACCATAAAATATATAATTTTTATTTATATTAGAAATATTACTAAATATGTAAAGTTTTACAAATTTTGCTAATATTTCTAAAAAAAAAAAAAAGAAATAAATATAAATTTAATTTATACATAAATTTAATCTATACATGCTAATATATAAAATCAATTGAGAAAATATTTTATTATATTATTTCCATAATTTTCACTTTTATTTGGAAATGTTTAATAATTCATTTTGAATTTATTTCATTGAAGTAGCTTGTAATATAAACATGGCTAAAATTGGCCAATGCCCATAATATTCCAATACCTTCTCTTAAAATAATGAAACAATGAAGTGGAGATAATCACTTCATTTCTCATTACTAAACTCTCTATACAGTAGTGCCACTCAGTGTAAGCCAGAGTAATCAATCGATGTAAGAAGGTTTGTGCTTAGAAATCCACCCATCTAGTGCCTATTCATCCAATATCCCCAGACTAGTTTATAGCTTGTGGCTTTCATCAGTGAGGAGCATTTGATCTGAGAGCACTGCACCTAGATCTTCTTGCATCCATTGGTTATTCTGGCTTGCACTGAGTGGTGCTATTATATGAAAAATTTACTGTGTAAACATCTTGTGTGAGCATAAAGAATGATGATCATGTGATACATAAACCTTACCCAGATTTTTTCTATTACAGATGTAAGTCCAAATCATATTCCATGTATATGCTATTTTATTTTTTGTACATCTTTAGTGAGTGATGATTTACTGGTATTTATTTATTGTAATAAAATATTTAGACACAGTTTAAAATAGATAAAAGTTATTGATGGTCACTTTATTATTAGAGCTGCATCATCCCCAGACTACTGGTCAATTGCATGCACAGGTGTGTCACCAATACTTTTCCCAAAAAATATGCCATGCATCAGAACTAAAAATCATTGCTACAATATTCACATGTGTATTCAATTTTAGTATAAAAAACATTGGATTAATGATATACACCAAATCTTCTATCTCAGGTGTAATTCCAATAAACAAATAATATCAAAATGCTATACTTTGATAACCCAAGAAATATCAACTGAAGTTTTATTCAAGAGAAGGGTAGCCCTTCCATATATAACTATAATGCATGTATGAATATAATTGATGCAATAAGTATGCACATATAATTATTCAATCCCTTACAGACATATACTTGAAAAATGCACCAAGACACCATTTACGCTAATCTTACAGATGATCACAGAGATTGGCAATGCAAGCAACTACTTTTTTCATTACTTGATGTATTATAATAGAAAGGTTTTAACATTCTGGCATTATATGTCCCTCTTATGCCATTCTTGTCTTTCACACAGCAATTTTACCTTGACATTCAACAAATTTTGATTGGGATTTTATACAAATTGAGGAATTTCTTGTATTTGTATTTTTCAGGATTACTCACATTAGAAACTTTAATTAACACTTCATCACCCACTTGGAAGAGGTGTATTGATGACTGTGATCTTTTGGCTCATCTTTTAACATTGTGAATTAACTTTCCATGTACTTTGATTTTATCAGTTTCCACTTCTATAGGCTATTCTTTAATTATGGGAAGTGTAGTATGAACTAGCTATGCATTCACATGGTTTTGACTGAGGACTTCTGATTGATATTTATATATGTCTAATATATTTATTCCATTCTGCAAATACAAAAAATATCATGGTCAGTTACAATGGTCTATGGTTTGCATACTATTGCAAAATGTTGGATCTCTAACACTTTTATAGTATGCTTTACATTAGCTTATATCATTGTGTACACAAAAATAAATTTAGAAAATATATATCATAGGCTACAATGAAATATTTTATTTTTTAAAAAGGAGATAATGGCCCCCCAAAAATCTATAACCATAATTTTCTTAGACTCTTTAGAAATTATTGGTGTAATGAACTTTTGTAATCTTGTTATTAGGTTTGGTACACTAGCATAGATCATAATTTTTAGAACTATGTATATGCACCTAAGTTCAGTAAAACTATCTTTACAATGATTGTTATGGGTATCAAATGATTAACACATTGCTGTTGGGATCACTACATTCTCTGATACTTTACAATATTGAATAGTATAATTCAATTCCAGGAAGAACAAACTCCACTAAATAAATGATTACAGGTTAGATAGCTGTAGTTCAGGAATTCAAGGCTTCTGTGCCCAGTAACTACTATCACCTCAGATACTAACAAAATTGACAAAATGTCTTCAATTCTTATAATGTAGCCCAATCTTTTTCTGTAATTGTGTAATTAATTTCAGAGTATTTCAAAAGATGGCTTATGAAATAGATGACTATAAACGGGCCATCTTTGATTTGGAACAATGTAACCTTTAATCTATATCTACTACTATAATTTTGAACAATAAAGATTTTTTAAAAAAAAAAAAATTAGGTAATGCCAATACTGTTTATTCCAAAAAAAATGTTTTTATATATTTGAATATTTTATCTTATACAGGAGTCCATGACCAAGGAACATGTTAGAAGTTGTAACAATGGGTCCATTATATTGGTAAACCTACTGCAAAACTTATTATAAAAGTTACAAAATCTAAGAATAGTTGAACCTGTTTTGTGATATTAGGTATGGAGAACTCTTGTATTACTTGTATATTGTCTGTATTTGATCTTAGGTCCTTACTTCCCACAATGAACCCTAAAAATATTTTCTCCAGTGAATAATGTGCTTTTTTAAAAATGAATCTTTATCTCTTTTTGTGACATTCATGAAAAACATTTCTAAATGTGTTTTTAAATGTCTACTGATGTCACTATTATATCTTTAATAAACATTGTCACAATTTTTTTAATCTCATGTGACATAACCTGATTCTGAAATTTTAATAACTCTGTTACACTATTTATAAGATCAAATGGTATTCTATTAAATTAGTATGAGTATCTACCTCTCCCCCGATATTGAAATGCTATATATTGGTGATCTTCAGGATGCACATGTATCTGCCAGTAACCGGATGTTAATTTATATATGGTAAAAAATCTTTTTTATATTAAACTTCATCAATAACTCATTAATGGGAGAATAATATTTTAATCAGGGATTATTTTGCTTAATTGCCTTGCATCCAGTCATAGCCTAATTGACCCACATTATCACTAGGTTATTATAGGGTCATAAAAATGTTGGTAGGACACCCCATTTCACTATCTATATAATTTATTTCTCAACTCTTTCATACTAATGAAGTACTGGATAAGATCTAGCCTGACAGGGTTGACTTTGAGAGATTCTGATTCAATATTCAAATCCTTTAATAATCTTTGTAATTTCAAATATGGCTTGAAATCTTTCCATCATAGAATATAATTTTATTCACCACTCCCCTTTTAAGAAAGATGACTTAACTATTTCTTTAACAAGCAGCGACTGGTGATTCACTGCAAATACACAATATATCTTCACTGACTGATATAAGCTCTGGGATATCATTATCACAAATAATATGACCTTTTGCTTAATCCAAAATACAAATAGTTTTATGCAAGAAATTAGACTCAAGCACTATATCAAGAATGAGTCCTCTCATTACAAAAAACATGTTATCTACAAATTTTGTCTTAATGTTTGATTAGACCATATTTTCTGGTTAATCAATTTTGTTTTTTAAATTATTAGTTAATGTTAGCTATAGTGCTTTTATTGGTAGCATCTATACTCAAATTTTGGAGTTGAATTTTTTTAAAGACTTCCTCTGATATTACAGAAACCTGATTGTCAGAATCCTTCAGTGACTTGGTATTGAAATTATTTATTGTATTGTTATCATAAATGAGGACCATTTATTTAGTTAAATTTTTTAATTTAAAAATATAGATATATCTATTTCAACTCTAATGTTATTCAAGAATATTACAGCTTTAAGAATCCAACACTCATTATCTCATTGGGTAGCAATTTAACATGATTTCTCTATTTTGATTTATTGTTTGTGCCAAATTAATTTTGATAAAATTTATGCATTCATATGATTAATTAAGTGAATTATTTGTTTTGAATTTAGTTGATAAACTATTTAATAAATTAGAGTTAAATTGAATGACAAGTTAGCAACCCACAGCAGAACAAATATAAAAAGTTTTTATAATTTATATGAGGAATCCTATAAGATATTAAAGAATGATAGGTGAGAAAGCATTTATTATTGATACACCTAGTAGGCAAAGAGAACTTATAATGTCTGAAGATAAAGACTTGTGTATCTTGAGGAATAAAGTGCTTCTGTAAATCCTTATTATAAAAATTATTGATTGATCTTATTTAAAAATAGGACTGATTTATAAATATAATCTAAAATTATTAGGAAATGTTATAATTTTTAATTTTCTATTTGTGAAGCTTTCTTGAGTAAAAAAATATTATAAGCAGTTATTTATTAGAAAGTTAAAGAAATAGATTAAATAATAATCAAATTATATTAAGGAAACTTACTTAAGAGTAAAGTATTTAATTCCATGTTATCCATTGGATTTTCTTAATTATTTTTTCTAAGTGAGAGCAAATATAGTAGAATCTGTATATAAGACCTTATGTCATTAAAAAAATGTTTTAATGTGTCTACTTTAATTCCTGCACAAGTTTGTTTTGTTTTAAAACTTTGGCATTTATTGAAAGTCAATAAAATAATTTTAGATTGCTCATGTTTAAATGTATATAAATTAATCAAATAAATAATAAAATATCAAAAAAATCACAACCATAAATTAAAATGTTAATAATGATTGTTTTAATTTAATATTTATTTATGTATACCCATGTATACTTGGTAAATATTTATACTATCAAATGAGAGTTATTTTTACTATCATCAATTGTAAGAAATTTTATATAATATTATATTTAAAAAAAAGTATATCAAAATAAATATTTAATGCCTAGTGATTCTAAATCATTGACAAATAGTGTGTGTGACTCTCCATATATCTAAAAAAATAAAGTACCATAGTGCATACAAGATATTCTAAAAATGTCATAACAATACTGATGTAAGTTCAGGTATTCTATAAGGATCTCACTATCAAAAATAACATTTTACTTACTTCTAAAATAATATTTGGAAAATTCTAATGAATTAAAAAATGTCTGGCTATAAACCAATAGAGTAGGAAGGGTTATTGCTAAATCTTTTTGAAAAATTCTATCAATATATATATCTATTTGGCAAGAGTAAGGATCATCTTAATAATGATTACATAAAAAATTGTTAAAAAAATAAAATCATTTTATTTATGAAAATAATAAAACATACCATTACTAAAAGAAATCCTTGGGGAACAACTGTTTACATCTATAAGTATCAACCAAGTGTGACCATTTTAAAGAACTGTTCAATCTCTCTTCAATTAAAACAGTAGCAATAGTCTATTCATGTAAGATTTAAAAATATTGTCTTAATGAACTTTAATTGCAGTTAAATCACCTTTTCTGAATTTTTTTATTGGTATTGAGAGAATCAGAACAAAAGAGTTATTCACAGAAACTTTAAATAATGGACTCTTAGTTGAATTTCGTTAATTAAAATTCCAATAATATACATTTTTTTATTTATCATGATATTTTTCTTTTATTTATTTTAGAACTCCCAAAGAAAATATTGTGCCTACCAGGTAAATCAAGTGAATTTTTTGCACTTAAATGTGTTTATATATATGTGTGTGCATATACACAATAAGGTAGTGTGTGTGGATGAGTGAATATATAGTTAGTTTCATATTTTATATATCTTTAAAACAGAGCTAAAACAAAAGATTATTTAAATATTTGATACAATAATATTTTAATGTATTTAAATACTATGTTTGTGGGATAAATTGGCTTTGGTTTGATGTTGTTACATCAGTGGAGTTGGAATCTATATCATTTTTAAAAATAATATTTTATTTGAGATGTAGTTGGCATATATTTATTTAAGAATAGATTCACCCTTTACTTTATGTTAAGGTATTTATATAATTATGTTTAGAACTAAATAAATAATGAGTTCATCTTTATTTAGTTTAGAATATACATATATTTTGAGATATTTACCTTGAGTTATGGTCTAATTCATCTTTTGATAAAAAGACCTTAAGTGTTCTGCTGTATAAATAATTAGATATGATTGACATAGATATTGGTATTTAATCATCCAAGAAGCACATATGTAACAGTAATATATAATATAATATTTGATGTATTTATAGTATTAAGAATAATAACTCTTGTTTAGTTTTATCTTTTCAGATATACAGCAGGAATTTGTGCAAAGCATCCATCTTGATATTTATCTTATTTTCTTTTATGTAAAATATAACAAAATGTAAATAATTGATGAACAATCTAATAACAAAGTTATCTTCTATTTATTTAGATTTTTTTAGTATTTAATTTTAATGTAAATAAAAATAGTAATGATCCTATTAAATTTTTGTTTTTATTTGTTTATTTTTTATTTGCTTATCACAATAATAGATTCTGTCATATATTATACTTATAAAATCAGCATTATATTTACCCTTGATATCACAAAACATATGATTATTTAAATATATTTTGGAAGTTAGTAAAATGTCTCTTTAATTCCAGAATATATTCTTTAAACCACTTTATATCTATGAAAACGTGTATGAATGTAGATAATCCTTAGATATATAAAGAGTCACATTAACTGATTTCTCTCATGCTCACCATTATATAGTTTAATATTGAATGTAAGAGTCATATTTAATAGCTGTCTCCCTGTCTTTCCCTCCCATGTATCTGGAGCTTTTGAAGAACATATCATTACATAAATTGGAAAAGCTTCTCTCCATCCATATTTACTATTACAGATTATAGCTAGTTGGTCTCCACAATACCATTACAATATATAAATTCATGAAAGAAACTCATGTCTATTCAACTTCAAGAATGTTTAATCTGATGTCAAAGTAATCTATTATTAATGAAAAAGAGCAGATACTAACCTTTTTTTATGGTTTAAGATGATTGTATAGATATTAAAGATTGTCTTGACATCAAATTGATGATTCTTGGTGTTGAAAGGCATGGACTCTTTTGATGTATGATAAATGAAATTAAATAGACCAAGTATACTTTTGACATGTGTGTGTCATAATCATGGTTATTTTGTTAAGAATCTTTGAGCTGCTTATTTTTCTAATTTAAATACTGTTAGATCCTTTGGTTCATTATATATTCATTTTATGCAACCATGCCATTTTGACATCATATTTTCTATTATTTCTCTTTTTGCACATAATTTTAATAATACCACGTAAAAATTGTATCCATATTCTCTTTTGTTGTTATAAAATATAGATGTATTGGTTCAATTGGTCTTTGCATTTTTACCATGATAATAATGCACATGCATCAATGGTATCCTTGGTCTACTTAATTTCATTTAACATATTTAATCATTGTTGTAGTATTATCTTATTATTGTTAATAATGACAGAGACCCAATTGTATAAGATGGAGTGTAAGACTAAAGGGAGTTTGAAATCCTTTCTGATTACATCTAGCTTAAAGAACATATAGTTTACTTGTTTTTGAGTATATATATATATTGTAACAGGTACCCTATCCGTGAGAATCACGTATGTATAAGAGATATGCATGTTTACGTAATTAGAATGTAATAGTTTCTTTTTTTCTCTCTTCTTAAAATTATAACACAAATATATATAAATAATTCTGCATCCAATCAGTAATTCTGCATGGTACTCTTATTTCTCACCCAGCATATTTATGGACATCATTTCTGACTCCAAGCGCCAATCTTATCTACAGGTAAATAAGAATTATGCTGGGAGAGGTCGAGTATTAAATTTGAATAGACAGAGCTCCTACCTCTGGCTAGCTCACTCAGGGTGGGTGGTTATTAACCATGGGAAAGATATGGTGGGAATAAATACACACATAGATGCCTGAATGATTCTCTTAATATATTATTTTTACTACCACTCTCTATCTCTCTGATATGATCTAAATTTAAAGAAGTCAACACAGAAATGCATACACTCATACTTAAAACAAAGATTTAATAATCATTAATGTAAAAACAAGATCCCATAATAATTATTTACTGGCTTGTGCTCAATATTTAAATATAACACATGCAAATACATATATTGCATAGATACATAAATATAATAAAAATCAGATAATACAATACAAATGAAACAAATTATTATTTAGTCTATTCCTCCATATAACTACATTTGATGATATATCAAAGATTTCCTTATTTTCTTTTAGCCTTTACACTTTATTATTATTATTGAAAATAAGTTAGTATTTACAATGTGAATAGCGCTTAAGAAATTGTTCGTATTACCTTTATTTCTCTCCTGAGGATGTAGATGAATGGCAATGTTTGTTGCTCAATACTGCAATGGGGTGAATAGGTGCTTTTTGGTAAGTGTCTCTCCATCAATTCCTTAAAGCAAGATCAGTGACATTCGGTGAAGGTCATTCTGCCTGTTGTCCAGAAAGTGCTTCATTCCTATGTAGACAGCAACAGCAATACTTCTGCAGGATGGCTGGCAGAGCCCAGCCTGTTTTGGTCGTTACCCCAGCCTATTCATGGCTGATGGTTATATATAATTTTTAAACTGATATTTTTGCAATCCTGCTAGTAGAATCAATCTTTCTAGAATCCCACTAAAGTCCGAGTCTAAAATCTCGTTAATTAATTCCCATTGTTCTTTTTTCTTTTTATTCTTTCTTTTCTTTCGAACGAAACCACATGGTCTTCTTAGGTTTAGCAACTTTTTTTTTACTTGATGTTTAAGAATTTCAATCAACACCTCGAAAATCCACATTCGACCATTCATTGTTTTCTTTTGTAACATTTTTCTTTTAATTAAAATAAATTTTATCTATCAAGATAGCAATCTATACATTCTTGCTTCTTTTTCTTACATTTACCATATCTTTTTGACATTCCTGTACTCGTCTTCCATCTTGAAAATAAAACTTTGCCTTGTTATTTTTCTTTTTTAGTGAATTCATTATACTTATTCACCCATACAGCAATATAACTACATGTGTTTTAAACAAAATACAAGAGCACAAACCCTATAATCCCCCTCCCCTTTCTGTTTTAATTTCTTTCTATTTCCCCATTTAAACATACACACACAAAAAAAAAGAAAAAAGAAAACAATCGAATTTATTATAAATTTTGATTAAATATATATGCATGCCTATATCCTATCATACTTTAGAACATGGTTTGAACCCAGCTCTGTTATATATATATATTCTAACCTCCCCCCGCGCATCCTCACCCCAAAATATATTGTTTATTACGAATATTCCGGGTTCTAGCTCAGTTAACAAATAAATAAATGAAATATTCAGCATTGATTAAAATGATTACTAGCTCTAATTTCTAAATACAAATATGGTTCAATTTTAAAATGAATTAACAAATATTTACTATTTTCATGAGACATGGAGTGACAATACGGGGAACGAGATAGACTACATTGAGACATTATCCACACGATATTACCTCAATGGCATAAGAACACCATTCCCCCTTTTTACTATACCAAATAACTAACTCATAGTATTCTTACGACTTTCTAAGCTCTATTCACTACGATTAAAATAATAATCATATCTTAATCTTCTTTATAACAAGAATCTAGCTTAATTAAATAAAATGAAGTAAAATAAATAAAATAAAAATCTCAAGTTCATAAATTGTATTCTAACTGATTTAAAATTACGGTAGTAAAATATGAAAAGGGAATTTTATGTCATAATCTACTACACAGCAACTAACAATAATAAAATAACAATAATAATATAATATAATCTTATTTCTTCCTAAAATGAAATAAATAAATACGTGCGTGGTAGTATTTTTAATAATCTGACAACAGAATACATGTGGCAACATTAGCATATAATTTAATGTAATATTGTGGCAACCGACTTATGACCAATAAATAGTATAAAATTATGATCTTTTAATTTTAACATACCAATAAATTCTCAAAATTATTATAACACTTTTATGTTTACTTTTTGTGCAAAACCTATATGTCTGTTTCAATTATAAATGTATCGTGATTTCATGCATCCATGTGGAGAAATAACAACGCGGACACAAAACTTTAAAATAAATTTAAAAAAACAAAGTTTATTAACAACATAAATAAATTAACAATATTTTTACACTATATACATTGGATATCCCTTACTCTCCTATCTCAACTTAGTTTACTAGTTTATAAAATGAAATCAAAATATTATTTATTTTCCTAGTTAAATCTTATCTTTTAAACACTTAAGAAAATTACAGTATTATTACTTGATTTATTATTATGGTTAGCTTATTACAAAATGCATTTCTTATATGATTATCACTAACACTTTGCATCCCTAATATTATTAAAATTATATTTTTTTACAAAATTTACATTCGTAGTAAAATTCTACAAAATAATAAAATTCTAGTTTTATATTGGTTGTATGGAATCTTACAAAGTCAAAACATTGTTCTACATTCGGTATTAGGTTTTTATTGTTCATTATCCGATGTTTATTAATCCTAATATTCTCATCCAAGCCTTACTTCGGATGATATAATTACAACTATTAATATACCATGCACAAGTATATGTTTATTATACCTTATTGAACTATTCTCTTAATAAATATGCAATACTTATTTTCTAAATATTATTAAAAAAAAAATTCATTCAAATTTTATTATCACTTTTAAAAAACAACAACTTTGTTTAGATTTCTCTTTCAAAAAATCTTATATTCATTTCTGAATTAATTTTACAATGTATTATATGATTCTTTCTCTCTTTATGATATTTTGGACTTTCAATTTTAAAGTTACACAATTCTATACATTCAAGCAAATAAACTATTCTTATATAAACGATAACATATCTTCAGTTCTATTTTATTCATTATTTCTTTGAAAATATCTTTCTGACCGGTGCAGATTCACGAAATAAGGATAGCGAAGATAGATGCATAGGATCAAAATACAACTAGAATATTACTCGTCATATACTTTGACAATCATGGCACAGTGAATTAAAAGACACTATAGAGGAGTGACCTTTACCTGTCTACCAACCTCTATCATAGGAATGATGCTAAAGCTATTTCTTCAGCTTTATTCTAACATCAAAAGTTTAAAGATATGCAAAAACACCGTCCAAACTATATGTGTTCAGTCATAGGGCTTAGTTAACTATACTGAAATCACACAAAACTAAATATGATCCAAATCCTTTATTTTTCCTATTTCTTAAAAAAAAAACATCATCTTGGTTTCCTCTCCACTAGTACTTCCAAGTCACTATCCGATCTTATTTCTCAAGATTTTTCTATACTGTACATCGACAAATACATATCTGCATTTCTAACAATAATAAAATTCATTTATTTTATAACTATTCCACTGTTCTATAAGAAAATCTTTTTATTACTTTCCTCGTATATTTAATCATATACAAACTATTTTAAAATATCTGAATGCTTTATCACATGAAAGTTCAAAAGAATCACACAATTGTTCTGTTAAATTATATTATTAATATAACTTAAATAAATTATTGCATGCATATTCCGAATTACTCCTATCTCATTATATGTTAAAAATGTTGTATAAAATGTGTACATATAATTTAAACTTTCACACTTCATTCTTAATCAATAGATGATCTAAAAAAAATACATTATGCATTATAAATAACTATCAAAATTACCAAAAACGACCTTTATCTCCTCGATCGCGTTCCGTAGGCTTCACCATCCCTTTGATCCTTGTAGATATAAGATTCACATCCATACATTTTATTTTTAAACAATATTTCTATAATTTTATCAAGTTATTATATTTAAGTTTTAATATTACTAAATTTATGTTTATATGTTTTCCCTAATCTCACATAACATTTTATATTTTAAAATAACTTAGTAAAAAATATTTAAACTATATTTACTGAACTTCTTCATCAAATTTTCTTGAAAACCGTTCATATTAAAGCTAAAAAAAAATGTTTATTATTTCTTCTTCAGTCACTTAATGTTCTTCTCCCTGCTTGTTCAATTTTAAGGTAAAACAATTATTGTTCTGTTTAATAAATATTCATAGATGACAATCCTTGGTTTTTTATAATATTTAATACAATTATTAATTATGATATCAATTAATCCCGTAAAGAAAACGTCAACATATTCTTTTCTAATATTTTCTGCTAATATTTTCCTGCGCGACTTTTATGATGCATCTTCTAGGTACTTTGATTTAAATATTCAATAATTTTTCTGTCCCCATGGATCCATTTTCATTAAGTACTTTAAATTTCCATTTTCCTAATCTCTATCCTTATTAAGCGCTTTTATAATGAACTCTTTATAATATTTTAATTCTTCTTAGATAAAGTTTTTCTGTTTTTTTTTTTTTTTCATAAAACACAATAGCACTTTCATATCATTATTCTATAACTTTTTTCCTTCTTTTTTAAAGTTCTGGTAACTATATACTTTGTAATGTTTCCTTTAAAAAGATAAACATTCTTTCTTCATTATAACTTTTACATAATTTTTTCTTTATAATAAACGCATCTTAATTTTTCCATAGAGAAGAATAAAATAACTTCAGAGTAGCATTATAAAATTTGTGCGTCATAAATTTTTCTGACAGCAAGTAACTTCTCTTTTAAGTTTTCCGTATAACGTCCAAATTATATTCCTCTGAGTTACAATAATAAGTTTCTGGTTGAGCATAAATAAAGCTGTATCAAGGCACTTTACAAATATTTTTCCTTTAGCAATATTTTTAGGTATTTTTTTCTGTAGTACTTCCATTTTTACTGAAAGGTTTTGGCTAAACTTGAATAAAAAATCCTGGTAAGAAAACTTTTAAAATTAGCCCTTCATGTAAAGGCAGTTCAAAATACTATATTAAAAAAAAACTTTTAAAATAAATACAAAATTTTAAAATTATATCGCTTTTCTAGCTTACGATTTTATTCAGCTAAAAAATATGTTACTCCCTCCTTCACTTACACATTACTTTCTCCCGCTTCATCTAATTCCTATTTTCCGTCTGCTAAATTACCTCCGTTGATTGGTTAATGACTTTTAGCGCGAACAAATTTACACATTTTAGTTTTATAATAGATTAAACCCTTTAAAATAAAGAATTTATGACGTCATGTCTTAAATATTACTTAGAATAGTATTTTTAAATTCAATTATAGTTTTATCAAAATCATTTAAACTTTAAAATAATTATTAAAATAATATTTAATATTTCAACTTTTACTTTAAGGATCGATAGCAATTATATTTAGTTTTATAATTCACAAACTTTATTATTATTCTAACAAGCATGTGTGTGAAGGTATATAATATACAGTCACATGATTACTAACTTTATCAGATGATTTTTAATTTACATCTTGGTCTAAATTACCAAAACTGATATATTTTATAAAAAATTTGGAAAATAATTTAAACTTGTAGAACTAAATATAATTCTCACCATCCTAAAGTTTATCTTAAAATATATTAGATTAAATTTGAATATTAATTATAATTATAATATTACATATAGCATTTATTTAATTTATTAGTTTTAAAATATTATACTCGAATTATTAATATACTTTTAACTATTTATAGCTGTGTTATTTTATATGGCCAGCTTTTACAATCATAAGCAAGGATATAATTAAGCTTTATTTAACTGTTCCTTTTAAAATAATCCATTACACTTTTATATACCAGGTATTTTCAGCCTTAAATTGTACTATAAAATCTAATTATCCTACTATTATTTATATATCATACAAACATATCTTAAAATTTAAAATTTTTTAGTAATTGACCATTCTACTCTATTATGACCTATAGATAAGGGCACAATATATATATATATATATAGTAACATTTAGCTTTTTCTTTGAGGCTAAATGTTGGGTTTTATATTAGCCTAATATTTAAAAAAAATTTAATAGTTTAATTTCTATGATATTTATATTTTTTCATTGCTTAATAGTTCTATGTTTAGTTATATGACAAGCCAATTTATAGGAATTTTTATAACTTTCATAAAAGTTAAAAGCAATTTCAGTAATCTGATTGTAATATTTTAAATCCCATAAGTATTTATTTTTAACTTTAAATGCTTAGTTTTAGGGATATTAATAACTTAAGGTGTTAAGTAACTTAATAGTAAAAGAATAAGATTAAAATTGTCTTAGTTTAATTATTAGAGTGTTTTAAAGATTCAATAGTAGTGTAAAAATTTGAAATCCAAGTTCAAACCCTTAAGGGTTATTAATGTTTAAATTAGCTGTAAAAATACATCAGTTAATCTTAATTCTAGTATAAAAATATTTTAATTAAATAGTTTCAATTTTAATTAATTAAAGTAAAAATAATAGTAACGCTAGAAATCTTTAATTAAATAATGTATTAATGAATGTGTGAATGCATGAATTGTCAAACTGTAATTTCTTAAAAAAACTTCTTTATTGAGTTGTTATTAAAATTACTCTTTAACATTTTTATTTTAAAAGACAATTTTATGGTATTCTGGGATCTTCTATGAGTTTTTAAAAAAAAGGTATTAAATAATATTTTGTTTAAGATAAGGTAATTTTCATTATGTAATATTTTTCATTTTTATTATATTTTTGATTTTCTAAATAATTTGTTTTAAAAGAAATGTAATAATTATTTAACCATCTAGACATAATATGCAGATTAGTTTATTTTTAGAAACTTTCCTATAGCTTTAATCAATTTTAAACTTTAATTAATGGGAGTCAAAATGTTAATTCCACTAATCGAAAAGTGATCACATGACTTAGGTTATAAATAGAGTTAATAAGAAACACTGACACACTTGCTCACATGTTTTCTTGTTTAGGAATTGCTCAATTGTTTTAATTTGCTAGGTTTTAATTTTTTTAAAATAATATTATTTTCTTCAAAGCTAAATAATGAGTTGCTAAAATTAACTTTGTTCAGGTACAAAGTTTAAGCTGATAACTTCAAATGCTCAAGATTTACATTACAGGGAAAACATTATGCAGAAGCTGATGAGTATTCAACAATATTTATATCATTTATATTTAAATTTTGCACTTCATTGGATTTAAAAGTACAGTAATATTATCATTCCTGTTACATAAGAACTTTCATTAATCCTAATATTCATATGATAAATAGTTGATATTTCAAGTTCAATTTAATATATTTTAAAATTATTAATTCTAATAATGACTTTGAATTACTTATTTTGAGAAATATTTATACGAAAATGTTTTTCTTAAAATTCTCATCTCTTCAAATCAACATTATTTTGGAGTTTGTTTCACTTTTTTAAAATGAACAACTTTCATTTCCAGATATTAAAACCTGTGTCATAATAATATTATTATATAAATATCTCACATATTATTTGGACATATATTTACTTATGCTATTTATTTAATAGACACTTGTTTATTGCTTGTAGTTGTGGCATAAAAATAATTTTACTTTCTACAATATATTTTTCATGTCTATTTCAAGTTGGAGTAAGGAAATATATATACTATATATATATATGTAATAATATTATAATTCAATGTCTATATTTTTTCAAATCAATATATGTAATCTTATAATTGAATATTTATAAATACAGTAATTAGATATATGTAAAGTATAACTTTAAAAATTATATCCAATTAAGAGTGCTTTCAACTATCCTCGTATTCTTTGCCAACTAACACTTTGAAAGGCTAACCTTCCCACAATTCTGTGATCTTAATGTTTGCTGTCTGTCTGGTAATTAAGTCTCAAATACAAACAAGACTTAATTAACAGGCAATCAGCAAACATTAAGACCATAGAATTGTGGGAAAGTTAGCCTTTCAAAGTGTTAGTTGACAAATACTATGAGGATAGTTGAAAGTGCTCCTAAGTGGATAAAATTTCTAAAGTTATACTTTATATATATCTAAATATTGTATAATAAATATTCAGTCATAAGATTACACACACACACACACATATATATATATATGTGTGTGTGTGTGTGTATTTGCTTCAGTGAAATTGAGTAAATGCTTTTATTATTTTATAAAACTTATTATATGCTATTAAGTATTTTCTAAAATTCATAAGATATTAACTGGAAAAATATGAATTATCCTAAATTATGATCCTTATCCAAGTTTATTATGAATTATCCTGGCTTGTTACAAAAGTTTGCTCTGTCTCATTGTTATTTTTAATTTTTTTTTGCTCTACCATAAAATTATATTTCAAGAAAGAAATGCTCCTCCTATTTATTGTCAATAAAAAGTGCTTTCAAAGAATAGAAAAGTTAAATGACATTATATTAGAATATGAAATATGTATTATTATTTGTGCTTTTATCCAAGGAACATTTGCATTTACTTTAATGGCCTTACACATTTCTAAAACATATTTAAATATTTTATGCTTAATTTTAGTGTGTGAAGTACTTTTCATAAGACTTAATTATTTTGTGTTATTGTAAGCCAGATTTGAAGTGTCTTCAGAACTTTATTTTTTCTATTGACTATATCCTGTTAAATGGTAGGAACAAAAATGAAGAACTTTTACTTTATTTTTATAATTGATAAAAGAATTTAGTTTTAAGTTTTAATATTCATGATTTTTATTTAAAAATGCTACTATTATTTTATATACAATCTTATTTGGTATAATTTTATATGGTATTTATGAATTATATTGTCAATATTCTTAGAATATTATCATTTGATAATGCTATATTTTAATACAACTGTTGTGTGCTTTTCTTGTGAAATTTATTTTGAACGTATATGCAAGTGCTGAATGAGGTAAAAGCTGATGCATATTTTTATTGCTTATTTTATGCCTAATTTTTATTAAGCTATTTAACATTAATCATACATGTATTGGTTTTCACAACATTTAGTTGTTATATTCATTTAAGAGATAAGAGCATTAGTATCTCTCTTGTATTAAAGAATATTTTTATTTTCCAGTATATTTTAATAGAGATTGTGGCATTAGTCTTTCTCTTATTATCTTGCTAGCATTTTTAATGCTGTTTGTAGCTTAGTCTCTCTCTTATATTGTAATATTATTTATACTGTTATTTATCTTTTATCTAAGCATAAATGCTTTATTTAAGGCAAATCTCATATATTATTATTGTTTTCTGATGGTTCATTCTCATCACTTATATGACTAGATATGAAGTTCTAATTCATTTATTACCCTCAGATGTAGCTGCAATTCCTCTTTGAGTTCATGCCATCAATTTTCCTTTGCTTTATTATCCCAAATGTGGATTTTGTTTTAGTACATTTTGTATAAAGCCATGTGTAGTACAATACTATAATTTATCCTGATAATTGATATTTTAATAGGTACTAAGGAACACCTCACTTCTAGTTGCACCCTTAGTATATCTGAGTTTAGGTTCTGTAGCTATGCTTTGCCATCACCTCAAGATGTAAATCTAATAAATATTTAATATTTTAAATTTTATAATTGTATATGGCTTCAATAAATAATATATATCTGCTTCAGCAGCCATCTCCCTACTGGATTGGTATATTTATGGTTTATAAAAAGTATTAAATACATTCATAAGGGACACTGTAATAGCATGACTTATGTATAAGTGTGAAAACTTAGTCCAGATATCAAAATTATAGAAAGTTTTATTAACCATCCATATACTTTGGAAATTTATTTATTTTTATAATAAAATTGTGAACTACAATTTTCTATATTTCAAAGTTTTGTTTAAAGTATCTGGAAAAGTTTTTGTCTTGATGACATTGTAAGATAACAGAGTTGTTATTTTTTATGTTTAATGTAAAAATAAATATTATTTATTGTTAATTAAATTTTTTAAGTTTTTGATCATCATCCATTTAGTTTGATAAAAAAAATTTTGGTTAGATTCAGATAGTACAGCAAAAAAATGCAATAGACTGGTGTTTCTTTCAGACATTACATAAATCTAATCAAGATAATTTTAAATTGTATATAAGGAATTTTTTATCAATAATTATAAAAAATCACATATATAAATATTAATTAATATAGTGTTACCTAGAAGTACTTTCTGAAATGATAATTTCCAAGTGCTGATTATTTTGATATGCTTTCATCTATTGTCAGATTTGCCTTGCAAATGTAAAATTAATCAAATTTAGAATTGCTTTCCCAGTTTTTATAAGGATAGAAAATCTGACAATAGAGGGCACTACATTGATATAATTATTTTTTCTATGTTTAAAAAAAGCAAGTTTTAATTATTGTAACTAGAGATCTGCATGGTTTAGTGCAGTGGTAAAATAGATCCCGAAGCTCAACATCTATGGATCTTTGTGCTCTATCATCTCTAACATATGTAGCTTAAATTCCAGAGCAATAAACTATTTGATTATTTTATTGTATCAAATTTATTTTAATTTATGAATGTAAAATATGGATTTTGCATAAAACAATATTTAAAGTAATATGAAAAATTTGGGAATATCAAGAAGAGATAAAAAATGTATAGATTTGTTTATTTTATTATTGAAATAATTTAAAAAATGAAATAACTTATGTAAAGATGATTTGAACATGATACAAGAAGTGGTGATAATTATAATTAAATACACATTTCCTTTTACACTTCATATAAACAAAATCAGACAGGCATCAAGATGCAATATAGGTTTGATGAGGGAAATTTTAATTTGAATAAATTAAAAGCAAAAACAAGAACTTTGTCTTCTTGAATTCTCGATTTACAGTTTGGTGATGATTATCCTATTTTTTTCTAATTCAAAAGATGAGTTGCAGAATGTTCTTAATGTTTTGAATGTAGCTTGTAAAGATTTCTCTCCATTTATTAACTAATAATCAAAAACTCAAGTTCTTTATAAGCCAGTGATAGAAGAAAACCCCTTAACAACTTTCAGTTTGAATGATTCTCAACTTGAGAATGTAAACCACTTAAAATATCTTGATAGTTTTTAAGTAGGAAGGTAAACATAGATGTCAAGATCCAATACAGACTTCAATGTCTGCTGCTGTTTTTAATAAGTTAAAAGATAGAGTATGACATCATAAGGAAATAACTATTGCAACTAAGATAACTGTATTTAGCACTGTTATTTTATCGAATTTATTGTAAGGAAGTGAGACTTGGACACTCAATCAATGCAATATAAAGGCATTAGAAAAATTTCATTTAAGGATGCTCCATAATCGATCAATATGTTCTTCTATTTTCTGGTTGTGATGCTATGGAGTCCAGTATTGTAAAATCACACCTTCATTGAATAGGGCATGTAAAATATATGAATAATAGAAGAGTTTCTAAAAGGATATTTTATGGTGAACTTGAACATTGATTTTGTAGAAGAGATAGACCCTGTCTATGTTATAAGGATTAAAAACATTCTAAAGCAGCAGTCAGCAACCTTTTAGTTATTGTGAACCACTAACATAATTTTTAAAGGTACAAATTAATATAAGCATTGAATATGATATACATATATATTTATGCAAAACTATAAAACAATACAATACTAGATTAAATCCAAAATTTTACCAAAATTCTTACACAACCATGGTTTCATCTACTACAAATAGACCTTCTCAAGTGAAAATCAAACTAAAGGAACTAACAAACATATACAAACAAACAAACCTTTCCATAATTCATTTCAAACTCCACCTTCCCTTAATATCAAAAGAAGTCTTCATAAGATTGATAGCCTCAGAATCAAGAAGTTTTATCATCAAGGTCTCCTTTATTTTTTTTTAACTCATTCTTTTCATAAAAAATGACCGAAGCATTGTTAAACAATATTCTATGACCTGTATTCAATTCATGAATATATAAAGCTGAGTTAAGATACATATGTTTAACTCTACTTATATGAACCTTAATCCTTTCATTAAGGTTAAACTTACTCTGGCCTACATAAAACCTACCACAACTACATGGAATCTTATAAACAATAGACCTACTATCAACAGACTGCTTTGAACCATTAAGTAATAATAATATATATTAAAATTTAATGTAACATTTGCTGCTCTTGGTTTAAAATTATTTTACTAATCCTTGGTTTCAATGATGTCACTGCAACACATAATGGAGCTTCTATGCTGCTGTCTGAGTAGGGGTTAATTAAATGCCTTTGAGGTAGATGTTTTGCAAGTCACAATAGTATTTTGTAACAAAACAATTAGCAATATAATATTCTTGTTCTATTTAATATAATAATACAACTTAAACAAGATTTATTTTTTATTTAAAAATTTTAATAAATGGGATTAGTGAATTTAAATATCTAAATTTCTTTGCAACCATTAAAATTATGTCACACGGTCCGTAGACCACTGGTTGCCAACAATTGTTCTAAAGAAATGCAATGTCAGTTCTTTCCATTGGAAAGATATGGCAGAGAATAGAATACATTGAATTACAATTACCGATGGTATTGAAGTATTTTAAAAAGAAAATTTTTTTGCTGAGGAAACTAAGTCAACATCATAAAAGATCAAGTAAATAGATAAATTGGACCAGCATATTCTATATATGTATATATTTATGTTTTACAATTGGTTTGTATAATCATTATAAAACTTATTTCTAGAGTCGTTGCCCCTCCCCCCCCCCTTTTTTTTTTTCTTTTTTTGGAGTTGGAATGGCTATATTTATTTTTGAATGGCTGTTTATTATTATTATCCACCATAAGATATTATAATAGATGGCATTTAAGAACCTATAAATGTTTATTAAAACGAATTTTAAAGATTATAAACATCGTGATTAGTGTGATTTATATAAAGTCTTAAGGGGCTTTGACCGGAATATAATTTATATGGAACCTGATTCAAACATGACTGCTAATACATTTATTGATATTTTACAAAATAGTTTGGAACAATACATTTCAGCTAAGTGGTCTCAGAGTAACAATAACGAGCATCCAAGATGGTTCTCTAAAGAATTATGTAGAGGTTTAAAAAAAAACCATAAATGTCATAAATTAAAATGTTTCTCTAAAGAATTATGTAGAAATTTGGATAGAAAACATAAATGTCGTACATTATATAAAATATCTAATGATTATGAATTATATAAAAGATTTAATATGTTGTGTGCCTATATTATGTCTCTTATGAAAAAATATAAAAATTTAAATAATATTGAAAAAGATTTTAAACAGAATCCTTAAATGTTCTGGAATTATATTAAAAATGTGACAATTATTGGTGATAAATTTGCAGAAATAATTATCAGCCTTCTTTGAATGATTTAAATCATCATTTTTCAAATATCTATTCAAATACTTCGTCTGATGTTAAATTTGATCATGTAAGTTGTTGGAGTATAGAAGTTAAAATACATATTATTGAAATAATTAATGCAATTCACAAATGATATTCTAATGATATTCCTAACTTTATTACTAAGAGTTCTTTGGACTGTTTGTTACTCTTTCCAATATATCAATTTATCTATTAATAATATTATTTTATAAAGTGCAGTCGATATTGAAATTAAATTGAGAAAGTGCAAATTTTTCAAGCGCTTATGACTACCAACAGCCAATCAAATCTTAAGCACTGGGACAGAGAATTTAACAAGAAAAGAGCAGTTCACTCTCTTCCTTACTTGTCTCTCTATATATCCAAGCCAGTCCCAAGTACTTATATCTGAAAGTGTGAATCTTAAATATCAACACACTTAATTCACTGAGTTCAAATTATAAACATGCAGCATGAAATCTTTCGATTTACTATGCAGTAGTTTTTCGATGTTATAACTTTGCAGCAATATATGTAAATAATATTATTTTATAAAGCGCAGTTGATATTAAAATTAAATTGAGAGAGTAAATTGAAAGATTTCATGCTGTATGTTTATAATTTGAACTCAGTGAATTAAGTGTGATGATATTTAAGATTCGTGCTTTCAGATATAAGTACTTTGGATTGGCTTGGATATATAGAGAGACAAGTAAAGAAGAGAGTGAACTGCTCTTTTCTTGTTAAATTCTCTGTACCAGTGCTTAAGATTTGATTTATCTATTAATATATATTCTGAAATTTGTAAAATAGCCAAGCTTAGACCTATATATGAAAAAGGTGGGATCCTAACAACTTTTTGCTAGAATTTGTGACAGATGTATTTATAATAATATATCAAATGTGGTTAAAATATTGATTTTCAGCATGGGTTTTTACCAGATAAATCTGTTGACACTAATTTAATGGTTATATCTGATTATATTGCACATGCTTCTTTAAGCCACTGCAACTTGATGTTATTTATTTTGATATATCACAGGCATTTGATAGAGCACCTTATGTTAGGTTAATTTATAAACTTAAAATGCTGGGATTCAGTCATTGTTTAGTTGCATGGATTAAAAATTATCTGATTAATAGAGTTTCTGTTGTACTTATAAACAAAATAACTCTTTAATGTTTATATGTGATATTAATCAAAATATTAAAGCAATATAATGCTTACTTATGTTGATGATTATAAATTATTTAAAAGAATTGATAACTATGAAAATCATAGTGAACTCTAAAATGATATTGAACATTTTAATGATTAGTATAAATTTAATAACATGAACATAAATGTAAGCAAAACAAGTATAGTTACTTATACTAATAAAACAAACATGACTGTATATCATTACAGGATCGAAGCAAATTATATTATATATAAAGAGATTGTTTCTGACTTAGAGATTCTGTTTTGTAAACAATTTATATTTAGTGTTCATGTAAAACATATTAAAAATAAACTTTATAAACAAATTAAATGTATCTTGAGATATGTAAGAGAACTTTGCCCTTATATTAAATATATGTGTTCTCTTATGGTTTCAGTGTTAGAAAATGATTCTATTATGTGGAATCTGAATTTACTTTATAATATGGAGAAAATATTTATTAGATTAATAAAGAATGAAAATTTAAATGTCGAAATAGTATTAATTATGAGAAGAATATTAAGAAAAATAATAATTCATTTTCAAATAAATCTTTCATTAATAAGTTGCAAAAATATATAACCAAAAATTTATTAATACAGATATTTTCTAATTCAACTATTAATTGTGTTATTACTAACATTAAAAAAGAATTGAAATGTAATTGAAAATAATTTAGTGTTTGTATGCATATAATGATATGTATATAATGTGTTTTTGTTTATACAGTAGCAATGCCACCCAGTGCA
Source organism: Epiperipatus broadwayi (assembly GCA_028023455.1). Lineage (NCBI taxonomy): Eukaryota > Metazoa > Onychophora > Udeonychophora > Euonychophora > Peripatidae > Epiperipatus > Epiperipatus broadwayi. The sequence goes on along the minus strand of JAQFVV010012505.1, from coordinate 795,553 downwards.
AGCCATAGTAATCAATGGATGCGAGAAATACCAAAATGGATAGGTACTGAATTAGGTTCATATCTATATGAGTATACAAGTGAATTACCTTGAATTGAAACCATTATGGTGTTTTCATTTTAGACTTATAGCTTTACAATTGACTAAATAGGTAAAAGATGGCTGCTGGAAGGTTGAATTTGGATCTAGATGCAGTAATCTCAGATTCAAGACCCTTGTTGATAAAAGCCACAAACTAGAAACTAGTCTGAGCATATTGAATGAATAGGCATTAAAAATTTTATGCATAAACCTTGATTGATTATTATGTTTTGCACTTGCTGATACAACTTTATGGATAGTTTATTACTGTTTTAATAGATATGGCCATTATGTGGTGTATTTGTTTATAACAATTTTATAATTGTTAACATTTTGATTTTAACTAAAGTATTTCTGTCAAAGCGGAAGTGTTGAAATACACATAATACATATTAAGTTGAATTATTATTATTAAAATGCAAATATTTTATTTTTTTACAGTTTCGATTATCCAAACTATAAGAAAATAAATTTATTCGGAAGAAAATATGTTTGTATTGTATAAAGTGGAAAGACAAATGTTCCTTATTCGTTATAATTATATATGTTAATAATCAATGCATAGAAGATAAAGAAAGAGTAAAAATAATACTAATACTTTTGAAAAAAGTTTATAATTGTTGGACTAAAATAATTCTTGACTGTTTGCAAATGATAAGAAGCATTTTTTGTCTTGCGTTGTTAGCCAAGAGGTATCGCAGCCGCCATGCAAGCAAGTAGTTGGTTGCAGATGGTTGTGGGTTCGCGTCCCGGCCAATGCTATGACACATGGAAAGAAGCATTTTTTTAAAGTACTTGTTTTAAACATCAAACTTATAGCAGATCATTATGCAAAATATTATGCATAGACTATCAATGATGGTGATACGAAATCAAAAAGTTTATATAATCATCAGAAATAAACAGTATTGCTACTCTGTCTTTGAAGATAGTTCTTCTCTATGTAGACTTTCCACAATAGCCTTCTATCTGATTTTATTTAATTTCATCTGGAAAATCAGAATTATTTCTGACACTTATATGCTGTATTTTAATCGATCTTAAAGATAATCTCTACAACCAGAGCTAATCTCATAGATAAAACAGAAAGACCTTGCCTCACTTATCAAATTATCATATTACATTTATTGCTTTGTTCAGTAGCTTACTTTAAATACATCTATTCAATTATTTTTAAGAAGTACAATGAGATGGCATGGAAAATTGAAGGTCTGTGAAAGTCTGAGTTTGAATCTCTTATATCTTAGGTATCAAAACAGATTGTCCAGAATTTATCTATAAATCAATCACATTGACTTATGATATTTTTTGCAAAAAAAAGTGATTTACAAAAGAATTCAGTTATGTTCAAGCAATTGAGAATGAGGTTTAAAACTATAGAATTTTTCAGTAATTATATACCCCCTTATATATTCATGGCTCTACATATGTATTTCATGCCAGCACACAAAATGACATTTTCTATATATTTATTGATTATATATATTAATCATAATACATTTATCATTTTTACTATTTTGTATGATATAAAATTTATCACATGTATCAATTTATCGCCAACATTAATAAAATGAATTATTTTTATAAAAACTAGATATATATTAAAAGAAGCAGGTGAAGAAATACATTTAACAAAGTTATATACCAAATGTCTAAATGATAAAGATGTACCAGATGATTGGAAGAATGCAGTAATAATATTAATATTTATAAAAGGTGATAAAGAAGATATTAGAAATTACAGACCTATCAGCCTTTTATCAGTTTTATAGAAAATTTTTACCAAGATAATTACAACTCGTCTACAGAGAACCTTGGATTTCCATCAACCAAGAGAACAAGCTGGATTTAAAAGTTGTTTTAGTACAGTAGATCATATCCAGGTATTGAGAGAAGTTATAGAAAGGATAAATGAATATGAGTTGCCATTATGTTTTGGATTTGTAGATTATGAAAAGGCATTTGATTCTATAAACATTTTTTCAGTGATTAACGCATTGGATCATCAAGGTATAGATCCAGAAATTGTCATATTTTAAAGAATATTTTATAAAAATGCAACAGCAACAATTATATTACATAACGATACTGGGAAAGTCAACATTAAGAAGGATGTAAGACAAGGTGACTCCATATCTCCAAAACTTTTTATAGCAGTGCTGCAAGAAGTATTTTGTGGATTAAAATGGGAAACTAAAGGAGAGAAAGTAAATGGAGATTATTTAAGTCATTTAGATTTTGCAGATGATGTAGTTATTTTTGCAAATAATGCTTTAGAGCTCCAGGAAATGTTGCAGAAGTTATCAGATGAAAGTAGGAAAGTAGGACTAAAGATAAATGCTAAAAAGACTAAAGTAATGTTTAATCAATTTGCTCAAAATATGAAAATAAAGATTGATTATGATGAATTAGAAGAAGTTAACTTTAAAAATACCTTGGTCAGATTATTAATACAGATGGAAACCTAATGGATGAAATTAATCATAGAATTAAACTTGGTTGAAGGGCTCTTGGTAGAAATAACTTGATACTAAAAGGAAATATGCCTATGTGTTTGAAAAGGAATGTTTTTAACAAATGTGTTTTGCCAGTTCTTACTTATGGATCTGAGATTTGGACACTTAATAGAAGAACAATACAGACTTCAGACCACTCAAAGAAGTATGGAGAGATGCATGCTGGAAGTAACAAGAAGAGATCTAAAATGCAATGTATGGGTAAGAGAACAAATAGGTGTTGCTGACCTCATTGAAAAAATTAAAAGATTGAAATGGGGTTGGGTTGGACATATTGCTAGAAGAGATGATAATAGATGGACAATTAAAGTCTTAAATGGGATTCCAAAAGATTGTAAAAGACCCAGAAAGAGACCACATGTGAGATGGATGGATGAGATGAGAAAGTGTGCAAGGGTGATGTGAAAAAGAGAAGCTAAAGATCAGAGAAGATGGATTGAACTTGGAAAGACCTTCATCTTGCAGTGAATTGATAATGGGTGATGATGATGATATTATTGCTTTTTGATCAACATGCATCTCTCCATACTTTTTTGAGTGGTCTGAAGTCTCTGTATTGCTCTTCTATTAAGTGTCCAAGTCTCAGATCCATAAGTAAGAACTGGTAAAACACATTTATTAAAAATCTTCCTTTTCAAGCATATAGACACATATCCTTGTAGTATCAAATTATTTCTATCAAAAGCACTCCAACCAAGTTCAATTCTATGATTAATTTCATCCATTATGTTTCCATCTGTATTAATAATCTGACCAAGATATTTGTAACTGTTAACTTTTTCTAACTCATCATAATCAATCTTTATTTTCATATTTTGAGAAAATACGTTACACATTACTTTAGTCTTTTTAACATTTATCTTTAGTCTTGCTTTCATCTGATAACTCCTGCAACATTTCCTGCAATTTTAAAGCATTATTTGCAAAAACAACTACATCATCTGCGAAATCTAAATGACTTAAATAATCTCCATTTACTTTCACTCCTTTAGTTTCCCATTTTAATCCACAAAATACTTCTTGCAGCACTGCTGTAAAAAGTTTTGGAGATATGGAGTCACCTTGTCTTACACCTTTCTCAATGTTGGCTTTTCCAATATCATTCTGTAATCTAATTGTTGCTGTTGCATTTTTATAAATATTTTTTAAAATATGACAATTTCTGGATCTATACCTTGATGATCCAATGTTTTAATCACTGAAGAAATGTTTATAGAATCAAATGCTTTTTCATAATCTACAAATCCAAAACATAATGGCAACTCATATTCATTTGTCCTTTCTATACAATACCTGGATATGATCTATTGTACTAAAACCACTTTTAAATCAGCTATATTCATCTTAAAATTTTCATCACATTTTGACATGTTATAGTTCTTGTCAAAAGATCTTTCCAGATTTAAAAAAAAAAACAGTATAGAGAATAACATTAAAGAGTATCAATAAATTATATTATATTTTTCTTAAAATTATGAATTATATCTACCTTTTAAAAAAATACAGTTTTATATTTAATTAAATTAACTTCATTTTTATTTTATACCTATTTTTGAAATACTAGATCATCTATAATACTTTATTCCACTTATTACATTAAAAACCATTTTATAGATATTATTTTAAATTATTGAAAAATATCTATTTAAATATATAATTAGTCAAGCATTGGTGGTCGAGAGGTTCGCTTCCCGACTGATGCTATGACACATGAGAAAATATATATAATTAGGCTTATTATTACCATCAATTCTACTCAATCTTGCTCTTAATTTCTTTTGTTCTTTTTCCTTCTAAAATTGAACTTCTTTTAATTATTTTAATTGAAAATTGATTGTTTGTTGTTGTTTTTTTTTTTTTTGTTTCTTTTAAATGAAAAATATTACTGAATTTTTATTTTCAATATATTGCTTTAATCTTTTATCTAATGTACTTTCTATCATTCCCACGTTATCTTTTTTAATTGCTTCAATCTCATATTTCTTACAAACTATTTGATAAATAACAATTTTTTATTAGCCATTCATTAGGTTAGAGATTATCCAATAATGAATAATATTTTTGTGTTGTAATTTTAAATTCCATTCAAATGTTTGTTTTATTTTTTAAAATTAAGAATACTACCTGCATTATTTTTTTTTTATATAAACAAATTTAATATGATTTGAGGACTAAATTTCTTATTGATATGCTCCCTATCTTTTTTTTATTTTATTTTTTAAAAATGCATTTATTTTAAATCTGCAAATAATACATCTTTTCTTATTTTTATCTTTTCTATTACTTAAATTATTTATTTTTAACTTACCAATTTTTTTAAATTAATTTACTAATTTGATAATTATATCAATAAAATAGTCATTACTAAGAAGTTCATTTTAAATCCTATTCTCTTTATTTAATATTTCTAAGAGCATATATTAATTGTCTTTCATATTGTAACAATCCCCCCAAATTTTCCTTTCTAAATGCATATCATCTGTAAATATAGATAATTTTTCTTTTTTTATATATAAATTTTAGTTATTTTAATATTCATAAAAAATAATTCCATATGTATTTTCTTTTTCTATATTAAATTTCATACTACCTTTAATACTACTAATAAATTTACTAAAATAATCATAATTTCTTTTATCTTTGAATATTAAAAAAAAATAGTCAATCATATATTTATATATTGGTTGATACCTAAAATGTTTAAAGTATTTATTTTCAAACTTTTTTTTGTATATACAGTAATTCTACTAAACACCCACTCAAACTATTATCCATACTTAATCCAAAAATTTGTTATAATTCTTACCTTTATATTAATTAACATATTATATATAATTCTAAGTAATTTATATATATATATATGACATGTTTTAAATAATTTCATTTGCATCTATATTTGTATATCAGGCATATAAATGCATAAACTTATACAAATAGTGTTTTTTAAAAAATCATTCAATTGATTAACAAATTTATAAGAATTATATATTATTATTATTATCATTATCTTCATCATCATCATCGTCACTATTATTATTATTATTATTATTATTAGTATTATTATTATATTTTTGTAATATTTTTAATATTAAAAAAATCTAAATATATTCTCAAAATAATAATAAATACAATTAATAATTGTTCTTAGTGAAATATTTACTTTATGATTTTTTTATTGTCCATTAATGTTTGCTGTTATAATACCCATTCTCTTTATAATTGTCATTTCTAATTTTGTATACTTTTGTAATAATAATAATATTTTTTTTAATCTCTTTGGGTTAAGCAAAATTAATGGACAATAAAAAAATCATAATCTCTTTCCGTTAAACAAATTCTTCCATTTTTTTAATCAAATTTTTCATATCCATACCTTTATTAGTTTTAACAAAAATTATATCATTATATTTCTTTATTCATTTTAAAATTTGTTTTTATTTTATTATAATCATAATTTTCATATTTCCTGTCATTTTTATTAATCATATTATAAACCTCAAAATATAATTATATATAAAAAATTGTATTACAAAATTAGAAATAATTGTAGATAAAAATGAATAAACAGTCAGACATTTGTTAGGAAAATATTTCACTAAAATCAGTTATTAATTGTATTGATAGTTATTTTGGGAATGTTTTAAAATAACTTTCAATAATATTTTGTAAAATACCAGAAATAATATTATAGTAACAATATTTATATTTTTTATAAATTTATTAGTCAAATGAAATGTAAAAATTTATATTTTGTTAAGTTTGATATTATTAATATGTATACAAATATAGATGCAGATGAAGCTATTCAAATATATATTAAGATAGATATAATTATTAAATATATATTGTAATATATTACCAAATTCACCTCTTCTTTTATTTTTCTGTAATATCTTATATAAATGCAATTTATCCACTCTACTTTGAACACTTTTTAGCAAAAACTTTTTATTATACATATGTGCATATACTATCCTGCAGTCTTCTTCAGAGCCACATTTACTTTAATTTTTCATTTTAAAAAAATAAAAGTAAATATGGCTCTGATGAAGACTGCAGGACAGTCAAAACATAAGATTATATATGCATATATGTACAATAAAAAGTTTTTGCTAAAAAGTGTTCAAAGTTGAGTGGATAAATTACATTTATATTGTAATATGTTTTTGACTATAAAAATGAAAATAAAAAAAGGCATATGAATTTTTTGCTCAAGAGTTCTTTAAAACTTTGAGTATCAGAATTGATCCTAGGATTCTTCTGATTCCAAGTTGGATGCTCTACCATTTACACCAAATCATGCAGCCCTCCCCCCCACTATAAAGATAAAAATTATAAATAGATTTTAGAGTAGTGTGTGAATAATATTTTGAATGGATATTTAGCAGAAATGTTAATATATTGATTTTTTTTTTTAATAAGAAAGTTTGAAAATAAATATTTTTAAAAATGCTAAATATCGACCAACATTTTATTATAGATATTATTGTAACGGAATAGCGTTACATAGGGTTTGAACCTAGGAAAGTTAAATATATATTGATGACGAAATAAATGACAGGTACAAAACTTTTTAACAAAGCGATCTTGTTTTAAGAATAAACGAGAAACAGCCGTGTCTAAAGCAGATCGCAGCTATACAAGAGTACCTGTCAGATTTATTGAAATAAAATTAAAAGAGTTTTATTTTTTGAGGAATTAATTTATTATAATCATTATTTGTCAAGTTTGTTTTTTTTGTCATTTCGTTTTAAAAGAAACAGGGAATGTTCGAGAACAAATTAGAAAATTTATTAAATCATTTTGAACAAAAAGGAAAGAAAAAAAAAATAATAATAAGTAAATTAATTAATCTGCAATAGGTAAAAAAATTCCAAGCGATCTAAGATATTTTGAATGGGGGGCAATTAGTAGAGTCAAATTTAGAGAAGTTGAAACAATAAGCAGGATGTATGTTGGTAAAGTCTAGATAACAATCCAAATTTAGAAGCAGAGGTGATAAAAAGTGTACACTGCTATTGTACTACTTAGACTTCTGACTCCGGCTAAAACAATATGTAAGAAAAATGGAAAAACTAAATTAAATTCCCACGTGGTGCAAATGTCACAGAAACTATTAAATAAAGAGGATTAGCAAATAAGAACTAATGACTTATGAGTGCATGATAGAGATTGGAGGAAAAATTCAAGGTGTCACGGGGGAAAGAAGAGGAAGAAAAAGGCAAGAGACAAAATAATTGTAATTGTAATAATCTTGGGCCAATGCTTGGACTCCAACCTACACTTGATACCAAATGCCGCAACCTTCACCCCACCGTTGAGTCCTGCTCTCACCTCGGAGAAAATGAACTCAAGACCACACCCTGGACCCAACTCATCTTCCCCCCCAATTATTTTTTAATGTTTGCTTACACATTCATGCACAGATAAAATACTTTAAAGTGGGGAACAATTTACAAACATTAAGTATAAAATGATTAAATTGTAATGACAACGACCACAAGCAATAATCACAAAGATCTGTGTAAATATTCGCTCGTATTGTGTTATCTAGACTTACTAATATTCATTTACAAAATCATTCACTTAATTAATGTTTCTTTTATTGATCGCTTGGATTTCAAATTTATTTAACAATGTTGAATGAGTGGGGAGTGATCTATTTTATATAATTTGAATGGGTGCATTTAATATGTTAGTTAAGCGTTAAGTATATTTATAGCATTTATAATTGTCGTACCATTCTTAGGTTAAGGTTAAGTTTTGGGAGATTTATTCGGGGGGATATAGGGCGGGCTAACATGATAAAGGCATGTCAATAGTGTGTTAAGAGTAATGAGCGATATAGTTCGGAAATAGTGGCTGTGTTCATTTCTTGTGTGCTGGAGCGATGTTGGGCATGTTCTGTGATATAGTTGAGTGAGCGTGTGCACGTGCGTGGAGCTTGTAAAGGTTCTCCTGGCGCCTATTACTCGGATTCGATCTGAATCTAGGTATGAAACAAATAAAACGTGCGTGTATATGTGTTTGAAACTATTTTCACAAAACATTATGTAACCCCGGACGACAGAACACAGCGGGTTCGTAAAAGGAATCGTCAATAGAAAAGCCAGAAGGAGAATAGTGGCCACAGTAGCAGGAGGGTTCGGGTTACATTATAGATGACTATTTTTTTAATATTCAAATATAATAAAAGGAAACTGTTATTATTTTAGTAAATACATTAATGGTATTAAAAAATAATAGTAAATTTAAAATGAAAAATATGATTTTATGGATGCTAAAATTATGTTTATGAAGAAGATATTTACATGCAGATGAATTCATAAAAGGAATATTTTTTGTTTAGCTTACTAATTGGAAACTCATATAAACCATAAGTATAAGATTGTTATTCCTAATAAGAGAATAGGAAGGTCAATTAAGATATACTATAATGAAGAAATATTAAATAAAAAGATTTTTAGGATTAAAAATAAAAATGTAAGTAATGTCTATTTTAATGGAGTAATTAAAACATTAATAAATAAAAAAAGAATTGATAAATTAAGAATAATGAAAAAAAAAAGGATATTTGTTATGGTTTTAAAATAAATAAATGTACTTTGGATGAATTAAAAAATAGAGAAAGTATATAAATAAGAAATTTAGACCACAAAATAGGTTAAAATTAAATCATAAAAAGATGTAGATTATTATATATAGAGCTCACAAATAAGCTCTTAACAAGCTTTGCCAAATATATCCAATCCCAGACCAGTTTCTGCTACTGGCTTCCTCAGTGAGGTGCTAGGATATACAAGCATTAGATTAAAAAGATCAGGACAAGTCCAGCACTTTATCTAATAAATAACTATTAAGTAGAAAAGCTGAAAATTTCAGACATCCATATTTCTTCCAATTCAGCTATCTAACTTAAATACCATATGGTCTGAGATTGGGAATATTCTGAAAAGCTTGTTAAGAGCTTATTTGCGAGCTTTATATATCATTTGTAAAGCAAGCTTATTAAATTAGGTCATGTGACATCTGACTTGATGTTTTTTTTTGTAATTTTATTTTTTTCTATTAAGGGTTTTATAATTTTATATTGCTAAAGCTATTAATATATGGGGTATCTGAATTTAGTTCAGTCCCATATGGCTATTGAAGTTAAATAGCTAGATTGGAAGACATATGGATGTATGAAAATTTCAGATTTTTACTTAATAGTTATCTATTAAATAAAGTGCTGGGCTTGTCCTGGTATTTTTAATCTAATGCTTGATATCCTAGCACCTCACTGAGGAAGCCAGTAGCAGAAACTGGTCTGGGGATATTCTGCAAAGCTTGTTAAGAGCTTATTTGCGAGCTCTATATATAACATTCGTAATACAAGCTTATTAAATTAGGTCATGTGACACCTGACTTGATTTTTTTGTAAAGATGTAGATTGTATTAAAATTTAAAAAAAGGCAATCATTTGAATAGAATAAAAGTATTTATCAAATATTTTGCAAGAAATAGAAGATTAAAGCAATTAAAACAGATTATGTAAATCTTCTGTCTCACATCAAAGTGTTAGATATATTTCCTGCTTATTAATTTTCATTTAATATGAGAGCTTATTAATCTAAATTTTAGTTATTGTGACTCTCCATAACTAACCTTAGTAAATTAAATGGATAACTCATACTAAAACAATATTTTCTGTTTTAATTATTAGTAAACATATTTACAAAATTCTTGCACAAAATACATTTTTATAAATTATATACATAAAACCTTGTGGTACATAATAATAAGATCACAATGGCAATAGGTCCTTTTTACAAGTTCTCTTAATAGTTGAACATGATCCACTTTGCTAAAACATTTAAAATTCCAGCTTATTCTTTTGGTTTGGATCTAAAAAATGAGATTATCTTGGTAATTATTTTGTATAGAACTCACAGAACACTGATAAATCTGTAATTTCTAATATTTTCCTTAGCACCTTTTTAAAATATCAACATTACTAATGCATTCATTCACACATCTAATATATCTTTATTATTTAGACATTTAGAATATAATTTTGGTAATGTTTCTTCACTTGCTTCTTTTAAAATATCAATAAAGCCTTTAATTACACATTTTGCTCTTCATTTAAAATACTTTACCAATTATTATTTTTGTTCTTTATTATTATATAGTTCTGTGTAGAATTCTTCTATTTATTTTATGATGTCATATTTTTTTAAGATAATAATTCCATCTTTTCTTCTTATTGTTGAAATTATTTTTCTTCAAAAAAATTGTGTTTTATAACTTATGAAACTTTTGTTGTCTTCTATTGTTTTTTTTTTCCTAATTCACAATTATGTTTTCTTATATCAATTCTTTTTTTTAGAGCATTTTATAAAAACCCAAATATTCATTCTTCTTAGTGGATCATTTTTAAATATTTTCATATTCCATCCCTTTTTTATACATTTTTTTTATTTCATTTGAAAATTTACTAGTGAATTGCTGTTTTTTTCTACCTGCTACATTTGATGACATTCTTGGTAGAATGTCAGATATATTCTTATGGATGTCCCTTAAATGTGAATCACCTTTAAAGTCTGTTAATACTTTAAAACAATGAGAAATTCAAATTTAAATACAATGGTGTTTCTAAAAAAATTAGGAAATTCAACTGTCGATAGTATCTTTTCAAATAATTTTTGTTTCCCTAGTTTTCATTAACATGTATCTTGATCTCACTAATAGATAATCACTTCTTGTGGTGAATTAGTCAAAATATAATCCAATTCTGATGATCTTCATTTAGATGTTTCCATGCCCATTTTTACTAAAGAAAGAAACCATAATGTATAGCTTTTATTTTTCTGCAAATTTTACAAGTCATTGTACCAAACTTATCCACAGCTCTTTTATCTTTCAATTGTTTTCCAATTCTAGCAATAAATTCTCCTATGAAAATTTTAAAGTGCAACTAAAAACATTTGATACATCTATATAAAATACTTTAATTCTTCATCACAATGGGAATTTGTTGATGTATAAATCTGAATTATCAGCATTTGGTATCTTCCATTACCTTTAATAACTAATCTTGACATTTCACCTAATATCACCATAATATTGTTCTTCCACTTATTATTTATAATGAATCCAACTCCACTCATGCTTCCAATTTTGGGGCTTTTATAATACTCCATTAACTTTAAAAAGTCAAACAATGTACCTTCTTCTAATTAATGCAATTTTCCTTCATAAGAAACTGATCTATTATTGTAGGTACCTAAATAAAAAATCCTTGTTGAATGGTAGCCTTAAACCACAATCAGAAGATCTGAGTATTTTCTGTTTTTAGCTTACATGACTGCCTTGGCTGATAACTTTACAATCTTTTGGAAATAAGGGAAATAATCTAATTTTATCTGTAGTGCTTATAAATATCTATCTAAAAAAAGACTATTCACATCACATTAATCCTGCCGTAAAAAAAATTCAACTGATATTTTAATAAAAAATTACCAGACAACTGAAAAGAAAGACCATGATGTATTTGAGTCTTAAACTTAGAGAAAAAAAATCCAATAAACTCACCACACTGGCTGAGACTTGCTAGTGAGCAGCCTATCCTTTGTTTACTATATAAATCATATATTAATAACAACTGAAAAGATAAGAATGTAAGGAATGAATATTAGGAATTTGCCCTGTTCAGTTCATTTAAGGCCTCAAAGATGAATCAAAGGATCTTCTTTCAGTTAACAGTGGTTTTTTTTTCTGAAAACATTCTTTGATTTATAAAAATATAATGCTAATATATTTTTTCTGTAAACTTTAAATTAGTCTGGAGAGCTGAATATTGCCTTTTCTTTCTTTTTTCATTTTATTATTGCTTTTTTTTTACAATTTTCATATTTAATACTTCAGATAATTAGTTACTCGATGAAACTTTTCTATATACATCTTTGTTTTATATCTTGAATAAGTGGTTTGTAGCTATTTGTGAATATGGCTGGGTAGTAAATTCTATTTGGTTTACAGATAGGTAATTAACTTCATATCTCCATTATTTACTTTGCAGTTGTTATCACAAGCAGTTTTCAAATATGATTTCAGAAGTTCCAGTGAACTTTAGATTAATTATATTAATTTATGTCTTTTATAGTGAGCTAAGACTGTCAAATGATTGATGACTGGATACCAAAAAATCATGATAATATATATTATTGTATTATGTATAGGACTGTCTGTAAATGAAAACAAAAGAAAATTAATCCATGGATTATGATTGGTCTTACACTTATACTATGAGATTCCTATTTATTAGAGAACACATAAAAAAGATAAAGCATGGGCTTATTGCTGTATTAATATGACACTTTCATAAAAAAAATGTTGAAAAGTCATATCACTTTTTTTGTTTGTTTTCACATAGAACAGTGATATCCATTTTTATACCACTAGTAACAATTAGATATCTATTAGCTAATTTTCATTAAAAGTTAGTTGTGGGCCATTAACTAGGAAGAAAAATCACAAAAGTTGTGACTTGGAAAAAAATATTTCAAAATTACATTATGCTTGGACTCTAATCCGAAATCATGGAAAGGTATATGGATGTGTTATCCATCATGAACTTTTCCTACACTAATATAAATTTAATATCACATTATTTTTTATAACAAGCTTAACACTGGGTTGTTGATTCATTGCTTACAAGCTGACATTTAAAAAATTGAAAAAACAGATTGAATTTCAAACAAAGGATACAAAGTTTTTATACAATATAAATTAAGATTTTTCATTGACTTTTTTATTGTTGATCTAATGGGAGAAAAATTACTAATAAATTAGGCAGCATATTTGCTTTTCAATATCCAAGGCACTATTAAATTGTACAATCTTCAGTTAGAGCAAAATTTTAATATTTTAAAACTTTTTGCCGCATTTACTTTTTGGGAGATTCCTATAATAGTGACTAAAATATTTGTATATAACTATATCCATGTTGACATTAAGAGACGTTTTCAAATAAAGGAATTTTTTTAAAAAAAATCCTTTTACTTTGTAAAATAAAACATTTATTAAAAAAATAAAAAGCTGAACAAAAACTATTGGCATAAAGATTGTTTTTTATAGTGCATAAAATCTTTTCCAATTACGAATTGCCTACATTATGTGAAGTTCACAAAATTTACTATATAACTATGTGATATTTAACACAGCATTACGCTGTTGCACATGCGCTATGAAGATTTTAACTATAAATGAATGAATACTAATACTCAACCACATGATAAAGTCTTTGGAAAAGATAGAATGGCCATTCTATCTTTTCCAAAGACTTTATCATGTGGTTGAGTGTTAGTATTCATTCATTTATAGTTAAAATCTTCAAAGCGCATGTGCAACAGCGTAATGCTGTGTTAAATATTACAGTTTACAAACATCGCGCTATAAAAAATGATTTATTTATATAACTATGTGATAATATGTTGGATTATTTCCATCATTAAATGCTGAATGTGGAGAAAATTTTAAATTTTTCCAAATACAAACAACTGTTAGTAATAACACAAACACAGATTAGTAAATTATACAAAATTTTGAATAGCATTATTCTTCATTCTTCTTCAGAGGTTGCTGGCCTGATCAATGACAGGGGTCAAATTTACACTTATAGTTTCTTGAATTTCAAATTTTAAGGCAACACACTAACCAATTGAGATATTCTGTCAAAAAAGTATAAGAGAAGTGAGAAGGATTTGAACTGACCCTCATAGATAAGTATACGTGCATTGTCGGCAATTATGATTTTCATTTAAGTAAATAAAGTTTGTTATTATATCTGTATAATACATGCAGACAGCATGTTCTATTGTTTCTCTCCATTATTCCTAAAAGAAACTTAATATTCATTATGCAAATTACCTTAGTTAATAAAGAGATGAACTGAGAGTGATGAAGGGGAGAATAGTCATGAAGGTAGCAGTATGTAACAAGAAGAAAGAATAGTTAGTTGAGAGCTAGATAACAATATGAAGGTGATTACATAACTAATGAGCAGTAGAGAACAGTCAAACTATTAATGATAAAGCATTTCTCAAAAGGGAGAAACATTCATGCTAAATTTAAACCAGTATGTGTTAATGGTAAATAATTAAGAGTTAAAAATACTCATGTATAGACTTTAAAATATAAGAGTTAAAGTGACTCTAAATTAATAAGCTGCATAGATCTATTTGAAGCATATAAAATTGAACTATTTTCTGCACACAAACTTATTCTGATGTTTTTGTCTTAAACTTGAAAGATAATTATTTCTATTATACTATTATTTATTGCTACTTAACATATTTGTTTTATTAATAGATTTTACCATATAGAAATAAACTTGCTGAAACAAAAATTTTTGTGTAATTTAGTTTATTATTGATACTGACATGTCTAGGATTATATTTCCCCATGTACACAGCAGATGATGCAGTCCATAACATAAAAAAAAAACCTGTATAACAGATATAACACAATCAAAAGCTAAAAAAGAATCCATGCAAATGTAGAATAGTGCAGTTATCCTAAAATGAATAAAAGTTAGACATCATATTTAGTAAGTATAAGGATGGCCACATTGATTCAAAGTCATTATGAATTTGATGTTACCAATCCTACATCACTGAGCACATCAATCGTTATATGTGGATAAATAAAATAAAAAAGTCAAAGTTTCCACACTTTTGTTTTTTGCTGGTGTGAGATTTTACAAATAACAAAACAATTGAGTGACCTAAAGATACCACATGATATACCATATAAAAAATTAATGCAAATTCTCAGTGTATATTTTCAGCCAGCAATGGCAAAAAAGAATAGCCTCTTTATATTCTAGAGTAAGAAAACAATTACATCATGAACATTATTAAGATTATAACCTAGCATTGAGGACCTTGGATAAACAATGCAAATTGATGTCTGATTTAAAGAATTTACTTTAAGACCAATTGCTATACAGGTTGTTAGACCACAATCTTAGAAAGACTTTGTTAAGTGAAGAGTATTTAATGTATAGGACAGTTATTGCAAAATACATAGTGCATGAAATAGCAACAGAAAATATGTTTGAATTTCAAACAGTGTTGAATGACTAGAAAAATTTGACTAACCAAAATGGTTAATGAATTAATATATTATTGTCACAGAACAAAAGGACAAACAAAGAAATTGTGTAAGTTTAGAATCAAGAAATGCAATTTACGTGATATTATGGTCCATCTAGCTTAAGTCTGCAAGAAAAATAACATAAAAAGTTAAACCATGCCCGAACTTTAAAGGTAAATCACACCACAACTTTAAAGCCAAATCACACAATTAGGGGGAGGTGGAGCTTGTAAAAGCATAGAAATAAAGATGTTAAATAATTCAGATAATAGAATTCAGATAATAGTCAAATTACATTGGAAATGACTATTTGGGGTAGTAAAGTGAATATTGGAAGTTGCCAGTGGTGCTCAATTATTTATTCTATCTCTGAAATAATAAGATAAAATCAATGCTACATATCCAAAATAGAATGAATCTGAAAAAGATGACATATTGGCTCTTTAGATGAAAATGTCACTAAAATTCACATTTGTGGAAAAGTTTCAATTCCGGTGAAAGTAAACAACACTATTTATAATAAAGAGAGACATTAGTCCATTGTTTGGTTAAAATTCATTCTGATTATTAGGCATATGCCCAAAAATAAACAAAAAAGTCCAATTAGAAGTGGAGAAGTAGAGATCAGAAACCAAGTTCTCTCAGCTATTTAAACATTAAACAGGAAATAACCAAATTAAGGATGTAACCAGTAGATGTTGAATTATTGAAAGACATGAAACCTGCAGTGTTTAAACCATGAAAGGTTCTGTATACTCTAAAGTCAAATATCAAAGAGACAATTGCAGATATGGTTAAAAAAGGGTATTATCACCTGTGGAACTCATTGTGGGCTACTCCTTTGGTCATAATTGTTAAACCGGATTAGACTATTTATCTTTGTGGAGATTAGAGTTACTGTCAATAAATATATTAATAAAGATGCTTATGCTGTGCCAAGGGTGCACAAAATATTAGCATCTTTACAGAAAGCCTCATTCTTCAAAAAGATATATTTAAAGACCACCTTCCATTAGATGCCAGTTACAAAGAGAATTGCAGAATTGTTGATGTTAAACACTCATGTCTGTCTGTTCAAATGTTACAAATTATCATATACGAATATAGTAGCTCTGAATATCTTTCAAGCAAAGATGTATGCTAGGCAGAATCATTCCCTGCTTAGACATTTTGATTACTGCCCAGACTGAAGTTAGAATTCAAAAAATGGATGATCAAAGTTTGCTCGAAACTAAGCAAAATTGGAGCAATATTGAATGCTGAAAAATACATTTGAGAAACTTCATAGAATAAATTTTTGAACATGTAATAAATAAAAATGGCAAATATCCCAACACAGAAAAAGGGATAGCTGTAAGAGAAGTAGCAACTACAAAAAATGTAAAAAAAAATTACAAACCTTTCTGGGATTCCTAAACTTTTATGAAAGTTTCTTCCAGGGCAAATTGCATATACTAATGATGTTATACAATTTGTTATATAAAGAACAACATTGATGATGGACAAAAGAGCATAAGGCAGCATTCCAGAAAGCTAAGGCCCTATTTATGTATGAGAAACTATTAGTTCATTACTGGAACCTGGAAGTGACTATTATTATAGATGCTTCAGAATTGGAAGTCAGAGTTGTCTTCTTCAATCATTACTATGGTGGTGAACATCCCAATTATGTATCTCTCCAGTATGGTAAACATCAGCTGAAAAAATTAGTCAGATAAGGAATTCCTGGCTATTATTTTTGCAATCAAAAAGTTCCATCACTATATATATGGATAAAAATTTATATATTCTAATAATCTCTTATTTGGGATTTTCAGCAAAAATAAAAAAACTCCTGAATGTGCAAGCCAAAGCCTTTTAAAATGAATAAATATTTTAACTGCTTATAACTATGATTTCATATTTAAGCTAAGAAGATTACACATGCTGATGCTTTATCATGTTTAACTGTGAGAAGTAGAGCCCAGTGGAAGTTTCTAGATATTTAATCTAAAAAATTTGAATAGTTCCAAAGAGGCTAAATGGATTAATAGAGATCATGGGTACAATGAGCTAAAGAACTAACCATTTTAAATGGGCACAGAGCAGAGCAGAAATGACCTCCAGAGTTTTCCGGTCTGCAATGGATGTATCCTGTTGACAGACTGACTGCTAATACTAACTGAAAGATATAAGCAGATACTCAAGCTGTTAAACCATGGACATTTGGTTATAGTGTGAATGAAGGCACTAGCACATTCATATGTATGGAGGCTTATTTAAATGGTGAAATAGAACAGAAGGTAAAAACTTGTAGCAAGTGTCAATCTACAGCTGATTTATTAAAGAAAACTTGCAAATCATGGACAGCAGTTAAACATCCATGGCAATGCATTCACATAGATTTTGCTAGATCTATGAATAGTTATTTTTAATAATAGTGGCTGGTAAAAACTATGAATTCTGAGTATGCTACTCATGGCTATGCCAATTTTGAAAAGTATTTAGTTGATAAAGGGATACATCATGTTTTAACATCAACTTTTCACTCAGCGTTGAATGGAATAACTGAAGAGGCAGTTCAAACTTTAAAATCTGCTTTAAAAAAAATTAAAATGATATGAAGAAGGTGCTTATAGAAATTATATACTATCAGCATGAAACTCCGAGCACCTCTAACAGTAAAATCCCTGCTGTTATTATTTAGATGAAAATGTCATAAGCATTTATTGAAGCTGTTATAATTAAAAAGAGAACAGAAAAAAAAAAGTAAAATTAATGAAAAAATTTACAAGGTGAACTTGGTAAAATTTCAGGTTGGCTAAGCAGTAAGGGTTAGAGGTCAAATAAAAAAAGTGAATCCCAGGTACCATAGTGGAAGCTTTATCTGAGATTATAAAAGTGATTAAACTTGAAACTGATTAGTGTCAGAAATTATATAAAGCACCTATGATGAGTTTTTCTCTGCTCTGATATGTCAATTGTGTTGAACAGTAAACCTGCAGTAGGCCATCCTAAATCAAAAACTACCATAAATGAAGAGATTGTCAATACATTTTTAATTGAGCAAAATAAGCAACTGCCCATTGAGCAGGATATTAAAACTGATTTAGTGGTAGATGAAGATATAACAAATCTAAATGACAATAATCAATCATCAAGATTTAAAGAATCAATAGATTTTAATAAAGATTGAGATGAAAGAAAAAATATATCCTACTCCCAGACATCAGCGGAATCAAAGAAAATCTAAAATGTTTAAAGACTATTTTCTAGAATGAAAGGGAGGTATGCACTACCTGCAAACATATTTTTTTCATTATGTAAATAAAGTTTATTTTTAGATCTGTATAATACATGCAGATAGTACATTGTATTGTTGCTCCCCGGAATGTAGAACACTCTAGAAAATTTTATTGCCAAAAGAAATTGAATATTAATTATACAAATTAGCCTAGTTAATAAAGAGACAATTGAGAGCATTGAAGGGGAGAATAGTCAAGGAGCTAGCACTATGTAATTCTGAGAATAATTAGTTGAGAGCTAGCTAACAGTGTGAAAAACTTCGCATAACTAACAAGCAGGAGAGAGCTGTCCGTTGTTAATGATAAAGCATTTCATGGAAGGGAGAAATGAACGTGCTAAGGTTAAAGCAGTATTAAACCACCAAACATCACATGATCACACAATTTCTTATGCTTACTCATAACTAGTCCAGGGATATTGGATGAGTAGGCACTAGATAGGGATTTTATGCACAAGCCTTCTGGCATCTATTAATTACTCTGGCTTATCCTGAGTGGCACTACTATATGGAGAGTTTTGCCTGTTAAAGCAGTATACATTAATGGTGAATAACTAAGAGTTAAGGATACTTGTATATAGACATTGAAATATGAGTTAAAGTGATTCTAAATCAATGAACTATAAATATTTATTTGCAATGTATATTTCCCATGCACAAACTTATTCTGATGTTTTTTACCCAAAGCTAAAAGATAATTTTTTCTATTATTTAATTTATTCGATTTATTAATAGACTTCAGCATATAGAAATAAATTTGCTGAAAAAAATGTTTTTGTGCAATTTAGTTTATTATTGATGCTGACACAGCTGAGATTATAAATCCCCTTTGTACATGGCAATATGAAATTTCTGATTGTTGCCTTCGAGATAGCTCAGTTGTTAGAGTGTTGCCTTCCAATTCGATATTCAAAAATCTAAAGATGTAAGTTCAATTTCTATGCTAGCATTGTCACTGGTCAAAAACAGCTAATGAAGAAAGGAGAATAATGCCCCACGAAAAAACAATACTGCTTGAAACGTTGTGTAGTCTACTAACCCGTATTGTCTTTCTGTTATTACTAACAGTTGTTTATATTTGGAAACGTTTAATTTGAAAATTTTTAGGTATTTAATGATAGATGATGGAAAGAATCTAACATATTACATCTAAAATATCAACATCGCAAACATTCAGGAAAAATATTACATAACTAAGTTTTATTTCCTAAGGGTAAACAAAACAAAAAAATCAAGATTTTAAAATTTGGTTTTATACCAAAAGTTTATTACTTTTAGTTTTGTTCTCTGTATATACAGGTTGTTTATAAAATCGTATGCCATTTAGATTTTATTCCTCATATTATTTGAATATTTCATATTAGTATTTTTTATGTAGCAGTTTTCTCGATTTAATATTTTAAAATTCATTTTTTCAAATCATTAAACGACACAATTTCTGATTTATATTAATAATTTTGTTTAAAATCAACAATTATTTTGCCTGATATTAAATGCACTATATGTATAGAAAAGGTAATTTAAATGTTTTTATCTCTACGAATAAAACATTCGTTACACCTGATTTATTTGTTTTTTACGAAAATAAATAAAGTACAGTACTACTTAAAAACATTTTTATATCAACACAAAGCTATCAAAAACATTAATCGGAATTTTTTAATTAATAATAAATATATTCTTTAAAAATGTTTATGACTTTAACATGGGAGATGCAAGTTCCCAGATAAACAATATTAATAAAATGATTGCGTCAGTCTTAACTCATAAATCATTATGGTAATCCCGCATTTTAAAATTGTATAAATTTTAATAAGCAATATATTTATACAAAAAATATTTGTTAGCATAATATTTCCAAAATAGATATCAATTCTACCAAACTTTTATTTTTAAGTTATTATATTCAAAATAGTAAAATGTTTATATATATTTTTGACGAATAGCAGCAAGATATCACCTATAAATAGTAGAAAATTTGTTTTCATCTGCACAATCACAACTTGGCAGGTAAGTAAAGTGTACTTCATGTACGTAAATAGAAGTCTTTGAAAAAAATTTTTTATGCTCTCAATTCAGCCATAGTTTTTATAATATATTTTTGTTTTTCTTTTTATTATTTTAATCAGTTTTTGTCATTAACAATGAAACTTATTTATTTTATTTACGTTGTTTAAAGGCAGGAAAACGACGTGGGATATTATTTTTGTCTCAATATGGCCGTCCCTTAGCATCAAAAAAAAAATTACCGAGTATTTATATGACGTCTTAAAATATGCCAAATTGGTTTAGTTTGAAAACAGAGGTTATTTCTTTTATTTAGGGTAGCTTAAAGGCTCTTTACAGTCGTGGAGGGTCTCCGAGAAGGACGTATGCCAATAGTTCCTATATATATCTCTTTATTTTTTGAACGTCAGCTGAGCTAAATAATCAAAAGTCTAACGTTACATTAGGCCTAAGTGAAAGAAATAAAATAGAAATCTATATCAAGCAACCTCGTTATGGCTGATTACGATCATATTGAAGATGAAACAAAACAAGATAAAGATATTGAGGTATCTCAAATTATAGATACGACAAATGTTACTGAATTAAAAGAAGAATTAATGGATATTGATGAACCAACCACCGATTCTAAAGTGCAAGATCCTGATATCGCAGATTCTATTTCTCCTTCAAGTAGTGAAAAATCTGATAAATATTTTATATCCGAAGGTAATAATGAATCTTTAAGAGAAAAACGAATTATGAAAAAAGATGACAGCGGAATATGTGTTGAAAAATCTCAGGACGAAGAAGACAGTTCATCTGGAGAAATGGACACTGGCAAAAGTTGTGACGACAAAACAAAAACAGAGGATATGAAGATAAATAATTTTGGAGTGAAAGACTCTTTAGTTGCTGATATTTTAATAAAAGGTGACAAAAAATACCACCGAGAGAAGAAGCGTAGTAAAGACAGTAGCTGTTATATGGATGATGATTTTTCTTCCGATAGTGACGAGGAAAAGGAGGAAAAGAAAAAGGATGCCTCAGATGATGAAGTCTTTCAAAAAGAAAAACCTGCCGTGAGCTCAGACGATGATGAATACGAAGAACTGTTCCTTAAAAAGAAACCGCCGAAACACAAATGGTTTTGCTATCATGAAGTACGAAGTCGAGAATATGGCTATTCTGGCCGTAAATCTATGGATCTTTTTCGATTGCGGACTGGGGGAAGCCTTCATATGGCTGAACGTTTAGAACTAATGTACAAAATGGAACACCACGAAGGATGTGTAAATACATTACATTTTAATAGTACAGGTACAAGACTTGCAAGTGGTTCCGATGATTTGAATATAGTGATATGGGATTGGGCAATCAATCAACCGCTTCTAATTTACGATAGTGGACATAGAAGTAATGTATTCCAGGTACTTACTTATTTTTTTAAATTTTTTTAATATGAAATTTCATTTCATTTTAGTTAGAAAATTAAAATTCATATAGAAAAGAATAGTTATGCAAAAAAAAAATCCGTTTAGTTTTTATAAGGGTGTACTATTTTTTTCTGAAAGCAGATGGTGATAATTAGGCAGTGAGTTGCTGTGACCAAGCTGCAACATATAAATATTATTGATGGAAGTTTGCCATTACTTGGAACACCTTTATTGCAATGTATTTAAGCAACTTAAAGTACAAAATCTACATATTAACTGTAATGAAATCTATATATCATTTAAATACATATCATAAATGAAGGTAGTGGCAATATATCAATTATTGCTTAAGTAATGAACATGAGTTTGTGCTGCTATGAATGTAAACTATGCAGTTATGAATTGTATGAAAATCTTTGTAACTACTACTTGCACAAATTTAGTACATTCCAGGTGAAGTCACCAAACACCACTCGTGTATGAAAGATGTTAATTGATAAAATTTTAAAACAATGTGATGTGAATGGAAGAAGTAATTAAAAAATTTAATGAAATAAATCATTGCATAAAATACTATGCAATTTCAGAACAAGGATGTTAAATAAATAAATTTAAATAAAATTCATTTATTAAGATTTCTACAAGATAAAGTTTATAATGTTATTAATGGAAAATTGTATATGTTATGCAGGAATGCTACGAAGTGTTTTGATTGCTGTTCTATTATGAGATTTTCCTACAGATACAAATTAAATGGAATTGTAATAGTTTTGGAGATGTGCCTCTCATTAAAAAAAAAAAATTGCACTTAATATCTTCAGGATAGGTGTAATATATCTAGTAATTCTACCTGATGTATATATTAGGTATATGCAAGGAGTAACATTAAATGCTTTCAAAATTATGCTTATAAAAACAAATTTATAGAACGAGTGATTTTATTACAAATATATCACTTGAAAGATGAATTTACAATAATGTTATTAAAGTGAAAGACTGAAAACCTCTCACATGCGCTTTTTTAATACTTATGTGACAGCCAATCAGATGTAATAATGACTGTATAGGGAGCTTATAAGTCGCAACATAAGACAGATTTTAAATTACTTCATAATAAGTCGAAAGATGCTTCAGACTGGCTTATATATATAGAAATTTAAGTAAAGAGAAAGGTGGAACCACCTTTTTCTTATAAAATCTGTCTTGTGTTGCGACTTAAGAGCTCCCTATACAGTCATTATTACATCTGATTGACAATCTAAAAGCACATGCAAGAGGTTTTCGAACTGTTTGCGCTTAATAAATAATAATGTTATTACAAATATTTATAATCCACTGTTATAAAAAAAAAGTAGAAGGTTATTTTGGAAAAATTTTCAAGACTTGGAATTTTTTTTTTTAAATAGCCAGCCCATATTCAACACAGTTAAATATCCATTATTGCACAATAAATGCTTATCTAGCTTTTTTTAATTACTCGGTAAAAGGGAAAAATACATTTTCACCGCTCTATATTTGACATATTGGTGAGTAATGTTTTCTTTTTTCATAGTTTCTTTATTGAGAGTTAATGGGGAGGCTTTTGCCCTGCAGTCAAACATCTAGCTTTATACCCAGTCATTTTATTTAGTTATAAATTTACTTATTAGACAAAAATCAGCATTAACTTCTGATAATCATATGAGTAGCATTTTGTCTATTCATAAAATTTATAAAATAGTAAATTGAAAATTGCTTTCTTCTATACAATTTTAAATGATGTTTTATTGTTAAAGCAACTATTCATTTGTTAACATCTTTTGTTATTAATTTCTAATGAACAAAACCAATGAGTAAAAGATAAGAAAAAAAGATAAAATTTCCTTTTAAAGGATTGTTAAAAAGGGAAAAGTGAAACTCAATATAAATTCTATTTAAGATAATGGATATAATCTATGGATAAAAAAGATTAGATCTAACTATGACGTTTTAGGATGTCGAATCTAAATCCAGTAGTTATAAGCATATAAGTATTTTTTCAAAATAGTAAATCCATTTGGTTAAACAAATGACATATTTTTATAGATTGTGACTTTTAAAAATAGGTATTTTTTTTTAATTCTTCATTAATAACTTCAATGCTTTATAGCTTAAAAAAATATTTATTGGTAAAAGAACATTATTCTTAACTAGAAGATAAAATGAGAAAACTGTATAAACTCACTTGTTTGGTAAATAATGCCTTTTGTTTTACTGTTTATTCTTGGAGAGCTTATGGAGAAGTCTTTGTTTTACAATTGGCTATTTAAAAGCTATTTTTACTTAACGTTTTGCCAGAGTTAATTAATTCTCTACTGACTGATGCACTTATTTATGAAAAGGGTGCCGATTTAGTTTGTGCTCACAGCTATTTTGAAATCTATAAAGACCAGTCAAAACTATTGCTGATACATCCAACCAATAAATGATGCATTCATCGCCATTTTGAATTCATCTAATCATATTATAAACCATTTACTAAGTAGATTTAATTTTAGATATGGATCTTATACAATATTTTTCGGTTTCATTAAAAATAAAAATATAAAAAAAATATTTTTTACATTCTTATATCTTAAATGGTTGTTCACAAAAAATATTTTTCATGAACTCATGGCAGCTTGCTAAATATTATATGACAATTACTATATGATAACTGAATACTGCTGCAACAACTGCTTTACTTATATTACTTTATAAATGTGCTAGTTTGTTTGTCACTTTATAACTAAATAAATATTGTGCACCAATCTTGAAGAATCTTGCATGATTTTCTTTTTTTTTGTGTGTAGAATTTTATTAGCATATAAATGTTTGCTTTGTTTTAAAAAAAATTATTTGCAATATAAAAATGTATGGAAAATCTATATTGTAATTGTTTTTGAATGATATCATAAAAAAACCAAAAAGAGAGTAATATTGATTAAAAGATTACAGAATTGGAAATTTTTTTAAACGAAAAGTAATTTAAATTTTGTTAATATCACATATTTAATTTCTCATTTGAATAATACCAAT
Organism: Epiperipatus broadwayi; assembly: GCA_028023455.1. Taxonomy (NCBI): domain Eukaryota; kingdom Metazoa; phylum Onychophora; class Udeonychophora; order Euonychophora; family Peripatidae; genus Epiperipatus; species Epiperipatus broadwayi. The sequence goes on along the minus strand of JAQFVV010012505.1, from coordinate 770,075 downwards.
TTATATCAGTTATAATAATGAATTTGATAATCTTTTAGGATTTTAATATATATTTAATGTATATTAAAGTAAAATTTAAAATGGTATGGGTACAAAAAGAGAAATACTGCTGAATTTGATAAAGTTTTATTATAAAATTGTTTAACTTAGGGATGTCAATTTAAATATATTTAACATAAGAAAAAGTAAATTTTAAAATGTCACAGGTGCAGCAAGAGAATTACACCTGAATTTAATAAATGTTTATTATTTTCTTTTAGGTATATTCTTATGTGATGAAGTAAGTTTTAAATATATTTAATTAATATCTGAGAATGAAAATTTTAAAATGGCATGGTTTTTTGCGTGATTTTAAAGTTATTAACCTTCATTAATTAACTAAAATAGCAATATAGATATGATAATAAAAAGATAGGTTAAATATAAGAAATAAAATAAATGTGTGAGAGGTAGACTCCCATTATTTATCTTATAAAAAATGTCCATTTATAATAAATAAAAAAAAGGTAACTTGTTTATTATATTGAAAACATTTTTCCCCCCTTTATCCTTTATTTGTCTATTATTTATTTATTTATTCTTTATATATATATACGCTATGGATTTTTGCTTTATGGCATTTAATTCAATTCCAACAATAAATCAATAAAAGTAAACATGAACAGTAGCCTCACATTATTTATATTAAAAAAAATGTCCACTTACAATAGTTAAAAAAAAAAGCTGACTTGTCTAGAGTGCTTAATAAATTATTTGAAACTATTAAAAATTATCATATAGAATAAATTATTTACTTTCAAAAATAATAGCAGTATGCATAATAAATTAATCTTTTATTAAATGCTTTATAAATTATATAATTTAAACTATTAAAAATTATTTAATACAATATTTTAAAGAATCCTTAAAATATATTTCGATTAATCTTTATTATATACAACACATGCTAGTATTTTGCAATTTTTGTGGTGAATAGCTAAAACATGTTATTTCACAACAACTTAGAGAGATACTAGTTATTTTTTTTTACTTGGACACATATATTACAGTTACTACCATTGTAAATAATATTTTTTAATGAAGTTCTATTAATCAAACTATACATAAGCATGAAAATGAATAAATAGTTAGGCATTTACGTCAATGCATAAAAAAAAACTATCTCATAAATTTACAGTGTTAGAGCCAGGAACAGGGACATCATCAAGTGACCTTGGAGATTAAGTTAGTCTTATTTTCCCTCCTCTTAAAGACATACATGCATATGTATTACAAATAGAATTCTAGGAAACTTAATTACCATATACAAATGAATATTACATGAAATTATTCAAATTAGAAATGCATGAGTTTGATTAATAGAATAAAATAATAAAACTTTTGGGGGGGAAAAATGCATATTTAAATGTAGCTTCTACATTGTATCCCAAGAACAAATTCCATGAAACTAATTATTATTTGCAAATGATTATTATTTGTATTTAAGTGATTATTATTTATAATTAAATAACTTGTTACATGTTTTTGTGTTTTGCTATGTCTATATTATATACATTATTAAAACCCAGTCAACACTTGGACAATCCCAATACAAGAACAATCAACAATTTCTAACTATTGTCAAGGCAAACTCCTTTTAACAATAATTTAATATACTTATATAGACACTAGTATATGCTTAATTAATATTAATTAGTTTACCACATGATTATTATATATTTAAAATAAAATAGTATAAGTGATGATAAAAAGTAAAATTTTTAGCAATATTGCTGTTGATAACTCTTGTATTATTATTTCATTTAAATAATACATAAATATAGAAGCTGCAGACACAGCTACATATTGCGTTATTTTATTCTACTAACATGAGAGAAGAAAACAGCTACATATTGTGTTATTTTATTCTACTAATAGGAGAGAAACTGCTGGTACAGCTAGTATTTCTTAGTCTTTATTTTTATTCATGCTAATATTATTTAAGAAAAAAAGTAAAATATTTTTTGTTGTTTTAACAAGGTTTTAGTTTGGAGAGTGAGAGAGTTTTATCTTTTAGATTCACTAATCAAATAGGTTAATTGTCATTTTACATATCTGAGTTGTGTTTTTTAATTAGTCTAATGTAGCAAACTCTTTTTGATAACTAATATAAAATAAAATATAATATATCCTTAAAATTCTCTGGCATTGTTTTTCTTTAATTTTTTACATTATGTTTCAGGGTATTTCTAATGTTTTAGAAATTTTTATTTTTTTATATTTCAATGTGTTTGTACATATATTATTTTTTTGGGAAGAGACTACATATATCTTTCACTTCATATTAAAGGATTTCATCTTAACATTATTTCTATATTCATTTTGACTTGGAATTGAAATTATTTCATATTTTGTCCTAAATAGTTTCACATTAATGGATTTTATTTATATTTTAAAGCATATATAATTAATATAGGATTGCAATCTACTAACATTTGTTTTTAATTATTATATACTCAAACTTTGAATTAACACTTATTTATTGATTATTATAAAATTATTTTAAAGTTTTTGTAACATCAGTTCTATTAAATGATATTAAAGGGGTTTATTTACTATTACTGTTCTAATTTTGTGATGCTTAATGATATTACTGGATTCAGTTATCATGATATGAATAAATAATTGCTGTGAAGAAAAGTCTACTGAAGATGTTTAATAGAAACATGATGTATTATTTTTTTAAGTACGTGAAAGTAAAATCATTAGGCTATATATTTTTGCTATAGTTGGGCAATAAGTTTTTAAATATTTAGAAAATTCGTTCTCTAAAGCTAGAAATGCTGTCAAATATGTTAAATTGAAATTTGCAATAACTAAACATGTAATTGATAGAAAAATAATAAGTGATAAACAATTGCTGAAACAACAAATAGTAGATACACTTTTAAAGATGATTTCTATGCTGGATGTATGATGTTTTTAAATTAAAATTGAGATAAATATTAAGTATAAAATACTGCAATAGAAGTGGTTAATGCTTATAAATGAAATTAAACTGAAAAGCTAAACACTTTTTGTTGGATCTTTGAAAGTTTGACTGAGAAAATATTGAAGAAATTCATAAATGTATAGAAAGTTACATATTATGCAAGACAAATTTATACATATCTTAGCTGCAAAAAACAGAAAAATATAAACTCAAAGGAAATAGAGACATATGGCATGATTTTGATTTAGTACTTATTTAGATGACAGAAGTGCTTTCATATAGATTGGGTTTATAATATATTTATGTAGATTTGGCAAAATGTGTTTTGCTGTTAATTTAAAGGAGACTCTTTTGATTCCTCTTTGAAGCTTTTTAAAAACCAAGCAGGGCAAATTTCTAATTCTTACTATACCTTCTTGGCTTGCAGCTGTTACTATATGTTTATTCATATTGTATGTGAACATAGATAGATTGTTCATGAAGTTGCATCATCCAGCATTGTGAGCTTTTTGAGTTTCTTTTGATTTTAAGTTCAACAAACACCATATTTTTTTCCTTTAGTTGTTTGAAGTTTTTAATTATAGCATCAGTTGAATTTTTTTTGAAGGAGGAATATATGTATATGTGATTACAATCATGATAGACAAAACTAAATTTTGACCTTTATTCCCAGGAAACTGTAAAATCATCAACTAAGCTGTCAGTTGGCAGCCGAAGGCTCTTTTATTTAGATATTTAAAATTGCAGATCAATTTCAAGTGAAGGAAGATTGCATTAATTAGAAAAGTTATCTAATCTTAAATTGGAGATTGCTGAACATTGTGAAATTAAAAGACAAGGTAAAGAAACAAACTTGATTTAAAAAGTAAACAAGTACTACACTATAAACATACATATTGGAAGCACAAATAGAGTAGGATTCATTATAAATAAAAGGTAGAACAACAACATTGTGGAGATTATGGTATACCAGATAAAGTGATGATTAGTTAATCAACTCAATAGAAAATATCAAATCTACATAAAGTTCTCATTGTGATGAAGAAGTAGAGAATTTTTATATGATGTACAAAATGCTTTTGATCAGACTGAACAACATTTTAAAAGGTCATAGGGGGACTTCAATGTTAGAATTAGTAAATGATTGAAAGATGAAAGTGCTAAGAATAAATTTGGTTATAGAAATAAGAGAAGGCATAAATTTGTGATTTTTGCAGCAAAAGAAAAACTATATGAATTCTTCAAGAAAAATACTAAATAGAAATGGATATTGTAGCTTTTAATTGAAGGTGCAACAGAATTATATTATGACTAATAGAAAATATGTAATTCAAAATTGTGATGCTCTAAATGGATTTAACACAGTAAGTAGTCATCTATTAGCAAGATATGAGATACATGTTACTGCAAAACTAGAGACAAAATATAAAAACGATATTCACAGTTGATATTCCCAGCCTTCAGAAATATTCTGAAGAATTCATATTAGAACTTGCAAATTGTTTTAAAATATTATTAGATTTTGAATATGGTTTAGATTTGAATGATATTATTAGAAAGATAACTGTTACGCTAGATAATTGTCATAAAAAAATAACAATTGATCAGTAAATTTTCTATTGAATGTATGAAGAAAAGAAGGATTATTGAAAATAAAAATGATTCATTAAAGAAAATTGGTTATCTAGAATGTTGTAAAATGATATGAAAAAAAATTAATATGAGAAAAAATAATTGTGAATTAGAAAGAAAAACTATAGAAGAGAATAAAAGTCTGAAAAGTGTAAAACATTTCTGTATTGGTAGGAAACTTATTTCTGAAATTAAAAGAAAATAAGGAACTATTAATAAAAAGAAAGCTAGCATCATGAAATGTATGGAAGAGTTCTATAAAGAATTATACAGCAATAAAGAATAAGATAAAGTATTTCCTACAATTACTACATCTTCTAAATTTCCCATCATTTTAAATGAAGTGAGACATGCAATTAAATGAGGGAAAAGATTTAGATAATGATGATATTACAGTAGTTATGTTAAAAGAAAGAAATGAAAAATAGAAAAATTGTTAATAAAGTTATATTAAATATCTAAATAATAAAGTTGCACCAGATCCTTGGAAGAATTAGTAGTAATATTAATATTTAAAAAATGGTGTTAGAAATTACAGACCTATTAGATCATTTATCAATTCTGTACAAAATTTTTACTAAGATGATTATAACTTAACTATAGTGAACTTAGGATTTTAACCAACCAAAAGAACAAATTGTTTTTAAAAATGGTTTTAGCATAGTAAATTGCATCCAAGTGTTATATTTTAGAAAAGAACATTGAATATGGGTTGCTATTATGCTTTGGATTTGTAGATTATGAAAAAGTATTTTAATTCTCTAACTTGGGATAATATAATCTGAAGAATATTAAAATTCAACAGTAGTAACTAGATTTACATAGTGATACTAGAAGACTATGATAAAATGACTCCATATTTTCAATTTTACAAGAAGTATTTTGTGCATTAAAATGGGAAAATGGAGATTACTTAAGTCATATAGATTTTACAGATGATAATGATGTTTTTGCAATAATGCTTCAGAGTTTCAGAAAATGTTGCAAAAGTTAGCAAACGAAAGAAATTAAGTAGGATTAAAGGGAAATGTGAAAAAGACTTAAATAAAGACTACTAGTAATAAATTAGAAATTACATATACAAATGTCTTGATCATATTATTAATACCGATTGAAATATAATGGGTGAAATTAATTACAGAATTAAACTTGGAGTGCTTTTGGTAAAATAATTTAAAAAGAAATATGTCTATATGTTGTTGAAAAGGAAAATAATAAATATAGTTTATCAGCTTGTACCTATAGATATAAGACTTGGATACTTATAGGAGAGCAATCCAGACTTCAGATCACTAAATGAAATATGGAGAGAAGTATGTTAGGAGTAACAAGAAGGGTTCAAAAACAAAATACATTGATAAGAGCATAAACAGGTCTTACTGACATCATTGAAAAAAGAGTTTGGAGTGGAGCTGGGCTGAATGTATTGCTAAAAGAAATAATAATAGGTGGACAGTTTTAAATTAGATCCCAAGAGAATTTAAAAGTCATAGAAAGAGACCACAAGTAAGATGAATGAAATAAGGAAGTTTGCTGATATGATGTAGAGAAGAGAGGCTAGAGATGAGAAAAACTGGATTAAACTTGGAGAGATAATCCTGCAATAAATCAATAATGATTGAAAATGATAAAATTGAAATTACAAAAATACATAACTATTCCGAATATGCTCAAAATATCTGGTGCTCAAAAAATGTCTGCCATTGCTATTGGCTTGATAAATATGTTTTTATAATAATGAAATGATCTCGTGGCTCGATGATTAACATAGGCATCTTCCTACTCTGCATAATTATATCATTTACATATTATTTGAACATTTGGGGTGATCAGATTTATTCTTTAGTACATTGTTTCCACATTCAACCTTATCAAAGATGATAATATTACAATTTGTACAGCTCACATAGTTAAGTATGTTTGAGCAACATGAGCATAATATTATATATCTTCTACTATGGTCTCCCCTATCAACTGATTTACATATTATTGAGTCATTGTGTCCATTCTTTATCAATGAGTGAGAGATCATTTTCCATTGCTACCTATAGAGATAATTGAGACATTTTCCAATGAATTATAACAATTCAATTTTCAAGTACATTTCTTAAATGCATTCATTTGATGATATAATTTAGATAAATACATTAACAATTGTAAATAATAATTTTCATTAGGCTATAAATTATTTAATTTTTTAGTGTATAAATAGTTAATTAAAGATAAATTCCAGCATGAATATTATTTATTTAATTTCCCTCTCCTTTTCTATTCATGTATGATATCTTAGATATCGTAAAAAACTTTCAATCTCTCCAAATACTTAAAACATGGAAATGAGTTTCTGATATAATCTGCCTGACCCAGATCCTTATCCTCATGTCTTATTTATATATTTATTAAGTAAATAAACAATCAAATAGTTTTTATTATTAGGGATTTATAAGAAGTTAGTGCACCAGAAATATCAGATATATTGTAAAAACTGTCGATCTCTCCATAGTTTAAAAACATGAATGAAGATATGTGTGAAAAGAAAATTCTCAAAATGTATAACTGACATAATCAGTCTGGCCCAGAAGGTTTCCCTCATGTCTTATTTATTTATTCATGCTTAGAAGTTTGTAAGAAGTTTGAGCACTAGAAATAATAGATTGTGACATGATCCAATAGATGGTTATAGAATCCTATTCTCTATCAATGAATTAAACCATACAGGACATTTACTCATTTATAATCATTAAATGTATTTATCTAAAACAATATTGATAAATGAATGCATTCAGGAAATGTTGCACTTCAAAAATTGAATTGTAGTAATTTGCCACAGATAAATATTGAATTCTGATGATAAAGATGTGGATCAATCAATGAAGGCTAGTTCTTGGAGATAAAGATGCATTTTTCATGTCTTTATTCATTTTTTAAGCTTGTGTGAAGATAGAAAGTTATTTTTAAAACATAAAAAAAAAGTTATGTATTGTTTAAACATAAAAAGGCTGGGGAGGGGGGGGGATAAAGAATAATACACAATTAATGGAAAGAATGAATCGATAGTTAATTCAGGGAAATAACTAATAAAAATGTAAATTAATCAATACTTGTTTTTTGAGATTCAAAAATAATTTTATGATTCTGCTTAATGTTTTGGGGATTAAAAGAAGTGTCCATTGAACATGTGCATATTTTTTTTTTTGAGAAAGTATTATAATTAAGATATTCATTTTTTTAAATTAACTTTACATACAATATTCAGATGTTTGTTTTTAAACAAATAAATACATACTTAGCATTGTGTATACTTACATTAGAGTTTTATTCATAGGAAATTGTATAAGTAAATGCTGCAGGATTGATAGATACATGTATGGAATCATTGCATACTTTCTTGGCTCTTATTTATGTCAGATCATTTATGATTTAGTTTTAATATAATGATTTATTTGTGCTACAAAAATATTTTATGACGATTGGATGATTGATTGAAAGTTTTAAAGTAATGTACACACATTTGCACAATTACATTTATTATAGTAACTGAGAATCTTTTACTGTTATAATTTTAATGTAGCATTTCATTAAATGTGTAATTTACACGTTTTAGCACTTCAAGAAAGATTTTTTGAATGCATCTTTAAATATTTATTTTAAATCAACAATATTGAAGAGCATACTTCATATTTTGAGTTAATTCGAAAGAAGTAATCTGATACTGCTATATTGTATTATGTGATTTGGTCAAATGATTTTCCCAATGTTAAAAAAGTATCTACTTAATGCATTCTTCATTAGCATTATTATTATTATCAAGATTGTACTAAGAGAATATTACCCCCCCCCCTTTTTTTTTGAAACCACTATAAATCAAAACTGATGATAACATAATTCATTTCACAAATTTTTTTAAATGTGATTTGGTATTTGTGACTTGTTTTTGTATTTGTTTTATTCTTAGAGAAACTTGTCACCATGATAAGAGATTTTATACAATATTGTCATTCAGTGATATTGTTATTAGTTGGATCTGCAGACACAGCAGATTGTTTTGGTAAATCATCAGCACTTCATCTTGATTTTTAATAGCTGTGCACATAATATGAAGCAAACTGGCTTGTTTTTGAAATACTATATCTATATAGACTATTAATAAATAATATGGCAATCGATTTCAAAAAATTACTGCACCCGATGCTCTGCACTGAAAGCCTGGCTTAGCAATCTTTTGAAGATTATTACTGTATATTTAATTGTCCATACACTTGTATAATATTTGTTTACATTTTACTATACTTTAAAAATTGTATTTATACATAAATTAATATATATATTCACAAATAGATGTAACACTTTATCATGGTTTAAAGGTAAATTTAAAATTAGCTATAGGAAAAATTTCATACATTCACAATATCACACATTAGATGTGATTAAACCTGATGACTTTGTATGGTTATAGATATTTTTTGAAGAAACTATGGCAGTTTTTTTTTTGCCAAGTAGAATGATAGTTTAAGATGTATCTTATAGTGATTTATGCTAAAGTTCCTGAACCAATTCATAGTTGAAGAAATAGAATTAGCCAGTTAAATGAAACTATTGTTTTATGTCTTTTTGATCTCCTGAATGATCCTAAGCAATAAATTGTAAAATTACTTTTTTTATGCTGAGATTGAATGCCATTCAGTAATATTCATTATTAGTAATATTAATGTTAATATCTATCCTTTAATTTTTTTATCTTTGGTGAGAGGATCCTACTATTTCAAAAGTTTTTGCTAGCATAATTATTTATAGCCTTCATCTCTGTCTTAGAACTTGCAAAGTGATATTTTTTTGATATACATTTACATTTAACTAATTCTGTTTTTAAACTTTGTCTAGATAAAATCTTATAATTCAACTTTTATCCCCTTCTATATTTTTGATCTAGTTGAAGTCTAATTGAAAGTGCATCCATATGTATTCCTAATGACAATAAATTATTTTAGAATTTACAAATAATTTTAACAAAAAATTAAACATTTTAGGTTTATTTGAAACAGAGCGCTTCTCTTCTTCCCCCTCTCCCCCCCCCCCCCCCCCCCTCCTTTTTACCCCCATCTCGTTGTGTGTGAACATTATAACCCCCTTTACCCCACTAATAACCCAAAAAAAAAAAAAAAATATTATTAAAAAACCAAAAAAAAATTTTTTTTAAACTAAAAAAAAAGGAAAAAAAAAAAAAAAACCCCCAAAAAAGGGAAACCTTATAGGAAAGGGGAAAACAAAGACCTCCCTCAACCCCCCCCCCCTCCCTTTACACCCCCCCCTTACTTTATATTCTTACCCCCGCACCCAACCCCCACGGGCCCCCACCCAGGCACCCCACACCCCCCCCCCCCCCACCAAAAGATATGTTAACATTAAAATTGGATCAGCTGTCTTCTTAATTTGTTTTTTTTTTTTTACACATAAAACTAAAAAGTAGAAAACAAATGTAACAAATTTTTCAAGACTTGCTTTAATTCACATAATTATAACTTGCTCTATATTTTTGATATTTCTATCTCATTTTCCATGTATTTTTCAATTTCTGATATATCCCTGATAACAATTTTTTTATATGCAACATTGTTGCTAGTGGCACTCCTTGTAATGTAAATCTGAATGATTCATTGAAAACTGGATCAACTGATTTAATTTTTTATGGGTTTTTTTTTCCCCCATGTATAAAACTAAAGAATAGAAAACAACAAATATAAACAATTTTTTAAAAGAAATGTTTTTAGTCACTTAAATGTACTTAAAAATAAATTTTCTTCAGCTTTTACAAATAAAACTGTGGGTGCTCATGCTTAGAAAAATTATTTGTTATATTTTACATAAATAGAAATTAAATATTTTTTTTCCATAGACATAGTAACAAAATGACAGAAAATGTTAAGCTAAAAATTGTGATTCCTGCTTGATTAAAAACTATAAAAATTGATAGAAAGTGGAATTAAGATTACTTCTAAACATGAGCATCTCAATACTTTTATTTGTAAAAGCTGAAGAAAATTTATTTTTTTAGTGCATTTATGTGAATAAAAATATTTCTTTATTTTGTTTTTTTTAAGTGGAAATTGAATCAGGAACTTATTTATTATCAAAGAATCTAGAGACTTAATTCATAAAGAAGAAATGTATTGTAAAGAACTACTGAGATCTTGGAATAAATTATGCTAATATTTTGGTAACTAAAGTCAAGCTATCACCTATCATATGGTCGTAGTATTCCATTGCCTAGTTAAATCAACTTGCCTGAAACCATATTAAGACAATATAGTGTATTTTAAATAGAATATAATGTTGTAAATGTTTGAACTTTTTTATAGCTTCCAAATGTTTTCACTTATGTTTTTAGAGAAAGTTTTTTCTTAATCAGTATGTTAATATATATATTTTCTGCAGCATCTCAGTGGCTTTTTAAAATGAGACGAAAAAAAATTACTTTAAGGTTCGGTATAATTATTCATTTTTTTTTGTATCTGAGAGAATCGGAAAGTAAACCACTTTTCCTCATTTTGTTTATTAGAATATTTTAATGTGTTTTAAATCAAATTACTTTCTGTGGGATGTTTTTTTTGTATGAAATTATTTGCTCCTGTTGCCCTTTTTTCTTTTCACAATTATTGATTTAAATGTGTGAATGTTTCATATTATTATGGTAATTCTATATATTTGTTTTTACTCAGAAATGAGATGTTTTAATGGTTATTATGATGGAACAAAAATTCTCATTCAATTCCAAATTGGAGAAATAGGGGGAAATAAATTGTGGCTTGGACTTTTGAAACCGAATCTATATAAAGCATTTCTTGAGAGAATTTTATCATTAATAACATATTATAAAGTCTCTTAAGCTGAAAAATGTCAAAGCTGTATATTGTAATAATAATCATATGATTTGTTGCTTGGAAGGTCTTGTGACATTCAAACACCAAATTGATGGATTTAACAATACAATTCTATCCAAATGAAATTATTTTCATTTTTATTTTTCTCAATAAAGAAGTGATCCATGAAATAATCACTCTTCACTCTTCTGTTTTTGTTTTAAATCCACGGTGTAATGCCATAATTAATTATTCAGGAGAATATGAGCTATAAAAACATATGTTACTGTTGAATAACATTAAGCAAGACTTAGTATTGTAAAATAATGAATTACCATAATGACTTTAATAGTTATTCTACTAAAATTCCAAAAGTATAGTTTCTGAAATAGTTTGTTTAATAAATGTTTTAATCAATAGTTATATCTATAAAGGTAAGTTATCAGTTTTTCATCTCTCTCATTTTTTAATCCCAAATTGTATTCTCCAACACCTTTTGTCACCTGCCCTATGCCAGCATTTTAATCTCCTCATTAAAATATCCATATCACAATTCCTATCTGACATATATAAAACTCGTTTGTTCTTGGATCTCAAACAGTAATTTTACTAATTTATATCTATTTTTATCTATAGAATATGTCTTGAATACCTTATTATTTTTCATGATCAATCCACCTGTCTCGCAAAGTGCTACAATATTTAATCTTTTCTTTATCACAGTCTTTTAGTCCAATTTTAAAAATATGTAAAGTGCAGTTTAATATCAATATATTTGCATTTATATTTTTATCTAAATAACAAATGTATATGTATGTATTTATCAGTTTATGTTTATATATAAAATATATATACACATACAAACATAATGTACTCGATATTTAAAAAAAAAAACAGTAAAGAGAAAATAAATATTAAACACATATTCTAACAAAAATTTTTCTTCCATTGAGTATCAGCAAAGTAAAAAATAAACTAGTTGCTGACATTTGATGAGGGCTTTATTGATTTTACTTGTGTGTATTAGCTTCCTCTTAAGAGTAATTAAATATCTGTTTTTATGCTGTTGATTGGATGGTTATGGGCTATTATCTGAAAAAAAAAGTCCTGCCTGTTTGAAAAAAATAATAATAGATTATCTGGATTTGATATAACACACAACAAAAACCTTTGTACTCATCATTTATATAATCTAACAAATGAATTGTGTATATGTACCCATGGAAAATCATATCCATTGCATCATAATGTCACAAGTGTATGTAGTAGGTAATTTAGAGATTGAATTTCATGAAATTAGCATTATAAGTATGCATTTTTGTGATATGTATCATATTATAGAAATGACTCAGTAAAGTTTCTAATTATGCAGAAAGTATTTAAACAAAAATCTTTTATTTTTATACGTCTTGAAATATTAGTAATTTCAATAACATATAAATAACTTACTACTGCCTTGTATATGTAATGTTTAATATTATAATCAAATCACAAAACATTCTTATTCCAAATATGTTACTAAGAATTATTTTTGTAGACAGTTTCATAATGAGACATTTTAATAAACTTGCAAATATTTTAGTTTTTATTTATCACTGCCCATTCATTCAGTCTGACAAAAGAAGAATTCCTGACTGTCAACCATATGAATTGTAAATAATTGAATATTGATATCCAAAAAAGCTGTAACTTATTATTAGCAGCAATCTAGAAATAAGTTTTAGCCTTTTCAGATGTCAATGTTCATTTATTTACAATACATATGGTTGAAGATCAGATAAAAAATAATTCTCTTTTTATCAGAATGAAAAGTAAACTTATTTGCAAGTTTATTAAAATGTTGAGGCTGCCTGCAAAAATAATTCTTAGTAATATATTTGGAATAGGAATGCTCTGCGTTATGATTATGTCTTAAAATAGTATTATTTTATAAAAATTGTTCAATTTTTTGAAATTTTAACATGTAGCAACTATTTGATATTTTATGTTATTTGTTTCTTAATGGAAATCAAGACATAGTTCTTTCTGTGAATTTAGCACTTTTTATATATGAAAGTTATTTTAATAAGAGCTTTTTAAGAAAAGAATACATAGATAAAAAATTATCATCTGATAAATTGTCCAGGTAATAAAGATCAAAATTTAGTTTACTTAAAAGAAAGTAAGCATTTTCTCAAAATGTCATATTGTATTTGAACATCCTAAATAGAGCATTCCAATTAAAATGAGCTGAAGTGGGTTTTTTTTTTTAAAATTATATTAATTCTCTCAAAATCGATTTAAGAATTTTCACATCTGAGTCTGCCACTTTGCCATTATGCTAAATCATGCAAGAAGTTTAGAAGAGAGAAGATATATTAGTCATTGTTATTATTAGGTAGAGAGTTTTTAGTGTGTTGAATGGGAAAAGAAAGTTGAAGAGAATTTCTAATAAAATGTTTATGAACATGAATAGTTTATTTAGTAAAGCTATTGAGAAAGATTAAATTGAGTAGGATCTTTATTTTTAGAAGCAGTAAGGATTTTAAAAAATGTTAGGAATAACAATGATTTTTAAAACAGGCAAAACTTTCTATACATATCGCCACTCAGTTCAAGCCAAGTAACCAATGGATGCCAGAAGGCTTGTGCATAAAATCCCCATCTAGTGCCTACTCATCCAGTATCCCAGACTAGTTTCTGGCTTGTGGCCTTCGTCAGTGAAGTGTCTTGGATCAGAGAGCACTGCACCTAGATCTTAGGATCTAATGCAACCCTCCAGCAGTCACCTTTTATTTCTACTTTTTGGTGTCTTTTATCTATTTTTATAGTCAAATAGAGTTAAAAGGTGGCTGCTGGAGGGTTGCATTAGATCCTAAGGATCTAGGTGCAGTGCTCTCAGATCCAAGGCTCCTCACTGATGAAGGCCACAAACCAGAAACTAGTCTGGGGATATTGGATGAGGAGGCACTAGATGGGGATTTTATGCACAAGCTTTCTGGCATCCATTGATTACTCGGCTTGCACTGAGTGACAATATGTATAGAGAGTTTTGCCTGTTTTAATAACAATTATAAGCAAGCATAAGAGATGGTGATCATGTGATGTTTGTTGGAATAACAGTGATCTTGCTAGTATTTATAGAAGGAACAACAATCAATAAGTGAGTGACAAGTAGAAAGTGATTGTAACAAAATAAGAATTGAATCATTAATTTAGTTGAAATGCCATGTTTTAGATAGTTAAACAATGTAAAGGGAAAGGGCTCATTAAAATTATGGTGCAGTTTTAAATTTGGGATGATAGAATAAGTTGTTTTGGGAAATCCAGGCAATATCAAACTAGCAATAGTATGTTGTTACTAGTTATTCTATCTCTTGTTAGGCAGAGAAATTATCATATTTACATTTAAAAAATATACTGTACTACAAATAGAAGAATTGAATGATCAAAAACAAAAAGGGTTTATTATAATAACTAAATACTGCACTTTTAAATTTTATTAATAGAAAAGAACAATACTTTTGTTACCAAATAAATTTAGAAATGTTTTTTGTTTTGTAGAAGTTGATTCTTAACTGGTTTCTACAATAATTAGGTTTAAAACAGGCAAAACTCTCCATACAGTAGTGCCACTCAAGTAATCAATGGATGCCAGAAGGATTGTGCATAAACCTATCTAGGGCCTACTCAACCAATATCCCCAGACTAGTTTCTGGCTTGGTGGTCTTAGTCATTGAGAAGCCTTGGATCTGAGAACACTGCACCTGGCTTGTGCATAAAATTTCTTTCTAGTGCCTACTCATCCAAAATCCAGACTAGTTTCTGGCTTGTGGTCTTCGTCAGTGATCCAAAGCTGATCACTGATAACAGCCACAAGCCAGAAACTAGTCTGGGAATATTGCATGAGTAGGCACTAGATAGAGATTTTATGCACAAGTCTTCTGGCATCCATTGATTACTCTAAGTAAGCATAAGAAATGGTGATCATGTGATGTTTAGTTGTTTAATAATTAAGTTTAGAAATACCAACACAACATCACTTAATCTGTTCATATTTGTAAATTTACAAGTATAAAATGTGAACAGTTTGGTGATGTTTGACAATATTGGTTGATTAGTTTATGCTGAATGCTAATTTAATTTGAGAAGTTGTGTCAGTGGGTGTGCAGTACTGATATCTATTAACATTACAAAGGAAATATTTTATGTATTTAATTACTTGCAGTTACATTATTTTTTTTATTTACACTTTTCAAATATATGTAAATGTTCTCTTCCCAAAAGCAGATTAAATAACAGCTTTAGCGACTATGATCAAGAAATAATACTTGATCATTATTATATGCCATTCTCTTAACATGATTTATTTTAGCATTTCAATTTTGGAGCTACAGTATAATGTTAATGTACTCCATATCATTTATTTGCAGATAATTTTTCTTCTACAGCTGTTACCAGTTAATTCAAACTAACAATTAAGCTATCAAAAAAAAAGCAATAGTATTAAATCATCATTTTAATTGATGATATATTTTCATTACTTTATATTGATATTTCTTTATGACTTTTTTCCAAGAGGTATATACATCTTAATCATATTCTATTACTTCCAAACTCAGTAAATATGGGTACTTATATTGTTCAAATTATTACTCGAAATAAAACTATTGCTTTTTAATTAAAATTTTATTTAAAATTGCAGTGAAAAATTAAAGTTATTAGAACTTGGTATGAAGTTATAGAGCAGAGATTTAATTAAAAAATAGTGATGTGCAATGGAAACTGAATAATTTTGAGAAACTTGCTGATCAGTTAGTCGATATGTTGAATATAGGTTTTCTTTGTCTTGTGTTTTAGCTGATGGAGTTAAAATACAAGAGAACAAACAGTAGCTTAAAACAATTGGTCTGTGTTTACTGTTGTTTAATATACTTCATCTCACCTGCTTTAGGGAATATATTACAATAATCTATTCTATTATAGGAAAATAAAGAAATAAATATTCTTAGTTACACAAAATATAAATACAACTCTTGTGGTTTTCTTGATAACTCTTCAGCAATATAAAAAAAATGAATGTGAATGTCAACAAAGCACATCTATATTATTGGACCAGAAATATTAAAAAGTTTTAGCTGATTTTTATTCCATAACTAAATATTATATTAAACAATAATTGGGGTATTATTTCCAAAATTTGGAATAATAATAAATAATTAAATAATCATGATATCAAATCCTTAGATATTTCTGAAAATCCTGTATATTAATCTAAAGATACTACTTTGCTTTAAAGATACACATAGATAACTAAACTATAATAGCTCAATTTGTCATTGAAATGTAATTATAAATCTACATCTGTTAATTAATTAAAATTTTATTTTATTTATGATTTAATCATGTAATAAATAATTGTATTTTTTTTTCATTGTTTATTTAATAAGGGAATAGCAATCATGAGGTAACCTTAAATTCTATTAAAAAATGAAATCTATCTATGGTAAGGACTTTACTTTAGTTTTTATTTTAATATAGCTAATATCAATATGCTGTTCTGATTATACCTTTAAATTTAAGAGAGATCAGCATATTCTGAATATATGAAAATCTTTTAAATTTAAATTGAATATACAAATACAAATGTATGTACCATAAGATAATATAAATGATCATTAATATTGGATGTATCCCCTTTCTATCACTTATAATTCCATATAAAAATTTTGTAGCAATAATCTATACAATTAAGTTTTACATCAAATATTAAAAATACATAAAATGTTAAAATTGATAGAAAAGGAAATAAAATTAAAATGTACATTAAACTTTATGATAATATTCCTTAAAGTTCGAAATATTAGAAAATAAAATGAAATTACCAGAGTTCTTTCCATGTTTTTAATGAAAAATCATACATTTTCTAGATATAGATTCAAAGCATCTTCCTTCAAGCTATAATCAATTATGAAAATGGTATCATAATAGATCATCTTTGAAATTTAGAACTTGTTTCTAACAAATGATTACTAGATAGCTCGCATGCCAACGGAGAAAGTGTAGTATCCTAATTTATATTTTAAATAAGTAGAAATCAGATATTTAATTTTCATTTTGATGGGTTTTCTAATGTTTTATTATTTAATATACTTATGAATTGATAATGCATATTAGCTTGAGCAAGTCTATTCAACATTATTTTTGAAATAAAAACAACCCTAGTAAAAGTGAGTCAATGGTTTAGAAGAGAGATCTTTTTGGATTAATTATTTAGCCATAATACTTGAAGCTATGGTGCTATCTTATTTTCTATTTCTTTGCAATTTATGCTATTTTTTTGTTTGAAATGTTAATTTATTATTGGTCTTTTTTAAACCATCTATTGTCTTTTGCACAACAGATACAGGACTTTATAAGACTGACATTAAAAAGAATTTTTTCTCTTATAGTATTAGTAATAAAAAAACCCTCAATCAATTAATTAATTAAAAAAGAGATTTAGTGCATTTTAAATAATTAAAATATATAAATAAAATAAAATATACTAAATCAGCTCTTGGCTATCAAATATCAGATAAAGTATTTCTGTTTTTAATTTTAAATTTAATTAACATTTTCTCTCTTTTAGGATTTTATCTCTTATCTAAATATTTATAGTTTAACCATCATCTAGAGTTAATTGTAAAATGTCTTTAGAAAAATTCAATGTTTATTTACACTTAAAATACTGTCAACTGAAATAGCTCACAGATTACATAACACAATGTTTCAAATGCTATTATTTTTCTTACTTCTTTAGTTGTTGCTAGCCTGACTAATGACAGTACTGATATGGGAACCAAACTTGGCTTCTTTTGTTTATAAATATTGAATTTAAGATCACAAACTGAGGCTATTCTGTATAGTCAGTTAAAGTGTCACCTTAAATTCAGTTTTCATGAATCTAATATTACCATTTACTATTTTTATGTTAGTATTGTCACTGGTCAAACCAGCAAAATATAAAGATAGGAAAATAATACTGCTCAAAACATTGTATTATATACTGTCTTTTGTGCTGTTGCTAACTGTTGAATGTATTTGAAGTTTAACAAAGTTTGAACTGTTCTAAGGACATTTAACAGTTAATTTTAGATAATGGAAATAATCCAGTATATATTTACAAGTGAAATGCCACCATCATAAACTTTTAGACAAACATAAAATATTAACTTACTTAACTTAGTTATAACTGAAACACGTAGGCTTATTATATACCTGTGTCTGTATATGTAATATATAGGGTATATGAGCACAGACTTTCACACAATCCACCATTCTCCACACTATGGATGGACGGTTGAAGAGTTGGAGTGTGTAGATTGAAGCCTGTTCATTAAAGTATGAGGCTTGGCTATCTTAATATATATCTGAGCATTTATAGTATATATGTGTAGAGATGGTAATCTGGACCAACCGATGATTGCTGGTTTAGCATGAAATACGTATATTGGTGATTATTTATTTTTTCAACATATATGTGTTCAAGTGTATCAGTGTTATGAGATAGTGTGGAGAATGGTGGATTGTGTGAAATTCTGTGCTCATATACCCTATATATTAACTTAGTTATATAAAATGTGAATTTTATTTTTTTTAAAAATATTCTTAAAAAAAAAGAAATGTTGAGAAATTATACATATTTGATTTAATATCTATCTATTTAGAAGTGTTATTAATTTTCCAATTCTTTTATTCATTAATAGCTTTACTTATTCTTTTTTTTTTAATATCCATTCTTTTTTCCATAAAATTGTTATTTGAATGAACATATTGTCATATATATGTATGTGTTGTATTTTTTCTTGGTATTAATTAATAATAATTTATACATGTAAATGTATAGACTACTATTAATTTTTTTTTTTTTTACTCTGTTAATCTGTCTCTGTTCTTTGTTTAAATCCTTATTGTTTTTGTGATCAAGCCATTTAACTATCAAAGTTTAAGATGTTGTAAATTATTTTTCAAATTAGTAAATTTCTGTAAACAATTTATAAGAAATTTTAAGTATTGATAATTTCAACATTAACAGTTTGGAAATTTCTATAGATAGAGCTATAAGATAATTATCAAATCTGAAAAAGATTATTTCCAAAAGTTCTACAAGCCTGATATAGTCTTGAGATTTTTTTCCCCTCTTCCTTATGAGTAATAGTTTTAGATTGTTAAGAAAGGTGTTAGTAAAGAAGTTAGACATTTTATATATAAACTATTATTTAAATAATAATAAAATGAAAATTTTTTTCAAAGCACTTTAAAGGTTTTAATCATGATCAAATTTATTAAAATGTTAGACTTTCTATTGATAATAAATAAGAGAAAAATAAATTATTTTCATTCAAATTAACAAAAAAATAATTAATGATTGGAAATGGACTTTTTTGAAGAATATGAATACAGATTTGATCTTTTCATTTGTTAAAAACGTTGCCTATTGTAGATTTTCTAAAGCAGCTTTGATAAATGTATACTGCCTAATTTTTAAGAGTGAGGTTCAATTGATTACTCTCTTAAACAAAAACCAAACAATTTTTTAATAGCTTATGGTCAGATTTATTTAAGAATCATCTAATAACAGTATTAATCTCTTAAATTTAATGTATAAATTTATATTTGTCTTCATCATTTATTCAATATAAGACTTCACTAGTGATCATCCTGCAAGGTTTTTGAGTTTATATTTATTTTTATTTATGCTTTCATCATTATCTTTTGAGTTTGTTGCTTGTTAATTTATCCATTAAATTAAATGAGCATGCCAGATTATATTTCTTCCACTAATATAATCATTAGTTGTTATATGGCTTATATTTGAGTTCCATATTTCTATGTTGTTGTCATTTTTATTATGAATTTGGGTATATAAAGTTATGAAAAAAGGAAACTAGAAGAGAAATAAATTATTAAATACATTTAATCTTTAATAAATAATAAAAAATAATTATGATATACAAATTTTTTTTTCTCTGGGGATATTTCACATATCACTTCTGGCAGTCTTTTTTTTTGATTTTGTTTTTATTGCCAATGTTAGTTATATCTTTATTATTAGCAGCACTACTGTATATTACAATGATTTAAAGTTTTCTTTATTATTTGGCTAGTGGTGGTTTCAAAAATAACATATGCATGATTATTTAGCCTTAAATTTTATTCAAAATTTTTTTTTTCTCTCTATAACAGGAATTGGTCTAATTTTTATCAAGATGTTTTACAATTGAACTAGAAGCATGATTACGACTTTTTCCTCTCAACTCAAAAGCTGTTGAGCAACAGTTTTCTCAGTTATTGATAGATTCTTTTATTCAAGAATTTTTTTCATGAACCATTCTTCCAATTTTCCATCAATTTAGCTGTTGAACTTCTAATGATATGACATCACTCTTTTCATTATTTTCTGTAGTACCTGATTTTCTTCCATTATCCTAATTGTATTTCCATTTTTCCAATCAGGGTTACCATAAATTTTGCATCAGGGGATGATGATAAATCAATTCTAAATCATATCTTTTTAATACCTGAAAACGGTACAATATTTTTGACACCTTCATCTAATAATTATTTACTTGGGAGGTCATGAGAGTTAAGCACCAGAAGTGGCACATTAAGCTCCTATTTCACTAAATCATCACAGCACATCATATTTATTGGTTAAAAAATATTTTTAATAAAAATAAATATGAATCTTGGAATAGGCTAATTTTCTCAAGATGCAGCATAAAATAAAATCATGCAAGAAATTGTGATTTTGTCTTAATAATGAAATCAATAACTTTATTATTCTGTTATTTTCCAAAACTGTTTTATGAATATCCATAGCAACATAGTTCATGTAAAAATAATAGCCTTTGGTAAACAGTTCTAAAATTCATGCAAACATTTCTTTAAAATAACATCATAATTATTGAAATTTTATTTGCTTCACATTTGATCTGTATTATTATTATTTTATAATTATGAATATTTTAAACTGATTTTTTTTTTTAAAGAAAAAAACTAATTAAAACCAAATATACAATTATGTACCATATTTAAATAACTTTTTTTTCCTATCAAAAATTATTCATTGTGTATTTATTTCATTTGAATAAAATGTTTTTTTAATTAAAATCCATTTATTGCATTACCTTTTCCTCTCTTCATATATTTTTAAATCTTTTAATAAAACTGTTTATACATTTGCTGGAAATCAAATTATAGTAAAATGTCTACAAAACTGAGGAAATTTGATTATAAATCATTTTTTAATTTTGATTTAAAATGAATTTTATACATTTTGTGATATTAAAAATAATTGTGCATTTATATTTTCAGGCAAAGTTTATGCCTCTTGGAGGAGATTGTCATATTGTAAGTTGTGCAAGAGATGGTCAGGTACGTGTAGGCGAATTATCTGCTACTGGAGTATGTAAAGGCACTAAACGTTTAGCTCAACATAAAGGAGCTGCTCATAAAGTAAGATTTGTATATACATTTTTGAATTGCATTTATTTATATTTTTTTGATCATGTTTTAGATGTTTATGCACTCACTTGTACATATACAAACATTGGAGACCATTATCTTTAAATTGAATGATTTGTTATTGACTAAATGTTGTTTTATTTTAAAAATAAGAATGTCACAATTGCTTATATTATTATGTTTATAAAACTCATTGATTTTAATTTATATATTGTAATAGTATGTAGTGTGAAGGAATTGAGAAAAGATGTTCAAATCATATGTTAGTTGCACCATTTTGGTGTGGAATGTATTTAAACAAGAAAAGTAATTTAATGCCTTACTTCAAAGATATTTATTGACAAACAGGAATGATTAATCATTAGAGGCATAAATAATATAATAATGATGATTTGGATTTATTATGAGTGCCAGCTATAGCTTTATAAGTATAGCATCACCATCATCACACAACCAATCTGTGTACTCTCTTCACACATTCGTTATTTCTCATCTTGCTAGTTGCTTCTCGGCCATAATATATGTAACTAATAGGTATCTACTTATCTCGCATACCAAATAGTAATGTTTAATATAGTATACTAACTTTAATGATGCATAGAAAAGAAAGTCGTCAATCACTTTAAATGTTAACAAAGCACAAAATTATTTTAATAAAATAAAATAATAGTGAATATTAACAAGGGTTTGAATATAGCATAATTGAGCACTTTATTGTATAAATATATATATATATTAAAATGCAAAACTCTAATAATAAAATATATACATTAATAATAATAATAAATATTTACAATATAATTTTTTACTTAAAACTATAGATAAAATTAGGTAGTAGTAATAATAGAATGCTTTATAAATCTAATATTAATTAAACAAATTTATTAATGAATTAAACAAAAATAAAATTCTCACCCAGGCACCTTTGGTTTTCAACTTTTTTTGACTTTAGAAAAAATAAACAAACATGCATATAGTTTTACCACGTACTTTTGAAGAGTTAAGTGAAAAAATTCTACTTTTTTCCATGCGCATACACAGGAGATTATTTTTGGATTACTTTGGTATATTCTATTCAGTATTGCCGCAGACAGTTCAGTTTTGTTGTCTTCTTTGAACAGTTGTCTTTATTCTTTATAGGATACTGCGCTAAGCGTAAATAAATATTAATAAATATAGCTTTTCTAACAAGCATAAAAGAGCATAATTTTTGGTATAATACTTTTTTTTTGAAATGTAAAACTAATTGCAGCTTTGGTCATTACTTAAATTCTGATTATCCAATATAAAAATTCAGTTTTTGCAGTCCTCTTCGAATTTTACTATTTTGAATTTATATTCTTACTTTATATAATTTTCAGTTTTATACATAATATTAAATATAAATATCTGCTATTTATCAGTCAAGTCTAAATGAAAAAAGACATTTACAGTTAATACTAGTCTTTTGGCAGGTTCAACTGGTTTTTTCCTTTTGCTTGTTTGATTAGCTATTTGTCATGGTTTTCAGTGGTGTAGATTTAATTGGCAACTATTGCTGTAATTTTGCGATCAATAACTGCATTGTGCAGTGATATTGCTTATTTTTCTTTTACTTGCTCGATTCACTATTTGTCATGGTTTTCATTGGTATAGATTTCATAGGCAACTGCTTTCTTCCAAAAGAGTTTAGCTGATCTTTTTTGAAATTGCTGTCTAAATACTTTTCTCAATATATGACACAATAAAATCTTATAGCAAATACCTGGTTTTAAAAAATTAGTTAATTTTACTACACTTGGCCATTTACAACCTATTAAGTCAATTATCATTTATTAATTTATAAATGTAAAAACATAAATTTATAAACAAGATAACTACTACAAAGCAAAATATAACTGAATTTTTACCTTTTATTCTTTTCAGTTTTAAATATAATGTTATTTAACACTTACTTTAATAAAGAAACTGCTCATTTATGTTGTAGGGTCCCTCAAGTTTACTTAATCTTTATTTTGAAATTATTTTGTGTGTTTTGTCTATGTTCATTTCTACTTTTATTTTTAAATTTTAAATATATATGTGCATATTCTACAATGTGTACCATGAGACCAATCTGTTTCAATATATATATTATATGGTTAGCTTCTTGGCATAGTGTTTAGTACAGCTGCTTGCAATGTCTGTGATTTGGAGTTTGAATCTAAGCCAGTTGAAACTTTTTTTGGTCGCTTGAATATCATATAATCTTCTGATATAATATTAAATATTTTAAATTTTATTTCATAATATTAATTTGAGATAATATATTCTTAAACCATAAGAGAAATTTTAAGAATCCATAGATTATCTTATGATCAAAGATATGTTTATTATTTTAAAATATAATTGCACCAGAACTTTATTAAAGTTTAAAATATAGATTTAAAAAAAGAGATGTTAGAATAAATTGAATTAAAGAATGACAAATATTTACCAATGGTATAAAAATGTTATTGAGTATAGTAGGTATTGCCTAGATCTTAAGCATGTCTTTAATATCTATTTATTGCTTAAATATATATACATTAGAAACCAGTCAACACTTAGACATTCCCAATATAGATAACAATCAAGAATCTCAAACTGTTGTCAAGGTAACTTTTTAGCAATAAAGGTTAAATAATTGTTAAAAGATTTTTATTGTTAAAAGGAGGTTGCCTTGACAACAGTTTGAGATTGTTAATGTTACCTATATTGGGATTGTGTAAGTGTTGACTGGTTTCTAATGGTTAGTTATAAAAACCCATTTAGCCTTGAGCATTATTACATTTATATATATATTGTAAATATTATATCAATTTATTTAGTTGGCTCTAGAGAATGATTCCCCGCAAATGTTTCTGAGTTGCGGAGAAGATGCTGTAGTATATGAAGTTGATTTACGAGAAGAAAAAGCTAATAAGTAAGTTACTCGTTTTTTTAAATTATTATTATTAAATTGACGTATTTAATTCAAATGTAAATTCTAAAATATATATTTCAAGCTTTTTCTAATTGCATTGCTTTTTAGTTATTATATATATTTATTGCTCATTAACATGTAAATAATATCTTATGATTGAATTTTATTTAAAACTAATATTATATGATTTTAATTTTTAAGATCCTTTTTCAGTGATATTTATCTTCTTCAGTGTATACTATATGAATATATTAATATACATTGTACATAATGATATCTAGACTGCCATCCGAATTGCTGTTTCTTTTTTATAACTATTTAAATATTATATACATTCAATAAAATTATGATATTACTATTCATGCTTTGGGATAATTTGTAGCACCCCCCCCCCAAAAAAAAAAACCCCAAGATATAGATGTTATTATTAACTCTGTTATGTAATACAATGTCTGTGCTAAAGTTCTAAGTGATTTATTTAAGTTTTTTTTTTTTAATTTTATGTTTCACTATCCTAAAATAATAAAGGTAAAATAAGTTAGAATTTTATCGATATTATATATAGTAATATATCTCGCAGTTAATTTTTTTTTTTGTATTGCTTCATTACTTTAGTATTTTTTATTTTGTTTCCATCAATATTTCTGATTTTGATAATTAATAGCAGATTCTTAAGATAAAAGCATGAAGCTGGGAGAGAGTTTTAAGTATATTATGCCCAATGATTAATTAAAATTAACAATAAAAAAATAGATTATGTTATTAAAAAGTATCCATTATATATCTAATCTGCTTTCATGGAAAAATCTAAGTTAAAAGATTAAAAAGAAAGAAGACACTTAGAAATCATTATTTAAGGAAAAAAAAAAAAATGTTTCATTTTTGTTATTATTCATATAAGTCAAATCAACACTAAAAGTAAATAGTTTCTTAGTTATCAGCATTTTGTTTAACTTTTTTATCAGGTTCAGTATAATTAAACATTTACTGTGGATAGATATTAACATTCATTCATCTACATGCATTCTAGTTTTTATTACAATTCATTAAAAGGCTATTGAATGTGCCTTATAAATAAATCAAATACTATATATATGGAGTTTCTATTTACATCTCCCCAATTTTTTTCCAGGTAAAAAGTACTACTGAAAATACCTCTACTTATGTTATCTTAAATTTCATTTGACTATTTTGCAGTTAATAATTATTACTACAAAAAGTAACTAATAATAAGTTTGTTACTTGAATGGGAAGCTAATATTTGAACATCAGATTGATAGCTGAGCTGAACAATTTTTTTTCTGTTAATGAAACTGGCAGTTTTTCTCTATTTTTTACTCTTATCACTGCACTTCTGTATCTGGACTAAAGAAAAGCTACAAATGACATTAATTAGAATGAATAGAAGCTGTAGATGATTACTATATCAATTTACTTTGATTGACAGAATCCTCAACAAATAACAAGACAAAATGTTCTTTTTAGTCCATTTCCAGTTTCGACAATTTAACAGAACACCCTTAAATCACTTTTTATCACTGTTGTCTTTGCAAGAGATCTAAGCCACTGTAAAATTACCATTTATATTTGCTGTCTCATATGTGGATTACCCCAAAAAAAACCTGGAATTTTGTAATAAAAATTGTATATTTAATTTTAGATGTTACAAATTGAATCTCCTTCAAAGTATTGTCCATTTGATGCAATGCACCAGTCTAAATGGGTTTTCCATTTTTCAAAGCACTCCTGAAACTTGCAAAGTGATGTCTTTTCATCCAAGTCTGCAAATTTTTTTTTTTTTTAAGCATTTTTTCATTTGGAGAAATAAAGTTGCACAGAGTGAGATCGGGTGGATATGGTTATGTTTGATTAAAAATTGTTTTACACTCAAGACTTTATGCGCTGGTGAGTTGTCATGGCAAATATTGTATTCCCTACCTTGTCACAAATTGGGACATTTTTGTTTTACCACATCATACAAATGTTTCAGAACTTATAAATAAAATGTCTGACCATTACAAATTAACACTGTGTGAATAATGCTGTTTGTGTCAAAAAAAAAAATCAGCATTGTCTTGATATTGGACTTCACTTAGTGCACTTTTTTGGGACTTGGTGAATTTGGACACCTCCATTAAACTATTTGCAAACTTGTGTTTTCTCCAGAACAGCTTGCTTGTAAGCTGTTTCATACATTATAACCATTTACGTGGTGCTTTTGTATTGTTTCAACTTTTTATTTATTGCAAAAATTGACAAATAAGCAAGACACATATACAAAAAAATTTACTATGTAGCATCACAACTTTACTTGGTGATGCCATTAGGAAGAATGATGGAGGGGAACCCCACAAGAGGCATCTAGCTGCAGAAGCATGTACAATCACTCAATAGAGAATAATTCAGGGGTTTTCTTGAATATTCCCATGAATATACACAATATTTACGATGAGTTAGCAAATCTGAAAAATATTTAAGTCAAGATTGAAATCATCTACTTAGCAGTTGCAATCAGAACCTTTTATAAAACTTTAAAGCATGCTTACATGGGAGCATTTTTTCTACTCATTTTTAAATGCAATTTTATGCTTATTGTTTATATATCTGAGGTTATAAATGTAGGTGGTCAATTTGTATTTGCTTGTTGATCTAGGCAGAAATGGTGAAAAATGATTTAATAGCATCCTGGTAAGTTGTTAAAATTATAAATTATTTATATAATGTTGACCTAATAGGAGATTTATAATGAAAACAAATTCTATATAGAAGTTTAATCAAATTGATATTTATTTAATCACCCAGAACTCACAATAGATGTTCATAATGACATCCATCTCATCATAAATACCTTTGAAATCTGAATGCAAGACCAATGCATATTTTTATTTATAGTAGAATTTATTCTTATTATTACAAATTCTGATGGTTATATTATAGTACATGTATTGTTCTTGGTCTGTTATAAGTAAACAACTAATTTAAGATATCTTCATAAGAAATAATCCAAAGGGATCAGATCTGGAGATTTGTATGGGCTGCCTCATTCAGTCTATTTTCCTGAAAATATTTTATTTAAAAATTTATCAAAAATCACTAAAAATACTAAATGGAGCCTCATCATATTGAAAGCATGTACTTCTGAATTTCTAATAACATGCCAATCAATCAAATCATAAGAAAATTTAACATATTAACACATGATATACTTATTATTTTTGGGGAGAGAATATGGATTAATTATTGTATCTTCCAACATAGCATTCCATGGTATAACTTTTAGACAGTATTTTTTTTCTTCCTTAATCATTATAAATTTTGAATAGCATTGCAGAGTGTTTAGTAATTGAATCATTTAAGTGATAAAATGCTTTACTATTGAAAAATGATAAACTTTTTTCAACTGTTTTTTCTGCATACAACATTGATATATTCTTATGTTGAGATTCGTTGAGTAATTAGTTCCTGGACTAATTGAACTTTATGAAAATAAAAAAAAGTGTTTAATAGAGAGAATGTAATGATTCAAATTATAGAGATATACCTGTTTTTTTTTTTTTGAAAGAATTTTCATAATGAATTTTTTCATCCATTGCATTGTTATTTATAGATGCTTTCATTTTGTGAAAAGAACAAAAGTCCTGCTAATATTTCTATAATAAATTGGTAACCTATTGGAATATTAACATTAAAAGTTTCTGTTATTCAGTAATAGATAATGATTTTTATGTATAAAAGTACAAATTTTATTCTTTTTGCTATTGTTAATTAAAATAGTTAATATGATATAAAAAATCCGGAAAAATAAAAATATTATAATTAGAAACAAGTTAGAAATGATCAAAATAACAATAATTATTTTTTATAAAAATTTTCGATTTTAATCTGAATGGCTATTTTTTGTATATTTCATACTAAGACTCTTATCGGGCAAGACTTTAATCCACATTTAAATTAATAGAATACACATTAAAAGTAACTGAAATATATGTATCATTCATTATGTTGTTAAATTTAAAATATAGTGTATATATATTGTTAAAGTAAAAAAATACAAATTAATTGAAAATGATTAACATGAAATTATTAATATGAGGTAAAAATAAAAAATAAAATGAAATAGCTATTTAATATTTTGAATTATAATCTACTCTTTCCCTTAATAAGGTAATAGTTACCATGAGCTTTAATGTCATAGTAATATGATACATTGTGTGTTGAGATTCAACTCATTAACTAGGATTAATCTGCAATGCTTATTTTTTAGCTAAGAATAGTTAGATACCCTTATTTTAGTATTTAGAGATGAAGTGGAATCTGAGATTATATTTAACATCATCGGTATAAGAAATGGTTTGCCTCCACTTCTGATTTTTTTTTTTTAGATATTTATAAATAACAAGCATACCTGATTAAGACAAATTTGTTAATGTTACACAAGTATATTAAAGTAGATATAATTATCATAAATAGTCAATAGAATATTGAATTGTTTTTTTTATATACTATTAGTTACTTAAACACATTATCGTGTGTTATGAGCAGTAATTTACTTTATTTACTCCAGAGATTGGGTTCAAAACCTATAATGTTTTGAATCTTAGATAATTAGCATAGATAGTTAAAATGTCTTCAGAATATGTGAAAACAAAATATCTTATATTCCTCATTAAAGATGGCCAATGCTTAAAATAAATGGATTAAAATGGAATAAATTACTGTTTCTAATGCAAATGTTGAAAATAAATAGAGAATTATGTAATTTTTTTTTTTTTTTTTTACATAGTGCCATTTTTTGTAAAATCATAGGATTACTAAGACATGATTCTTGTAACTTTTAAACTTTTATATTCTCATTTTCATGAGTTCATCCAATATTTTTTTTTCTCTTTATTTTTTTCTTTTTCTAGTTTATCCAATAATTATTATTATTTTTTTCACTGTGCATGGTTTAGTAGTATGGTAGAGTGTTAGACTCTGGAGCAAAAGGTTTTCAGAACGATTCGAGTGCTGGCACTTCTGGCTCTCAAACTTTTTATGAACTCTCAAGCAATAAAGCCATTTGACTATTTTACTTTTTTTAAAAAAATGCTTTTATTTAATTTAGAAAATCAGTTTGTTTGTTTAACAGACTTCTATCAAATGAATTTATTTCCTTCCAATTTCACATGTTAGAAATCTTTGGCAATACAATATGGACAATAAAATATTTCAGATTGGTCTTCTGGATCTTTACTGTAGCAATATTGACAGACTGAATTTCAAACATGTTGATATTCGTTCAGTAAGTTTTCAATGATATACATGAAAGGGGCAGCATATTTTTTTTTATTAAAAAAAAAACTAAAAATAAAAAGCGTTTATGATAAATTCAAATAGAAATAAAAACAAATCTTACTTTCTCTGGATTGCAAAAGTTGTTTTAAATTTTAATTTCTTTTGATTGCGAAAGTTTTTTTTTTTTAAATTTCTTTCATAAAATAGTAATGGAATTGATTTTTAATGTACCACGAATATAGTTTTTATTCTATTTAATAAAATGAATACTTCATTAATTATTTCATTATTATACAAATAAAGAAAAATTAGATAAAAATAGTAATATTTAGCCAAGCACACTTTCGATACCATGTACCAGTATCACGGTGATCTAACCAAATCAACCAGTTAATATTCCAGTGCTCAGTGGTACACTCATGTTTCTTTGATTGACAACATTATTAGACTTGGCAATAAACCAGGCCTCTTTTATCTTCCTTTTTCTATCATTAAGTTCATTGCAGAAACATGTCCAGTATTTTTCTCATGATTGGAGAAAACAGAATTAATTCAAGAATCCACTTTAGATTTTTTATATTGGTATATGTATTGCCATAAAAGCATTGACATACTAGCTTTCGTCTCACCATAATAAATAATGGCATTACAGCTAGGTCTATAGCAAATAATTGAATATACATTTTTTACCTTTTTTTTGAATTGTTGATCAGTCTGTTTAGACATAAGGGTGATCCGAGCAATGCATTAAAATCTTTGCAAATTACTTCATTTATTGCCAAGTCATGCACTAGAATGTTAACTGATTGGTTTAGTTAGATCATCATGAGTCTGGTATACAGTACCGTTATAGAAAGAGTTAGTGATTCATTATTAATAAATATTACACCATTTCCCCCCAAATATGGCCCATTAATTTCAATATATATAAACAAATTAATTTTGCACACTTTTTATTTTCAAATCTAGTTTTATTTTATAAATTATTTTTCACTTCAATTTTCTTCATGCCATTCTCTGATTTAAATAGGAATAATTAGAAAAAATATTTGAATACTAAAAAATCAAAAGTAATAGCCAAAAAATATTTCTTCAGCTACAATTGGGGATTTTATGTTTAACTTGAAATTCATAGGGTGTCCAGAAATTAATTAATTCAATCACTTAATTAACTTCTGGATACTCTATGCTTTTATTTCAAATTAAATGTAAAAACCCCAGTTGTTGTAGAAAACAATTATTTTTTGGCTTTTTAATGACCAATTTATAAATAAAAATGTTTATTATAAAATATTTATATATTAAAATTCTTTGTGGTGTTTCTATTCCAAAAGTTTTCAATTTCTGTACTGTTCTATCATTTCAGATCTCTTTTTATATATTAAAATTCTTATTTCTGCTTTCAGTGTCTGAAAATAATATGAATTAGATTTATGCCTTAATTTTAAATAATCAATTAGATTTATGCATCAATTTTAGATACAAAATGTATGTCATTTTATTTTAGTAGGTATAATTTGAATGCTAACTAATTGTGTGTATACAGTATTTAATTTTTAGTAAATAATCTATGATTGGATTATTAATATTGAAATTTAATATTATTTTTGCCTTAATTTCATTCTGTATTCATGGGGTGGGGTGGGGGGTTAGTTTTTGTTCTTGCTATCTAATGAAGGTAGATGTTCTTATTAATGCTGCAACTTAACATTCAATATTAATTTTATCTTATCTATATAATTGAATTTATCTAATAAATAATTTTTTAGATTAAAATGTTCACATCTGATTATGTACAATGTAGATTAGTTTTTCTTATCATGCAATTATCATTTTATTAAAATAGAATTTATAAAAATATTTAAAATTAAAATATAAAAATTTATTTTTTTAGACTTGTCACAACGAAAGAAAATGATAGGAAAATTGCATTATACACAATATTCTCCAATCCTTCAAGGCCCTACGAATTTGCTGTGGGTGGAAGAGATCACTATGTTAGGTAAGCTATTTCTATATATTTTAGTTTATATATTTGTCATGAAAAATTATTTTTGTATTTGAGGAAAAAATACATTTATATTTATTTGTTTTATTTAAATTATCAATGTATTATCTTCTTTAATTTTTTAAAATTATTGTTCTGCTTAATTTCTTTTCTGCTTTTTCCTCTCTGCTTCTGGAAGTTTTTTTCATTCTGTCACCAAAAAAATTTTATCTTCTAATTAAGATAAAGATCTATTCTTTTTTTTTTTTTTGCATATTCTTTGAATAATAATTTTTTTTCTTGAGTTTTTTCTAGTAAAAAAAAATATTGTGGCTTTAAAGGAATTATTTGTAAACAAACAGTAGACTTTGCAATTATCCAGTTGAAATTGTTAACATTAGTTAGTATAAATATATTAAAACAAACAAAACTCTCCATACAGTAGTGCATAAGAGATGGTGATCATATGATGTTTAGTATAAATATAATTTGAACTTTTCTTAAAGTATTTAACATTTTCAAATAAATAATGGAACTAGACCAATACACAACTACAAGTTGTTTAAAACAGCATCAACTCATATCTTTAGACAATTAAAAGGAAATAGCTTTTGTTAATGGGGAATTGGCATTATATTGAGAAATTTATGGCAGAAGCTTAGAAAGTTATTGTACAAGTTGCTATCATAAAAGGTGTACTTAAAATTTAAGTACAGTTTCATAGATATATAGCTTTTATCAGAAATGTTAGGCTGCCTGGTTTACTTAGAAGTATTATTTAATTTTACCTTGCTATTTTTATTAAAAATGATATTTTTTATCGCAAATGTGTGTACCCTGTTAGATTTCAATGTTATTTGCTTGAATTCTTTGAATTTATACAGTTTTGGTCTACATGTTTTATCTTTAAATATTATTCCATGAAGTAAGACTGTATTAGAATTATATTTTCTTGTGTATAATTGTACTAAATATCTTAATGAACAGCCAAGTTTCTAATAAACATGTATTTTAGAACAACAACAAAAAAATATTTGCAAGCATATATTTTATTTAATCATTAAAAACCAGTCAACATTTAGACAATTCCAATATCAGTAACAATCAACAATTTTAAACTGTTGTCAAGGCAACCAGTACATCTTCATACATAGGCATGAGTAAATATAATCTGAATTATTTCAAAGAATAGCAATATTGGACCTACTAGTAAAAGATAATGCTGTCTAATTACTTTGTTTCTATTATGAATGCGTATGTAGGAGCTTAAAGTCTTCAGTTCTGCTGAATTGTAATGTGTATTTCAGATATTAGATGTTATGAATATAGGGAAGAGCTTTGTGACATATTAATCAATGCAATACTTGTAGTGCCCAAAATCTGTAATTGGAATATGGATAAACTTGAAACTTTGTTAAGGTTTCAAACAAACTAAGAATTATTCTTATGGATAGCTGGCACATTAACCAACACAAATTCTATATAATTTTTAATTGGTAAATAGGTGTCCAATATATAATTACTAATAGTATTTTAACTTCTTTTTTTTTGAAAGATTTCAGCATTTTTCTAAATATACTTGCTCTTCGTATTTTATTCTCAGTGATATCCTTCTAAATATTATACCTCTTTAAAATGTTTTTGAATAATCTTTATAATATAAACATGATTTATTTCTCCTACAAAATCAGTTCAAATTCAGCATAAAATATTTTTTAGGAAGAATATTGTTATTTATTCACTTTACATAACTAATTTAATGAAAATATATATAAATAATAGTAGATTCATTATCACATTTAACAAATTAGAACACACAATTGCATTGATGAAGCATCCTTAAATGAAATACTTCCAGTGTCTTATGTTATGACAATATAGAAATCCATATTGTAGAACTTTTTTATTCTCTCCAAGTAGTGTAGAACATTTTAAATAAATAACAAATAAATTGTGAGAAAATGACAAAATTTAATGCTGAGAACAAAAGGCAATAAATATTTTAAAAGAAAAATGAATTTTGTCGTTACAAGCTTTGAAGAAAATAAGCAACATTTAAAATTAAAGCTAATTTATAAGTCTTTTAAAGGATATAGTTACAAGATTATCTTTTTTGGAAAATGACTTAATGTAATGTTTATATGATGATGATTATAAGAAAATCAATCCCTTCACTCAACAACTTACTATGATGTCATTTTAAGCTCGCAGTGTATCTCATTATAGGTACTAATGAAATAGTCATTTATCTATGGTTTGCGGTTAATGCATCCTCTTCTGACTAATACACATCAATCTGGAACCTTTACTCTTTAACTAAGAATAGTTAGATATTCATTGGATGGCTAGTTAGATTGGTCTTGGACTTGCTGCTTAAAAATAAAGTTTACTTAGTTTCAGCAATCATGGGGGAAATTTTTTAAATTCTGTCATAGAATATCATGGCAAGTATCTTTGTATTGGTGATTACTTAGTGTAAATTTTTAAATAGTTATTTCATTTTCTTGGATTAATAAGATAGATTTTCTTTATAATAAAATAGTAAAAAAAATTAAATACAATTAACCAAATAAGTGTTTTATAAAGTTGAAGATATATCTTATTGAATCTGGTAATGTTTTTTTTTTTTTTTGAAAATAATGAGTTTAATTTGGAATTTGTTCTTATTTAAGTCAAATTTTTTTTTTTTCTCATGTGTCATAGCATTGGCCGGAAAGCGAACCCACTAACCCGGGTCAACTGCTTGTAAGGCAGCTGCTGACCACTCAACCACCAATGCTTGACAAGACAAATTATTTTTGTTAATTTATTCTTAATAAATTCGGAAATTTGGTATTGTTTAATCTTCTCAAGATTAATTATATAAGAATTAATGAAAGGCTGACTTATTTTAGAAAAATAGTTTTCTAAAAATTTTATTGTTTATGTATATAAAAAATTTATCTCAGTTATGTTTTATAATATTCTACTGCCATTGTCTTATTAAAGTTTTCTACTGTTTGAACTACCTTATTAATAACAAGCAAAACTCTCTATACAGTACTGCCACTCTGTGCAAACCAGAGTAATCAATGGATGCCAGAAGGCTTGCGCATAAAATCCCAGCACTCATCCAATATCCCCAGACTAGTTTTTGGCTTGTGGTCTTTGTCAGTGAGGAGCCTTGGATGAAAACCAGTCCTACCTAATAGGATAGTGGTAGCTATGGTTATTAAAGAACCAAAGACACCAAAATGTATAGGTACTGAACAGAGTTCAGACCTATATGACTATATAAGCTAGTGAGCTTGGATTGAAAATATTATTGTGTTTTCAATTTAAGACTCATAGTTTTGTAGTTAAGTAGAGATAAAAGGTGGCTGCTGGAGGTTTGCATTAGATCCTAAGATCTAGGTGCAGTGCTCTCAGATCCAAGACTCTTCACTGACGAAGGCTACAAGCCAGAAACTAGTCTGGGGATATTGGTTGAGTAGGCACTAGATGGGGATTTTATGCACAAGCCTTCTAGCATCCATTGATTATTCTGGCTTGCACTGAGTGGCAATACTGTATGGAGGGTTTTTGCCTGTTATTAATAACAGTTATAATTATGCAAGCATAAGAAATGGTGATCATGTGATGTTTATTGAGCTATTTTGTTGTCACAATTTATTTTTGCTTAATCATCATTTTGCTTATTTCTTGTATTTTTTTTTCTTTATTACTATTTTTTTTTAAATATTCTTTGATTTCCTATCTATATCTTTATCATTTTTACTTGCTATTAATGGATCTTGGGTTTTTTTAATGTTTGCTTTTTTGTTTTCAATTGAAGAAGTATATATTTTGAAAATAATAAAAAACATGAGATAAACTATTTTTTTGGCTTATTTTTATTATAATTGAAATTGATTTCTTATTTATTTTTTCAGAATATATGATAAACGGAAAATAGCTGAAGTGAGTCTAAAATTTTATTTATATTTATTGCTAATTATTGTTAATTGATTGGCTTTTTTTTCATATGCGCGCACACACACACATGTATAAGTAAAAAGGTTAAACAGCTTTTAAATAGTCCTATTTTTTTTAGTAACAGCTCCTCTGTGGAGAAACCATGAAGAAAATAGTAACATATAATTGGCTAACAAAAGTAAAAGCATATACTAATGGGAATATTAGGTTTACAAAAAATGAACTGAATGAGGCAGGGAAGAAATTGAAAAGTGGAAAGGCAAGAGGTTTAGATGAATGGACATTATGGTAATGAATTTAGGACATAGGGCAAAATTAAACCTATTATCCTGTTTTAATAAGATGACACAGAGGAAGGAGAGGTTTTCCAGATAGTTGGAGTAATACAAAAGTAAGGCTACTATTTAAAGGAAAGGGTAAGGATCATAGAAATTTAAGCAATTATAGACCAATAGCAATAACATCAGTGTTATCTAAAGTTTTCACATATATGGTGGTGGGAAGGGTCGCAAAATGGATGGAAGAAAATAATATACAGGGAGAAATGCAAGGAGGTTTTCAATTGGATAAGTGTATAGGAGATAGTTTATTTGTTGTCACACAACTTATAGATATGAGTAGAAATACAGGTAGACAGTTATATGTTTTTTATAGATATAGAGAAGGCATAAGATAAGGACAAATAGAAATAGATTACGGGTAAGTTTAGTAAATTTGGGAATGAATGGAGCTTTAGTGGATCTTATTAAGAGATTGTATGAAAATAATTACTATACATATCAATTAGGGAATATAGAATCAGTTAAAGTTAAAAAATGGGGTGGGACTAAGGCAAGGATGCCCTTTATCACCTATTTTGTTTTGATGTATTTGAGAGAAATGGAGGGAGCAATAAAAAGACTAGGAAGAGGGGTAGAGATATCATTAATAGGTGGCAAGGGAGTATATACATTATCCGGTCTTTTATTTGCGGATGATGTCTTCTTGTGCACAGAAAGAAGGGAAGATATAGAAGTTATGCTGAAGACATGTGCAAGGGTATGTCAAGAGATGGGGATTAAATTTAGTGAAGAAAAATAAAAAGTAATGATGATTAATACTGGGGGAAGAGAAGACAAAGAATTTTTATTAGGGGATATAAAGTTAAGTGTGGTGAATAGGTATAACTATTTGGGAATTATCTTAAGTGATCAGAGAAATTGCTTGGATGAATAGGAGAAAAAATTGATAAATGAAGCAAAGAAAAGAAACGGACTGATAAAGAAATTAGTAGTGTTTTCATATAATAAATATGATGTAGAAATTGTATGGGAGGGAATGGCAGTATCAGGGTTAACATATGGTAATGATGTGTTACGTGTTAGTAAAGGAGTGTTAGATTATTTAGACAAGTACAAAGAGAAGTAGGAAAACATGCATTAGATGTAGATCTATGGATAGCAAAGGTGGTAATTAAAGGAGAAATGGGATTTTCAAGTTTTTTTTTTGAGATTTAAAAAACAAAATGAAAATGTTCAGTAGATTGCAGTTTATGGATAAGAAAATAGGCAAAATAGTATTTAATTGGATTATGAGTAAAGGGCAGGCAACAATATGGGTGAGGAAGACAGTACGGTATGCAGAACATTTGGATAAAGAATTTATGTCAGTATACTTATACAAAAGGTGGGATGATTGTGTTAAAAGAATCGTTGAGTGTTATAGTGGCAAGGAATGGGATAGAAGAATAGATGCATTAATAAAGAATAAGAAGTTGGAGAGATGGAGAACTAGTGTGGAAAATAAAAAGAGTTTAAATATATATAGAAGTAAACAGAATATTGGGTGCAAGTTAATTTATGATAATAGCAAGGAAAGTAGTTTACTATTTAAGGTTTAAACAAGATCTTTAGCAACAAGAGAATATACATTTAAATGGAATAATGTGGGTGATTTGGTCTGCATGTTGGGTAAGGAAGGAATAGAAAGTATTAGGCATCTGTTAATGTAAATGCCTGCAAGCAGAATGGGTACAAATAATGAAGTTGTGAAGAATAAATATAAAGTGATTATACAGAAAGTGGGTTATTGGATTTTATGCTGGGTTTGGGAAAAGATAAGGGGGATTTTAATATAAAGGCCATGGAGTTGACAAAGATTATGTTGTGGAAATGGGATGGAGCAGGATAGAGAAGAATATGGTAAAAACTTAGGGTAGGGAATGGAAAGACAAGGTGGCTAACAGTTTATCTGGGCATAGTGGCTGAGAGATTCCTGATTCTGAATAAGAAGACACATTGCATTGCATGTGATTTTGTAAAAAGAAACATTCTTGATAGGGTTCCAATAAGGAATGAAAGTCAGGCTGATGTATTAAATAAATATTTTATTTATAGTGAGTTTATTTTAAATTAATTACTTTAAATTAATTTTATATGTGTGAGTGCCCATGTAAATCATCCTTCAGACTTTCATTTCCTCATTTTACACATTCAGAATGTGCGGTCAATCAATCATGGTTATTGCTCTTTCAATTTATTACTGTATCCTCAGTTTCATAACTTTTTTGCTAATTATTTTTGTAAAATTAATTTTAACATTTTAAAAATTAAATTCTATTGTTGGTGTGTATTTACATGTTAAACGGTAATAATATGTATACTGAACCTCACCATTTGATGGCGCTGCTTTTCGCCCAATGCACATCAATATACCGATTCACGGGCCGTTGGTTTCTTTACCGTATACTACAGTAAAAAAAATTTTTCCCCCACTTTCTATACATAAAACTCGTATGTTTTTTTTTTTTTTTCATTTTTAATAAACAAACACTTTGTTTTTATATGGTAGAGGGGGATTGGTTTACTTTTAAATTATCGCCTTTTTTTGGATTTTGAGCTTCTTTTTTAAAGCCTTAAACAATTCAGTTTTAATTAATAAACCAACAGTTGGTTTTTAGAGTGTGGAGGGAGGTTGGCTTGAATTTTAATTATTATCTTTTAGTATTTTTTGCCGATGTACTAGAAACTTCGTATATTAATTTTAAATGTGTTCGAATATAGAATACATATAAAGAGATAGATTAACAAAATATATGAATTATTGGAGGGGGGTTGGTTTGCTTTTAAATTATTGACTTTTTATTGATTTTAAGCTTTTTTTTCTGGAAAGCCTTATTTAATCAATTCATTTTTAATAAACCAACAGATGGTTTTTAGAGGATGGAGGGGGATTGGTTTGATTTTTAATTATCGTCTTTTATTTTCTTATTACGAGGTGTTTTTTTTTTTAAATATTTATGCTACCGAAACCTTTATATGATAGTGAAAAGTTCTTCTTTATTTTTTGCCTTTTTCAAAAAGCCTTAAACAGTTCTTTTTTAAAAAACATTCTTTTTTTTTTTTTTAGTGGGGCGGGGAGTTACGGTTTGTTTGACTCCAATAGGAGATGAGCCTCAAAGCTGTAAGTAACGGGATTTTGGAGCTGTCAACTTCCCTTACACAGACCCCAGGTACGCTTGCAGAAGTGGCAACGGAATTCCCCAGATCCTGTAGTTGACTAAAACCATGCTCTCCCGCAAACGCATAGCATCACATCTGACAGGATGTTCTCTTTCTGGAAAAACACAACAGCGTCAACTTCTGTGGCTGGCAATTCACTCCCCTTTAACCAATTTTGAACACTTGCTGCCAACATTTTACTGTTCTCACATGGATTCACACATAAACGTACATTTGCACGTGAACTCTACAGAACTCTGCTGAAAACCCTAACCTTTTCAGGTTGTGTGCAGTTCAAAATTGTAGGGAAGCGTGCATGATGGCCTGACAATTCTTAATATGTAATACTAAATCCACTACGCTTTCTCAAAATTTTTCCACAATGAATTTTTTGTTAGTTGCGCATCCTTCAAATATGACCGCCATCAAATCAGACCGTAGCGAGAATTGAATTGCCTTCTCTTTTGTTGCAAGACAATGAGCATAGTATTTCATTACGTAATCGTAGAATACATTACCCTCTAGGTGGTCTGTTACGACTCTAAACAACACTGTTGTAGGGTTAGCCATAAGTTAGGCTGCTAAAACAGTATATTGATGTGCGTTGTTTGAAAAACAATGCCATCAAGCGGTCGGGTTTAGTATACATACTATTACCTCTTAAACATATAAATTATATAGAGTTTACTATTGTCCATAGTTATAGTTATCCATAAATAGAACTGGAAATCACATCCAGTGTGGTAATGAGAAGGACTGATGTATTTTAATATTTTGAAATTCTTATTTACAATTTTGTTAATGTGCTATGGAAGTTCTTCTGCCAATAATGATATGAAAGATATGATTCTCTGAAGAAGATTATTGAACATTGAAATAGCTATTTTTCATGTGTTACATAAAATATTGCATTGTATAAAGTGCATAAAATAAGTGTTATTTCTATTAGTGCATTGTGAAAACTTAATTTTTATAAGTCTACTTATAATTTAGACACAAAGTCCTAAAATATATTTTTAATTTTTTTTTCAGTTGCAATTCTGATGATATTATGATAAATTTAAAGTGAATTTTAATCAAAATTTGAATCTCCTAGTTACAAAGTTGTTAACCTTTTTGGCTTGAAATGTCATATTAAAATAAAGCCTATTTTTTCTTTTTTACATGCTAAAATTTTTTTGAGAAAATTATATATATAATGATTGAAATGTTACCGTGATTAGCAGTTTCAATTTAATATAAATTATATTTTTTTTTTTTTTTTTTAGTTTTATAATTTATTACAATTTATACTTTTAAAAGTTTGTTGCTTGATTTCAGAGTTTACATAGTTATTTTTTTTTACAAAAATATTTATTTATTATTAGGATCATCAAAACACAATGAAAAAATTCTGTCCACACCATTTGGTAAGATTCATTTATTCAGTTTCTTGTTATTGTTTTTTTTTTTTTTTTGGTTGATGTGCAAAGTTATTATTTATCACAGTTTTAAGAAAGTCAAATCATAATAGTTCTCTATTCTGTTGGTTAGTTAAATTTTATATATATATATTTTTCTGAATTAATTTGAAAATCTTTAACACTTAAATAAACTATTTAGGATTATTAAAAGTCATTGACATATGATGAGTTAAAATTTCATCACAAGTCATTTTCCAGAGAAATTTTTCATCTATTGTAACATGAGGGCTACTAGTTTTTTTTTTTAAAAAAAAATTCATGACATTTCTTCTACTTTTTTTTTTTTATATCACTACAATTCTTTCTAATACAATTTTTCTAAATATCTTTGTTTTGTTTTTTTAATACTGATCATTTAATATTTTTTTTTAAATCTAGGTTATTTGATGCTTTTAATTTATATTATTAAATATTAATACAATCTATCTAGAAATGAAATTTTTTAAATGTTATGTAATTGTTTATCTCTGAAAAAACAAGGGGCCACTTCCATTTTTAGTTAGGTAGGCAGTTTATTAGTGCTTTGCAAGTTAATAGCTAATTAATATAATTTGATTTTTATTATACATATATTATTTTAAATACAAATATAGTATATATACTTTAAACTAGATGTAATTAAAGCGGATTTGAACCCAGACTTTCAAGCTCCTTTTAGTCATCCACTGCATCTTATACAACTGATACACATGACCACACACATGTGAAAAAGATAAATGATCTCCAATATACTTATTTCGTGTTGAACCAGCACTCATTAGTTGGTCTGGATCATCTCCCACATATATATAAACCGAGCACTTATTATATATATGTGTGGGATAAGATGATTTGGACCAACTGATGAGAGCTGGTTCAGCATGAAATATATTGTAACGGTCAGAAAACGTGTGACTCGTAAACATAGTGCAGAATTCGACCACCATACAGAACAGCAGCACCA
The DNA here is from genome assembly GCA_028023455.1 of Epiperipatus broadwayi. Lineage (NCBI taxonomy): Eukaryota > Metazoa > Onychophora > Udeonychophora > Euonychophora > Peripatidae > Epiperipatus > Epiperipatus broadwayi. The sequence continues at coordinate 728,104 of JAQFVV010012505.1, read as the reverse complement.
TCGAGTAGCGAAGCCACCCGTGGTACTGAGTTCGAACATAGTTTATCGGTTCCACAATACAATCCACGAAACAACGCATCTGATGCGACATTAGTAAATCTTTCCTTAGGCACGGTGGTCAGGGATATGCAAGAGACTCATGATTTTATTCTCGAGTTAGCCAATAATCAAACTAATATTAATTAAACATTCATATTTACATAATCGAGGAAATATTATATAGAATGGGTATCGAATAAATGAAACGTAACTGCAGACATATAGTTTAAAATTATTTATTAATACATTTTAATAAAATCATTTACTAATAAGATTTTTTTTAGGGATTCAAAGCTTCAGTAGCGGAATTTGCGACATGATATTTTAAAGAATACATTTATTTATTTAGACATTATTTTATATTGAGGATTTCAGTAGCGGTATTTCCGATACTGTAGTGTTTACAAAAGGAATACATTTATTTGTTTGCGTAATCTAGCTACCTAAAATTCTCGAGTAAGTATTTCTAATGCATGCCTTGGGGAATTTATACCTTTGCAATGCAAGAGTCTAAAGTATGGGTTATAAGAGTAATGGCAGACATATATTTATTTAATTAAAATATTTATTTATAACTAAGGGCAAACATTTATTTGAGAGTGAATTATGAAGATAATGCAGAGGCGGAGTGATATATATAGAATAATAAAACGAAGTAAAGGAACACGTGGTACGCTTTAGAAAGGCGATATGGAATGGCAGTATATCGAAACTGCAAGGCCGCGAATGGGTTTATAAGAATGTCGGACTGGTCTCTGCCGCGGCCCGACGAAGTAAGGTGTCACATAAGCATAACCAGGGACAAGCGGTACGTGGCGCAATTTGCCCAGCTGGCTGCATGACATTGTCAAATCCTACGGGAGCACCCATTAAGCCCGCTTGTGTAGGACGACTGGGGTTAATTTCAACCCTGAAGAATCCGGAAATTTCACGGCGGAATGGGTCATCGCGTCTCTAAAACGTAACACATGTATACTGTATAAACGGTTATGATGAGATTTAAATAGATTTCTGACTTGGCCCTACATTACCAACATTTACTCAAGAACTCTGGCGACTCTCAAAGAAATGGGATTTTCTAGAATTATTCATTAAATTTAATAAATACAAAATATATATAAACTGGGAGTTATTACAACTAATATGCCAGCCATTTGCGAAGTAGTAGACCCTGCATTACAATAAATGATGCACTGAATGCGTGTCGATTTATATGAAAGTGAAGTTATTAAGGAAAGTAAATATTAATGAAAATTTGACACGCATTCTTTGTTTCAAGCGATCATAGATTTACTTTGAAAATTGAGACAATTATGAGCATGCAATAATTAAATAATACTTATAGATAGAAATGTAGATTATAGAAATACGCACCCAAGATAGAATGAGATAAGCTAGATTAGTATAGAAATTTACACATTACATTAATTATTCAATTTAGTTATACAAATGGTAGTTTTTACATTTTATAAGTTAGATAAGTATTATGAAGAAGAGCTATAGCATATTATTAGAGTACTCTAGAGTTTGAACACAGACAGGTACCTGTTTTATAAAAACTTTCCTTATTCCATGAGTTTAGCAGCAAAAGGTTCACGAGTGGCAAGTCTTTCTTGTATTTAGATATTTTATTTAATTTCATGGCAGCAGCAGCTTTTTCATTTATTTCAGGCAGCAGATCTTCATGGTGAATTTATGACGGGCAATGAAAGTTCAGCATCCGATAGGCCATCTCCCGATGGAGAATAATCTAGGTGCTTTACTCGGTCATACCTTGGCAGGAACAAATTATTTTTATATTTTGGAGACTCTCAGTGATCGAGAGCAAAGCTAAAGTTTAAGTGAATGTCTCCAGCAAGTCTAAGATGGCCTCTTTTTTTATCTTGATCTTTCACATTTTTGTGAAGATATTTTTAGGTTCTATTTAATCTGCCCTGAGGATAATCAATGCATTTAGTTGGTTTTTTTAATTAAAGAAAGCTGCCGTTCTATTGTTTACATTTTACATTTACTAATTAATTTTGGGGAATTTTTCTTTAATTAATCTATTATCTATCACTGACCGATGCTTTTAAATTTCAAAAACAAAAAGGGAACATAAGATTATTTTAACTTTTAATTAAATATTACATCAGATATTTTTTTAGAATTATTATTTAATGAAATTTAAACAAAGCAATAAATACGAACTTTATAATCCAAAATAAATGATTAAAATTATACAAAATTATATAACTAAAAGAAATCTAAATTATATTATTTTATCCCTATTTATTGCGTTTAATTTGAGATCGAAATGTGTGCGTGTTTATGCTGAATTTTTAATATTGTTACACACACAACTCGATATCAAAAAGTTTAAATTTAGGCGGGATAGACCGGTCAGTGAGAGATGACAGAAAAAGGTGAAACTTAAGATTCGAATACGAATCTTACTGTTTCAATATATATTAGAAATCATGTATCTTTTTGGCATGTATGTGGTCGTGTGTATTTATTATACATGTATGTAAATTCACCAATATGTTATAATCAGAGATACTTCTAGTAAACATAACCCATACACCTAGGTCTTGTTTTATGCGGTAGATAGGTTTCACAGAAAACTCGCATTAAAAAAAATTGCACAAAAATAGACTTAATTTACCTTGAAAAATGGGGGATAGGTGCTGTAATTTTCAGAATTCGCATAAAAGCAAAGCAACAAAGAAAAATTACTTTAAAATTCACATTAAAAAAATAAGCAAATAAAGTATGACTAATAAAAAATTTCAAATATTTGAAAAATATTGATACAAGACAAACTTTTTTTATTACTACAGTATTTAATTCTACATTTTTCATACATATTTTAATTGTTACCACTAGCGTTCGTTTGTAAACTGGTAAGAAAGCAGATGTGATGTGATGTATTGCAGCTTTCTCCTTAAACGAAGTAAGGAATCTCTCAGCAATTATGCATAGTGAAACCTGTTAAGCCACTTTATTTTTATTGGTGATGTGATGTACAACTAGCGCCATTTTCAGTCTGGTGATGTGTTAATGATTTTCTGTTTCTCTATTAAAAAAATGAGATCGCAATCAAAAGATTATCATTAGAAAGATTATTTTCAGTTTATAAAATCTTCGTTTTTTATTTTAAAAATCTAAAAGATTATTTATTTCTGTTATATATAACATAATACGTTTTAAAAGTTTAAATTTTTTGAATATTTATTGCGATATTGTTATATGTAAGTATAAATCTATTATTATTATTTACTCATTAATATAAATAGGTTATTTACATAGAAGCTAAGTTCTAAATACAGCTTCAGTCCATATTCACCTTAGCTGCTAATATAACGTTATATTTTTGGAAGAAAAAAAAAGTATTTCAAATGAAAATAAGTTATTAATAATTTAAATTTTTTGATATCTAATAAATATAGTGAAATATGAAAGATATTAAGAAAAAATATGAATCGCATAACTTCAAAATCGCATTAAAATAATCCGCATAAAACGAGACCCAGATGTATATGAAAAATAATTGTTTTGACACCTATAAATGTTAAAATTATTGTCTTTTAAAATAAAATTATTTTTTTTTTGTACGAGTTTTACTGCTCTGTTTTAAGATTATTAAATTAAAGTTGGCTTGGTATTTTAAATTATCATTAAAAATTGAGCTACATAAATTTTATTCAAAATAAATTATAATAATGATTAGCATTTCTATCAATTATATTAGTAAAAGAAATGAACATAGAATGTTTTTAAACTTTTTCCTGTAATGTAGTGGAAAAAAACTTATTATCAACTCCAGAAAGCTTTTAAAAGTGATGCAGAATATCAGAAATCAGTCCTCACGTTGGAAAAAAATCAATAAATTATTCAAAAAAGTTTTGTTTTTTTTAAATATAATGTATCCATTTCTATAACTTTTAAAAAGTTAAGCAATTGTTTTTTAATTAAGAAGTTCAAAGTAGATAAAATCAATAATTGTTATTTATAAAAGAAATAGAAAAAAAGTTGGGATATTTATTTTGGGATAACTGTAGTATTAAATGTTCATATATTTTTCAGTAATTTTGGGAAATATCAATAAATATATTTTTTTGTCAGTGCTAGTCATTGTTGCAAATTCAGACATTGGTATTATTATATATTTGATTATTAACAATATTGATAATTAAAGTGCTAAATAGCACAAATTCGGTTAAGAAAATTACTAATCTGTTTTTAACATGTGGTTTGTAAACCTCCAATTGGCGGCTGCAATGTCTTTAGAGGGGATCTCAAAGGCTTGAAATGATATGAGCTTTTATAATTAAAATAGAAAGGGAGAATGAATGCCTGAAAAAAGTTTAAAAAAAAAAAAAAGAATGAAATCTTAATTTTTTTAAACTTGTTTTGGCTTTTTAATCCTCCTATTTCGTTAAGAACAAATAAAAGTAAAAATTAATTTAAAACTGGTGAATAATAAAACTTGCCTGTAAAAATTTGATAATTAGGAACATATGCATAATTTTTAAAAGGAACCTAGTTTCACACTACCAAACCCTTAAAGTAGGCTGCAAGAAAATAATATGGAAGGGAGCCATATTGTAAAAAAAATTAAGAAACGTTCTGGGAAATTTAAGTAATATGATTATAAAATAAATGTTACATTTGTCATTTATAAAATACACCATTCTTTGTTAGTTATATTATTTATTGCAGTTTATTCTATTAAAACACTTTTTTTTCCCAAAAACTTTTTTTTAAAATCCATTTTTTAATTAATTTTAGAATCATCAACGCATGCTGAAAAAATTTTGCACACTTTAAATATTGCCTAAATATAATCAATTACAGACAGTCCTGTATCATCATTCAAGTGATATTTTTAATATTTCATCAAGAAATATCATGTTTAGACCTATATTACATAAATCTGTTTAAAAAAATATATCCTAATCTTACCAAAACAAACAAATAATCAACAACAAAAAAAGACATCTTAATATTTTATTAAATAATTTAAAATCTCTTACAAGTAATCTTGATAATTGAAGGATTGTGTCTGCTTTTGGTTCCATTATTGCTTGGGAATTCGAGTACTGAAAATGATACAGCTGAGTCATAATAGACATTGAACTCTAAAGTCTGCTATGTTATCGCTGCATTTAATTTTAATAATTAATGTAATTATCAATTATTTGAAATAAATGTATATTTGTAACTTCAGGTTGATCAGGAATTTGTATGGTAAAACTCCAGGCAATTTTTTTTTTTTAATCTTCCTTAACTGAGAATTGATTCTTGAAACTTAAACTTTTGAGGTTCACCCCCGCCTTGAAATGAATATAACACTAACTATGATTTTGAGTTTGTTTTTTATTTCTAGATGTGATATAGTACTAATTTATCTTTTGTTGTTTATTATTCTAATATTCAAAGAGTAGCAAATATCAAAAAATAAAAGTTTATTCTTTTTTATAAGATACAAAAGACTAATATTAAAGAATTTCATAATCAAGTACCTTATAGGAAAAGTATGAAGAAATTGAATTGTATCTCTGTATTGAAATAAATAGTATGGAAATTTAGAAAAAGAACAAAATGTGTAAGGTAGTTAATTTCTAAAAGAGAGAGGGCTTACTGAAATAAGTTCAGAAAGGGAGTGATTATGATAAAATCTGTGGAAAAGTTAAAGATCAATGAAAAATGGTAATGTGAAAGGTGAAGAAGAGAAGCAATAAAAGATGAATTATTGATTAGGTGATTCATATAGTTTTTGACAGAACCTATTGAATAGAAAGTAGACTGGAGTTTGCTTCAATTCTTAAACATTTCAAATTAATCATGAGGTAGGACTTGGCACTGATTTTTGACTTACTAAATATCTAACTGCAGGTTTCAAAAAGTTGTTGTACTTATAAATAAATACCCTTAATATGCATTTATAAGAATAATAACAAGATTTGTTAATAAAGTCAAAGACCTACAATCAAAAAGTATTCCATTTTTATATATTTACAGAGAATCATTACCAGATAGTTCTATCTTGCAGTGCCTCAGTCAACATATTATTTTACTAATCTAAATAATCATTTTGATTATACTTAGGCAATCCTCAATGTCTTTAATTTTTGGAATGAGAAATTTTTTTTTTTTTTAACAAAATTTTGTGAATTCTACATTTACTCCAAGGTAGTATTTGGTTATTTCAGTTAACTTCACATATATAATACATATTTGTTTATGTTAGTATCTCACTACCAATGTCCTAGTATAAAAAGAAAGAGATTTCACTAAAGATCAGACTGATTTTTTAAAATATTGTTTCTTACTTTGTACTTTAGACTTGGAATAGTTTAACATTGTTCTGAGATTCTCTTGGAAAAGATAATGTCTTTTTTTTTTTTTTCCAAATTTGAGAATTGTTATAGAATTATTATTTAACAAATTCTCTTCACTTTCATTTTTTTATTTATTAATATTAAATCATGACTCAGTTTCAAGTTCTATTGCTTTACCCTGCTACTGTTATTTAAAGATTTTCTTATAGTTATCATTGCAATAAGTACTATTTCAAAATGTCTGACTGATTTTTTTTTTAATCAGTAAGGAATTGAATGGAAACTTTTATTATTTTATAATTCTATACAGTACAGCACAATTGTATGGTGATCGACTCAAGGGCCAAAAATTCCTTGATTGAAGATCAAGCATCACATGATCTTTTAAGCAATTAACCATTTGATTATTATTACTGCCTATTTTATTTATTGAAAATTAAACTTTGATAAAGAGCTTTAAGCAATGAATGAGACCAAAACTCTGTAATTATTGCTATTATCCCTCAACAAGTATATATATTTTAAAAATAGATTAAGAAAAAGTTTATTTAAAAAAAAAAAATGTATTACATTTTTATGATTATATGAAAAACCACATATGAGATGGATGGATGAGATAAAGAAGTTTGTTGTCATGATGTGAGGAAGAGAAATTATAGATTAGAAAAATTGAATGATTAAACTTGTAGAGGATGATAGCATAGCAATATATATATATATTTTTTGTAATACATTTATAGTGTAAAGATGTCCACCATTATACCTCTTTCAACAGTTTGCTAAAAATATTCATTATTTAGTTTAATTTTTTTTTTTTTGCTTCAATGCATTCTTAATGTAAAATTACTTTTCTGTTGCTTCAATTTTCTCATCTGTTTTTAATTCTATATTTAAAAGTCCAATAAAATAGTTTTCAATGTCTGAATTCAAGATAAATAAAGTTTGGATATTTTTGCTAAATACCAAATCACTTTCACTGATTATTTTCAATATCTGGATCATAAGTAGTTCATGTTACTGTGAGCTCGAGTCATCAGTGGATGCTAGCATATTTGAATACCCAGACTCATTTGAAAATAAACAAGGAAATTTATATATACAATCTTTAATTATAAGACAAAGACATCTAGATAGTATAAAAATAAAAACATTTAAATATACAATTGCTAATATATTGATAAACTTATATAGCTTTCTTAGTAACATGATGGTAAAAAATTATTAAAAGGTCGCTACTGGAGCAAAAATACATCAAATTGAAAAATCCAGGTAATCTAGATCCAGATATAAAATTCCTCACTGGAAAAAAACATAAATTAGAAACTAATCTGAGAATATAGATAGAATAGGACTGCATAGGGATTTAATATACACTAGCATTCATTGGGTACTCAAGATTACAATAAATGTTAGAATTGGATCAGTAGGATTTGTTTTAACTGAATTCAAAATCTTAGAATGTTAGAAGAAAGTAATGGTAATTGTTACTACATTTAGATGCAAATCCAATTCTCATTATTGATGAAAGCTAATAGATAGAAACTAGTCTGGGAAATTTGTTGTTGTTTACTATCTAGAATCATTGATTAATCAAGCTCATACTAGATGATTTTAGAGTAAATAGAATAACTTAATTAATGCAATGTTAATAAAAAGCTCTCTTTAATTGCTGCAACTTTGCATAATTTATTGTATTTTCTTATATTATAATTATGCTTCTGCTAATTTTATTATATTTTAGGATGCATTTAAGTCCCCATGAAGTGACTAAGTTATATAAAACTTATTTTGCTAGCATTTCTTTACTCTATTCTAGAATCATCTATAAATATATATCCCCAGAATAGGTTTTGCTTATGGTCTTCATCCATGATAGCATAGGATATAGATATAAAAGCATTATTACTATCCATTTATTATTCATTAGCTTACAGCAGATGACTTTGAAGTAGAATGAAAAGTATTGCTTAAATGAAAGCTGAAATAATCATGCGATGTTTGTTGGTTTATAATGCTTACTTATTAAATTAACCCACAACAGCTTTAAGACAGCATAGTAACATTCAAACTACAAATGATATCTCGTACTGCTCCTAAGAAGAATATTTGTTTTATATAAATATTTAAAATTTGATTTTTTTTATTATGAGCATTGTTTACAATGTATATTAAAATGTTTGTATAAAAATATATAGCCATAAAATCGCAAAAAGAAAGGAATAAAATTATTTTTGTATAACTGGATTCAGTTGAATACTTTCCTATTATCAGTTAGTATAATAAAATAAATTTATTTTTTATTATTATTGCCATTACCTGTGATAACTTTTATAATATTAGTCATTACCACTAAAAAATAAAGTTGTCATTTGAAAAAATGAAAAAAATTTACAACCTGCCCTACATTAAAAGAGGGGCATAAAATTTAAACTACATAAGTTAAATTCAAACTAATTTGATTTTTGAAAAATAGAGATATACTTGAAAAGGTTTGGTAAAAGGGACACCTTTTTTATTATTTTTTAACAAAAGTTAAAAAATAATATGAAATTAAGGCATTTGATAGTTGATAGCAGTTTGGTTAACTTGACATTATGTATTTTATTAGCCTTTCTTTATAATTTGTATTTTTAAAACAATTTCTGCCTTAAAAAGTAAACCTTTAAAATTTTTTATAAAAAATAAATAAATGATTTATTTGAAATATTTATAAAAGTAATCCATTTCTTTCTCACTTTTTTGCATCACTATATATACTTATACACTTAAATTCATGCAATTTTTATGCTTACATTTTGAATCCTACAACAGTCTTCGTCAGAATTGTAAATATATAAAATATGTGAATGTATTACATTATCAAATTATATATATACATCAAAACATTTTAATATCAATATTTTAATTTATATTATTATATTAATTACATATATATATATATGTATTACTTTTTATATATTTAAGTTAAATGTAGTTTTTATATATATTTAATCATATAATCTATTTTGGCTGCAAAAAGAATTTAGTTAACTGAAAGGAGGAGACTCTTTGTTTCTTTTTTGAGGCTTTAAAGGAACCAAGCAGGGAAATTCCTAATGTTCGTGCCATATGTTCTTGTCATCTTGTGATTATTTATATATAATAAATGAATGTGGATGGGGTTTTCATCAACATGCATCAGCCAGTACGATGAATTTATTGGCTTTTTATCTCCTGAATTTAAGACCAAGAAACACTGATATTTCTTTTCAGATGCCTGATAGATTTTAATTGAAATATTGAGTTTTTTTGTGAATATGTGTGAATGATTTTTTTCTTCATTTTTTTTTAAAATAGACATTTACAATCATTTCAGATAAAACAAAATTATGGTCTTTAATCCCAGGAGGCTGTAAAGTTGACAGCTGGAAGGTGCTAAGAATTTTCTGGATGCGAACCCAATCTACCATTTGATGATGACTTTTTATTTAAATACTTACAGCTGTTAATCATTTTTAAGTGAATAAAGATTGCACATATTAGAAAAAGAACTGTCTAATATTAAATGGGGCATTGCTGGACTTTGTGAGGTTCAGAAAAAAGGTGAAGAGGCAATTGATTAAAAAGTGGACATGTTTTTTTATTATAAAGTTACAAAAATTGAAAGCACAAATGGAATGAGATTCATTCTTAATAAAAAGTGAGAAAACAGCATTGGAAATTGATGGTATATCATGTAGAGTAACAAAATACCAAATACATTTAATTCAGGTTCATTTCCCAATAAATTTCTATTGTGATGAAGAAATGGAGAATTTTTATATGGATGTACAAAATACTTTTGATCAGACCAAACATCATTTTAAATTTATCATGGGAAACTTTAATGCTGAAATTAGTAAACAATTGAAAGGTGAAAGTGATATGTAAACTTGATTATAATGATACAAATGAGAAAAAAACACATACTTGTGGAATTTGCGGGGGGTGGGGGGGTTGATTTTTTTTTTTTTTTAGAAAAATCTAAATGGGAATGGAAGCATCCAAATGATGGAAAGTATAACAGAATTGGATTATGTTTTGACTAATAGAAAATATATATTTCTAGATTACAATGTTCTTAATAGATTCATCATCAGAAGTGATCATTTATTGAGATAATTGGTATGAAAAAATAAAACAGCAATTTATTAGTAAATTTTCTGTAATAGAATGTGAAGAAAAGATAGAATATGAAAATTTTAGAAAAATAATCCATTAAAAAGAATTTGATTTCTCAAATTTGTAAAATGATACAAAAAAGAGTTAATTATGATATAAGAAAATATAATTATGAATTGGCAAGAAAAATCATAGAAAAGAATGTTTTAATATTATAAAACACCTTGGTATTCAAAAGAAAGTTATTTTTGCAAGTTATTACATCTTTTTAATAGCACAGTATTTTAAATGGAGATATGCAATTAAATTTTTGAAGAGGTGAAAAAGCTCCACATAATAGAATTATAATCAATATCTTAACAGGTAAAGAAATAGAAAAATTATTGGCAAAATTATATACCAAATATGATTGAAAGAATGTAATATTAATATTGATATTTACGAAAAATGATAAAGAAAATATTAGAAATTACAGACTTATCACTGTTCTATTTGTTTTATACAAAATCTTTACCAAGATAATTATACTTGTCTATAGTGAACTTCTGATTCTAATCAACCTCAATTTAAAATTGGTTTTATCACAGCAGATCACATCTAAATATTGGAGAAGCTATAAATAGCCATTGAATATGAGTTTTCATTATCATGAAAAGGCATTTAATTGAATATGCATTTCTATAATGATTAAAGCTTTGGATCCTCAAGATAAACATATATTGTCATATTCTAAAGAAAATTTATCAAAATGCAACAGCAGTCGGTATTAAAAAGATTAAAATTGCGAAAGGTGATTTTTTTGTAGATTAAAATAGGAAACTAAGGAAATAAAAATAAATGAAGATTATTGTCATTTAAGTTTTTTAGATAATGTAGTTGTTTTTGCAAATAATGCTTCAGAGTTTCAAGAAATGTTGTAATTATCAGATCCAATGTTCAAATGTTAAAAAATTAAGTAATGTTCAATGGATTTTTTCACAAAAGAAAACAAAGATTGACAATCATGATTTAAAGTCATCAACTACAAATATCTTAGATTAATTAACACCGTTGATAACATAATAGATAAAATCAATCATACAATAAAAGTTGGAAGTGCTTTTGGTAGATATATCTATCTGTTTGAAAAGGAAGATTTATGTGTTTCTACTTACTGATCTGAAACTGGAACACTTACCAGAAGAACATTAATAAGATTTTAGACCACTTAACATAGTATGGAGAGAATTATGTTAGGAGTAACAATTAGAGATTGAAAATGAAATATGTATAAGAGAACAAACAAATATCACTGATGTCATTGAAATAATTAAGAAACCAAAATGAAGCTGGACCACTTGGACATATTGCTAGACTAGATAACAATAGATGGATAGTTGAAGTTTTAAACTGGATTCCAAGGAATTGTAAAAATCCTAAAAAGAAAACACATTAAACGGACGGATGAAATAAAGTTTTCTGGTGGATTGTGGAGAAGTTAGCGATCAAGTATCTGGATTAAACTTGGAGAGATCTTGATCATGCACCGCATCGATAATTGAAAATGATGATGATGATGATGAATCTTTTGTTTTTCAAATTATGTTTAAATTTAATCTAAATATAAAGGCAATATAATATGTTAATATTAGCATCATTAAATTAATTGGCTTTAGAGTTAAATTAAATTTAAATATTATTTAAAAAATAAGTTCTTATTATTCAGTATACATAATAACTGTGATTGATTTAAATATATATAAATACACAAAGTATATATATATTGTAAATAGTCTAACTGTATTTTGATACTGTATATATATAATCAACAATTTATATATGTATATATGTGCATTTTGATGATATAATCATCATAATCATCAACCATTATCAATCCACTGCAGGATGAAGGTCTCTCCAAGTTTAATCCATCTTCTCCGATCTTTAGCTTCTCTTCTCCACAACACCCCTGCACATTTTCTTATTTCATCCATCCATCTCACATGTGGTCTCTTTCTGGGTCTTTTACAATCTCTTGGAATCCAGTTTAAAATTTCAATTGTCCATCTATTATCATCTCTTCTAGCAATATGTCCAGCCCAACTCCATTTCAATCTTTTAATTTTTTCAATAAGGTCAGTAACACCTGTTTGTTGTCTTACCCATACATTGCGTTTTCGATCTCTTCTTGTTACTCCCAACATACATCTCTCCATAGTCCTTTGAGTGGTCTGAAGTCTCTGTATTGTTCTTCTATTAAGTGTCCAAGTCTCAGATCAATAAGTAAGAACTGGTAAAACACATTTGTTAAAAACCATCCTTTTCAAACACATAGGCATATTTCCTTTTAGTATCAAGTTATTTCTACCAAAAGCACTCCAACCAAGTTTAATTCTATGATTAATTTCCTCCATTATGTTTCCATCTGTATTAATAATCTGACCAAGGTATTTGTAACTGTTAACTTCTTTTAATTCTTCATAATCAATCTTTATTTTCATATTTTGAGCAAATTGATTAAACATTACTTTCGTCTTTTTAACATTTATCTTTAGTCCTACTTTTCTACTTTCATCTGCTAACTCCTGCAACATTTCCTGCAGCTCTGAAGCATTATTTGCAAAAACAACTACATCATCTGCGAAATCTAAATGACTTAAATACTTTCCATTTACGTTCACTCCTTTAGTTTCCCATTTTAATCCACAAAATACTTCTTGCAGCACTGCTGTAAAGAGTTTTGGAGATATGGAGTCACCTTGTCTTACACCTTTCTCAATGTTGATTTTTCCAGTATCATTATGTAATCTAATTGTTGCTGTTGCATTTTTATAAATATTCTTTAAAATATGACAATATCCTGGATCTATACCTTGATGATCCAATGCTTTAATCACTGAAGAAATGTGTATAGAATCGAATGCCTTTTCATAATCTACAAATCCAAAACATAATGACAACTCATATTCATTTGTCCTTTCTATGACTTCTCTCAATACCTGGATAATATAATACATTTATATATTTTGTATATTTACAGCTCTGAAGAAGACTTATACAGTGGAAACTGTAAACAGAAAAAAAAAAAAAATTGTACAAAAAAACTGCATTAAGTTGTTCATAATATTTATATATTGATTACTTTTTATCTGTTTATATCTATAACAAAATAATTTTTTTTTTTTTGTTTATTTTTCAATAGATAGATAATGATATTCGAGCAAATGTTACCTGTCTAGTCTACAACCATAATGGTTCAGGTAATTAAATTATTCAGTCTTTGTAAATGTTAATTTATATAAATATATGCTAAGTATAAAATATTAAAATTATATAAATTATTTCAGAAATTTTGACTTCCTATAATGATGAAGATATCTATGTCTTTGACTCTTCACATTCTGATGGTGCTGAATACATTCACAGGTATAGAGGTCACCGAAATAATGCTACAGGTAAAACTGGCTTAAATAATCAGAAGTAGTTTAATCCATTGATGAATTCTTTTATATTTACAATAATGCAACATGTGTGTTTTTTTCTTTTGGGAAAAATTAATTTAATTTAAAAAACATAGTAATGTATATATAAAAAATAAATTATTTACAAAAACTGTATTTTCATTTGCAAAACAAAAATTATCCAAAAGGCTACTACTATTTAATTAGTAAATATGGAAATTTAAATTAATCTTGTAATCTTTTATTAGTTCATATAGTTTGATGACAAGCTATGTTATACTATTAATTTTACTATCAGATATTATAATAGAACTTGAAGCACATGTACTTATATAAATATATTGAAAATATTACATTAATCACAAGCTAGAATTTTGTTGTATACCTAGTCTGTTGTACATTATAATATTTCAAGTAAATTACTTGCTTCATTTAAGAACGTGTTACATAACATTGTTTACATATATTCATTTGTTTTATTGTAATTTATCTTGTGAGAATTGATGATAACACATTTATAATTGGGAGATATCTTTGTATATGACATTTTCAGATTTTTTAACTCTTCTGTAGATTTGTCCAAGTATATTGTCAGGAATAAATAATTATAGCTAATTCTTGACTTTGTAAGTAAACTACTCTGCAATTTATTGTGTAAATTAAATATTGGATAAATAAAAATTTTGCTTTCATATGTAGTTTGCTATTAGCCATAATACAGAATATTGAAAATATTTTTTTACAAAGGAAATATATCACAAGTCTGAAGCACATGCACACAGTTTTCAAATGTTTTGCACTTAATATGTTGGCAGTTGTTTATTCAAGTCCTGACTTATATAAATCGAATTTATGATAAGCCACAGAATTATGTGTACTGTCTCATTAAATATGGACATATATGGGTGTTAAGAAATCGAAATATGGAAATAGAGAGTTTTTCCTTGAATCTTTTTATCTTATTTATTGTTCTTTCACAGTTAGATGATCTAATTAGACTTATTTATTAAATTTTCTTATTTTGTTTTGTATTCTAAAATAAAATTATTTAAAAAATATAAAAGAAACCTCAAGAATTAAAAAATAATAATCAGAAATGAATATATGATATATAGCCAAAAAATTTCCTCCACAATACTGCCACGTAGTTCATGTTTTAGTAATCAGTAGATATTAGGTGTTAGATAATCAGTGTACTACATTCCATTTTCTATTTAGTTTCTACTTTTAAACACTGTGTGGAGCTTATGAAACTATACTGAGTAGGAATAATAAGGAAGAAGTAGATAAGAAAGTCCAGAAGGTGGTAGAGAATGTTATGGATAAAGTAGAGAAAGTAAACTATGAGACAATATTGATAGGTGATTCACTATTTAGAGAGTGTGGAGATTTAATTGCAAGAGAAAATAGATACAGGTATGTACGAATATGTCTGCCTGGAGCTAGAATTAGGGATGTTACAATTAAGGTAAAGAAATAAGGGAGTAGAGATGTGTATGTTATGGTAGAGATAAATAATTTGTCTTAGAGCCATCAGAGAGAGTAATGGATGAGTACATAGAATTGATTAGTAATTTGAGGAAGATGAAAGGAAGAGTAGGAATAGTTGGGATTATTACCAAGATTCGACAATAGGTACATGTTAGATAGGGCATGTTCTATAAATGAGAGATTGAAAAAATTGTGTGAGAGAAATGATATATTTGTGGATGTGTGGGATTTTTTTTATTAATAAGAGGGACTTATATATTAGAGATGGATTGCACTTAGCAAAACAAGGAAGTGAAGTTTTAGGGAGTTTGATTTATAAAGAATATAGTTTGGGAAACTTATAAAGAGAGATTTAAGTGACAGTGTTATCAGAAAGAAGAAGAATTGATGAGATGTAAGTAATAAACAAAGGTTAGTTGGTTTAGATATAAATGTAGATGTGGAGAAGGAATAGGTCTGTAAAATTAATGGTAAGCAAGTTACTTATAAATGTAATGGAGAAGGAAGAGTCAAAAGAATTTATAAAAGAGTAGTTAATAAAGAAAGAAATTGTTAAAATTGGTATTTGAATATGCAAAGTGGTAGGAGACCAGAAAAATAGTTGGAATTAAAAACAAAGCAATTAAAAATGAAGAGTTGGAAGCTCTAGCAATAGTGGAAACACATCTAAGACAAGAAGTATCTATACTGGAAGACTTGATATGGCAGACTATAAATAGAAAAAAAAAAGGAAAAACAGGTGGTGGTATAGATGTTATGTCAAAAAAAAATTTAAATATTGTTAAATGTCAAGAATATTAGTGATTTGAGATAAGGTTAAGAAGACAGAAGTGAAGATAGTCACACTATAATGGAGTGGAACAATAACATATATGAATGCCTAGTTAAGTATATACTAAGATTTAAAGAAAAGGGGAAGAGAATAATGTTTATAGGGGATATGAATGAGCATATTGAAGAAATTGATGATGAAGATAAGAATAGACAGTTTTTCAAGAATTTTTGTCAGAGAGTGATTTGAGAATTGGAAATTTGTCAAATATTTAAGAGGGTCAATACACACGGTCTAGAAATAATATATTTCACACAATAGATTATGTATTAGTAGAGAAAGAGGGAATGAATAAAATATGGAAAATTAAAATGTTTGATAATGAAGAGAGAATATGTAATAGTGATGATAATTTTTTTATAATAGAAATGGTTAGTAATGTGATGGAAAATAGTAATAAAAGTAAAAAGGATAGTGAAAGATGTAAAGAATAAGTTAGAAGAATATAAAATAAAAGTTGAAGAAACCATGGAAGTGTTGGTTAGGGGTAAGTATAAGGATTGGTGTAGTGAAATAGAAAAAATGGCAAATAGGGTTTTAGGTGAGAATATTCAGAAGAAAAAAAGTAATAGGAAAGTGAGAGTTAGTAAAAGTGTAAAAGAGATGAAAAAAGCATGCAGAGAATATAAGTGTGCTATTAAGAATAAAGAAAGTGAAAAAGATGTTAATGTTAAATGGGAAAAGTATTTTTTTAAAAAGTGGCTAAAATAGATAATTATATAGAGAGAATGAAATTGAATAGTAAATTGTTGGAGGATATTAATAAAAGTGGAAGAGATAGGAGTAAAAAATTTTGGAAATACATTAAAAGAAGGAATGTAAGGAAGAGAGAAATAGTATTACTAGACAATGAGGGAATAGCATGTAGCTCTAGAGAAGAATTAGAGACAATCTTAAATAAGTATGTAATGAATATAGAAAAGATGTTAGATGTGGACAATGATATCAGACATGGTAGCATATAGTAATGGAAATACTAGGTTTACAGAAAATGAACTAAATGAGGCAGGGAAGAAATTGAAAAGTGGAAAGGCAAGAGGTTTGGATGGATGGGCAGCAGAGATGGTAATGAATTTAGGGCATAGAGCAAAATTAAAACTATTATCATGTTTTAATAAGATGACACAGAAGAGAGATTTTCTGGGTAGTTGGAGTAATACAAAAGTAAGGTTACTATTTAAAGAAAAGAATAAGAATCATAGAAAATTAAACAATTATAGACCGATAGTGGTAACGTCAATGTTATATAAAGTTTTCACATATATGGTGGGTGGAAGGAGCACAAAATGTATGGAAGAAAATAATATAGTGGGAGAAATGCAGGGAGGTTTTCGATCAGACAGACATATATAAGATAGTTTATTTGTAGCTACACAGCTTATAGATATGAGTAGAAATACAGATAGACAGTTACATATGGTTTTTTATAGATATAGAGAAGGCATATGACAGAGTAAATAGAAATAGATTATGGGTAAGTTTAATAAATTTTGGGAATGGATGGAGCTTTAGTGGATATTATTAAGAGATTATATGAAAATAATTACTATATTTTACGTATCAATTAGGGAATCATAGAATCAGTTAAAGTTAAAAATGGGGTGGGACTAAGGCAAGGATGCCTTATGTCACTTATTTTGTTTTTGTTGTATTTAAGAGAAATGGAAAGAGCAATAGAATGAGGGGTAGAGATACCATTAATAGGTGGCAAGGGAGTATATACATTATTGGATCTTTTATTTGTGGATGTTGTCTTCTTGTGCACAGAAAGAAGGGAAGATATAGAAGTTATGTTGAGACGATGATTAATACTGGGGAAAGAGAAGACAAAGAATTTGTATTGGGGGATATAAAGTTGATTGTGGTGAATAGGTATAATTATTTGGGGATGGTCTTATATAATCAAAGAAATTGTTTGGTTGAATGAGAGAAAAAATTGATAAATGAAGCAAAGAAACGATAGGGATTAATAAAGAAATTAACAGTGTTTTCATATAATAAGTATAATGTAACTAGAATTGTATGGAAGAGTGGCAGTACCAGGCGTAACATATGGTAACAATGTATTATTATTAAAGGGGTATTAAATAACTTACATGCATTAGATGCAGATGTGTGGACAGCAAAGGAAGCATTTCAAGGAGAAATGGGACGGTCAAGTTTTTATATGAGAGATGCAACAAGCAAAATTAAAATGTTAGGTAGACTCAGTTTATGGAAAATAAGAGAATATCCAAAATAGTATTTAATTGGGTTATGAGTAAAGAGCAAGCAACAGGATGGGTGAGAAAGGTAGTACAGTATGCAGACGATTTGGATAAAGAATTTATGTCAATATACTTATACAAAAGGTGGGGTGGTTGTGTTAGGAGAATTGTCGAGTGTTATAGTGATAAGGAATGGGAGAGAAGAGTAGATGCATTAATAAAGAATAGGGAGTTGAAGAGATGGAGAACTAATATGGAGAATAAAAAGAGTTTAAACAGAATATTGGGAGTGAGTTAATTTATGATAACAACAAGAAAGTAC
Organism: Epiperipatus broadwayi; assembly: GCA_028023455.1. NCBI lineage: Eukaryota > Metazoa > Onychophora > Udeonychophora > Euonychophora > Peripatidae > Epiperipatus > Epiperipatus broadwayi. The sequence continues at coordinate 709,307 of JAQFVV010012505.1, read as the reverse complement.
TTTACTGATTAAAGCTTGAACAGGATTTTTAGCAAGAAAGGAATATATACAAATAGAAAAATATGGGTGATTTAGTCTGCAAGTTGTGTAAGAAAGGTAGAGAAAATATTAGGCATCTGTTAATTGAATGTAAATGCCTGAAAGCGGAAAGGATACAAATAATGAAGTTGTGGAAGAATAAATATTAGAAAATGGGTTATTGGTATTTATGCTGTTTGGGAAAAGATAATGGGGATTTAGATATAAAGCGTATGGAGTTGACAATGATTATATTGTAGAAATGGGATGGAGCAAGATAGAGAAGAATATGGGAAAACTTAAGATGGGGAATGAAAAGGGAAGGTAAAGTGGCTAATAGGTTTTTCAGGGCATAGTGGCTGAGAGATTCCTGATTCCGTATAAGAAGTCACAGTGCATTATATCACACAACTAATTGAAGATTTGGCATACTTTTGACATGACACATATTTAATGATGGCAAAGGGTGGAACAGATTTTTATATAAAGTAATACATCACATAACTAATTGAAGATTTGGCATACTTTTGACATTGACACTTATTTAATGATGGCAAATGGTGGGACAGATTTTTATATAAAGTAATTTAAAAATAAATATGTCAAGAGTTGAACATAGATTTGTACCTTTACAACAGTTATCTGTATTTGAATAAAATAGTAATTTTTCGTAATTAAAAACATAAATAATTTGCAAAAATTGAACATATATTATGCTTAGTTCATCATTAAAAAATAAAATATTTTCCCCGTAATGTGAAATAGTTTTTTTACAAATTTTTACAAAGTTATCTCAAAATAAATGTGATGTACTTTTATGACAATAAAATATTCATTTTATTGAGCGCTTATGCATGTCATTGAAAAATAAAACATTTTTCCATAACGAGACATTTAGTTAAATTGTTGATAGTCATCAAAAGCATTCTGTCAATCCAATAACTGGAGTAAACATCCAGGCATTCATGGATTGAAGCTAAATTCTGAAGATAATAGCCACATTTCTTGAAGATATGACATTCTTATCTTGATTATTATATGCTTTCTTGGCAATAAGTCAGCAGTGAACTGGAACCTCTGTCTAGCTTTTCTTCTGGACATTTGTCCTATTTATTATCAATAATCAAAATAATAACAAAAAAAGAACTAGTCATTTTCTTCTTTTTTTATTTATAATTTTTGGTTATTAATTCAGTTTATTGTTTCATTGTACTGTGTGATGATTAAGTAATGCATTTTTTTTGATGAAAAAAAAAATCATTTGTAATGGATTTGTTCTTTACTAATATATTTTATAAAACTTGACATTTATAATTGAATCTTATTTTTTTGTTTGTTTTGAAAGACAAATGAGAAAATTAAAAAATTTAAAAGGCAAAAAAATTATACATATATGCAAAAAAGAAATATATAAACTACAATTAATAAGATTTACCACCACCACCAAAAAAAAAAAAAATTATATAATGATTTACTAAAATGATTTCAAATAAACTCTTTGTCTGCCACATTTTCAATCATCACAAATCAAGAATAAGCACGAATGCCATTATACATAAAGTTGATGATAAATACTTTTTTTTAAAAAGAAGAATGTTTCTAAAACACAGCTTTGTGCATTGTTTTGGCTCTCATTCTTGTTAGATAACTAATTAAAGTTATAAATCATACTGAGGATATGTATTTATATAAAGCAAATATTTGTATTCTTTATTTGAAAGTATGAGAAATCTTATACATATATTTACTAAAACTTTTTTCTTTCTATAATCAGTAAGCATTATACACAAATATATACAGGTTAAATTGATTAATCAATTCTGTTTTATAAACTTTGTGGGGCATTAAATACCTTTTTTTATATATGCATTCTTGATATGCTTATTGATTATAAAAAGTTATATATTGAGAAATTTTACATATTAATATTTTTCACCTTTTCAAATAAACTTTTCAATATCTACATTTAAAGTAATATATATTAAGGCTACAACCTTAAAACTAAGCACCTGAAAAAATGACAGTAGGGATCTCTGCAAATCTTTAACACAAGATTTATTTAAAAAAAGAAATCTTGTGTTAAAGATTTGCAGAGGTCCCTACTGTCAATTTTTCAGGCGCATAGTTTTAAGGTTGTAGCCTTAATATATATTACTTTAAAGTAACGAGTATACACTTTATAAATATAATTATTACAATATCTACATTTGTAAGATTCTGATTACCGATTGGTAAAAAAAATTTTCTTTAAAACTTCAGTAGTAATTATTTTAATTTACTTTTCAGCATTTATCCATTATGTTAATAGCTAAAATCTTATTTTACATTTTTCCGAAGAGAGAACACTATGATTCTGTTACATAAACATTGTATAGTTTTTATTAATAAGTAATAAATGATCAAAAGTAATTTTTGATGAAGTAAATAATGAGTATAAAAGTATCCCTTAGCAATAGTCTTACAATATTAATTGACCAAGAAACAAAAAAACAATAACACACTCTTATTTTAAAATTGTTTTTTATTGTGATTGGTCAACTCTGATAAAATAACTAATGCAAAAAATTTGATTTGCATGTATTTCCAAAAATACTTCAAGCACAAAAATATGTTATGTTTATCAAAGCCTTAACAAGGATGAATGAGACTTCACCAAAACTTTGGCAGCTTATTTCTGTAGAAAAATTTTCTCTGTGGATTGAAACTTTTTTGAAAGCTTTAAAGAAGGATTTTTTTTATTATTGATTATTGGAGTTGCTCAATACAGAAGACTTATAATCGATATTTTCCAAAAACCTTCACATTTTTAAATCATGAAAATCTTCATTATAAGTTGATTATTTTATAAAATGCAATTGTTGGAGGGACAAAAAGGAATGTATTTATATAGAAATTGCATTCTTTAACTAAATTTTTTAATGATGATATTAATTTGTATTACTGTAAAAAATATGGTTTCACTCTCATTTGCACCCTCTATTAATATATGAAGTGAGGTCTGACCTTTTCCTTAAATTTGTTAACATATGAGATATTGTCACATTAATATTCTAAATTTATTACTATTATTGTTATATGTTATAGAGATCCTCATTCTTATTTTATTCATTTAAAATAAATTCTTAATCTTATTTGTGGACATAAAGAAACATACTTAATAATTGCAATCATTTTTTAATGTAAGAATAACAATAGGAGGAAGATTTTAACATTATTTTATAGTAGATATAAATTTTAAAGATAATTAAGCAATAAATCATTTCAATGATATTCCTTTAAACTAACAACATCTAATGAATTTTTAAAAGGAAGTACACAAATTAGACAATTTCTGCTTTTTTAATTTTTTTTTCACTTTCAGGGGTAAAAAAATATGTTAAAAATGACTTAAATTTATTATCTACTAAAATCTCTTTTTACTTTAAATATATATTTTTAATATCATTTATTTATTATATAATAAATGCATATATACTTTGTAAAAAAATGTTTGAGAAAAATGTATATATATTTCACTAGTATTTAAAATATATAGCAATTTTATTAGGCTGTAGTCCCAATTAAACATTATGCAGCTTATTCTTAGGAATTTTCACTTGTCATTGCAAGTTCAATTAGCATACAATTTTTCTGAAATTTACTTAAATAAGATAAATGAAGATTCCCCCATACTTAAGCAACTAGGAGTTATATCTTTTCTCTTAATCTATTATTAGAAGTTATAACCTTATAATAATGTAAATTTTGAAGTTCAGGATTGAATTGTAAAATGAAATTCAGCTTCTACTGGAATATGGACTCTGTTAGTGTTAGTAGGCTTATTAATGGCCTTTTCCTATTATATTATTGATTATTTGAATTCAAACTTTATTTTTTTAGATTAGATATATTTAATGTTAATGTGTGGATAACATTTATGCATTGATTTCTTTTATAGCAATCATTACTATATACTCATAGTTTATTAATGTTGGAATCTGTTTTAAGTATGACGTTATCTGCTTCTGTTATGTATCATTGTTTAGCAGTGATAATGCTAGACAAAATCATTTATATAGTTTGCTAAGACCCTTTAATACAACTTATTTTAATATTTCATTATTGTATATATATTTATTGGGTGTTTTCATTAATATTTATGCATTACATTAAAATAAAAAGTTGACCTAATTCCAAATTTTTGTTTTAGTAACCAGTTGTAATTATTAAATATGACTGTTAAAGATTAATTAAAATAAAAGATGAGAAAACAGGAAGTGATTTTTAAATTAGAAATGTAATATCTTGTCTTTTTATTTCATGTTAAACATTACTAGTTTCTGGGATTTTAACTTTTTTTTTTTGATAATAAATTTGAATGGGAAAAAAATCAAGAAGAAAAATTGTGCCAATGTAAATATATCTTTTTTATATACATAAAAAATTGTTTGAATTATTAAAAAAGTATTTTTTTTAATAAAAAAAAAATCTTCCTCCACATTATTAGTTAATTATTTACAGTATCAAAGAATTGATCTTCAGGTAAAAACAAGGGATGAACATTTTGTAAATAGATGCATGATGATTTCCAGGTTATATGTATCTCTTTATAATATATTTCTACCTTGTTTATTATAACAATGTTGTACATGCATCTATTTACAACGTGTTTATCTCTTTCTATTATAACATATTGAAGTTTTATGTTTCAGGATAATTAATATTGACTTTATATATAATAGATAATGAATAATAACCGATTATTTAGAATGGTCATTATTTTATCTTTTGAATTATCAAGTTACCTATTATTTATATTAGTCAGTAATCCTAATATTACATGAACTGGTTAAAAATAATAGTGGTCGTCTTATCATTAAATACTATTATCTTCATTTAGAAAGTACATGTTTTTATATAATTGTCTATTTTTTCACATTTTGAAAGAACATTTTAACAAATTTTGTCTTGTTTATCTAAGCTTGTGTGATAACATTTGTTAGTTTACTGATCCATCAATTTGATTCATAAGCTGATTTTTTTTGTGGGTATTCTGATTCTTAAGTACTAGATATTATTTGTTTTAAATCAGTTTTAATTTGTGCCTTATTACTTATGAAGGAAACCAAATTGGATAAAGGAAGTTGTATAGAAGACACACAGAAGGAATAACTTATGCTGTCATAATGATTCATTATAAAAAAATTTAAAACATTTATAAAGAAATTTAAAAAAGAAGATTGAATAGGTCAGACTATTTTAAATATGAAGATAAATGAGAAGCTGATGGTATAAGCATAATAAACAGCTTTTGTTTTCTGTTTCTGCTATATGACAATTGATTACAATAAACAAGAAATTTACCATAGATTAACATTTGTTATGATTTTAGTTAAAGGTTTAGAAAATAATTTCATATCCCAGGATTTACTTTCAATAAAAAACAGTCTTCCAGCCTACTATTTTTAATTATTTATGTTTATAAAATCTGGGTAGTTAAAGAGGAATATAAAATAATATTACTATCTTGGACTATAGTATTGGCAGAGATATTTAAAATACCTTAAATTATAAGTAGACCAAATAAAAATTTCCATTTTTAGATTAGGCCTCAACTTATGCTTAAATGATCAGCTCAAATTGTGTCTATTTTGGATGTTATTTAAAGTGTTAATGCTTGGAAAAGTGAAGAAAAAAGCCTAAATGCAACAAAATGAATGGACTTATCACAGTAATAAAAGAAGCATTAAAAATATCAGACAACAAATAGAGAAGTTATTTAAGAGTAATCTGTATCAGCTTGATAGGTACTTGATCTAATATTTCCTGCAAATATATATGTGTGTGTGTTCAAATGTTGTTTGTTTTTGCAACTTGTTTGTAATTATTATGTTTAAAATATAATTTTATTGTATATATTCAAATGAATCAATTTTTATTGTTTTCTTGAAGGTTTGTGATGATGGTGTTTTAGTTGTATTTATATATTGGACAATTCCATTATCTAATATTAAGTATTGAATGTCTTTAGAAAAATTTAGATAAAGTTAAATTTTTCTAAAGACATTCAATACTCAATATTAGATGATTGAAATAGTCCAATATATAAATACAATCTATTTTTATAACTATATTTTTCTTATAGCAAGCCAAATTTAAATAAAAGGCTGGAGTAAAAAAGTATTGCCAATAAAAGAGAAAGTTATTATTGAAAATAATTGGGTATATGTAAAAATTCTTTTGGAGATAGTTTATCCTAAATATTGACTATTTTGTTATAATAAAGATATATTCAATTTTTTGACCTTTAACATATTTCCAATAAAACCATGTATATTTATTATGTATAAGGGTATAGAATTATTACTTTTTGATTATCATGTGATAATTTATTTTGATATTTAAATATCTCAAATCATTTATTAATCTCTTATATTATGTTCATTATATTTTGGCATCTTTGGATTTCTCTCTTAACCATATGACAGACTGATTGATTCTAGGATCAAAGGCTTTGATAAATATAGATATAGGAGCAATGAATTTTTTTATATATTAATTTTGTTTGCTATGAGTGTTGCTGTGGAATGATGGTTATAGAATATACTGATCACAGAATTAGAATAATGTTAGAAATTTTAAAGTTTATGAATGATTTTTCTTAATTGGAGAATTAGAATAATGTTAAAAAGTTTAAATTTTATGAATGGTTTAATGTCAAATATATATTTTCAAATCTGCTGCTTATTTTTTATTCAAAAAGTTTTATAGTTGCACTTTCAAGATTCTAATGCTTTCAGTGGCATGCAAGTTAGCTTAATCTAATCTCTTTTAATAATAATGAAGCTTGAAAAAAGTAATGCATTTATTGCTTATATGTGTAAAGATGATAATCTGGACCAAGTGATGATTGCTGGTTTAGCATGAAATATGTATATTGGTGATTATTTATCTTTTCGACATATATGTGTTCGAGTGTATAAGTGTTATGAGATAGAGTGGAGAGTGATGGGTCATGAGAAAGTCTGTGCTCATATACTCTATATGTTACAAATTTAATATAAATAATAACTAAACTGCAAAATAATATTCTCTAGCAATTAAATTGTTTTGAATTTAAAAAGATTAATTTTTAAAAACAGATAATGCTAAGTAAATAGTGACCTTTCTTATTAAATTTACGTTAAATCATTAAATAACTTTTAACATACTTAATATTGCTGGGATTATTATTATTTTGAATAAAGAATATACTTCAAGCTTTATGAAATAGGTATATTGGATCTAAGAAATTTGAAGGCATGTCTTTAATCAGTTACTCCTCATATCCTTCAGAAGAATAGTACATTGGTAGCTTGAAATGAATCCTTTATTTAATGTTAAAATAATTGGTTTTTTTTTTATATTCTAATGAGAATTTCATACTTATAGTAAGACTTGGGCTTTAGAGAGAATAACTTTTAACATTTTCATTGATAATAATGTAAAATCAGATATCAAAATGTTTAAAATTTTAGGCTTCCTTAGCAATATTTATAAAAAAAATTAATTTCATAGTTTGTAATTATCAAATTGCAAATCATTTGATTATGGTGAATGATGTATTTACTATTGCACATATATAAAAATCTGATAGTTTGTTCTCTTAATTTAAAATAAAAATAAAACTTTGATCTGCTTCCAGACATGATATAATTTTAAAATAAAAAGTTTTAGTTGATAATGAATGAAACATTGCCTGAACTTCAGTTTCTTTCTTTTCAAAATATCTGAAATGTGTCATAAGTTTGAAATAAAAACTGTTTTTAGGTAAAAATAATGTTTTGATTGAATAGTTCTTTCCAATACCTAAATTTATTTAATTAAATTTTAAGTAAATATTTTTATTTATTTCTATTGCCATATATTAGGTTTTCAGGGCAAGCATATTGTATGTCTACTTTTTAAAATAAAAAATTGTTACAGTAGAATTACAAAATGTTTCATAAGTAAAAAAAAAAGAATATACAGTATTATTAAAAAGAAATATTTTTAATATTTAAATATTTCATCATAACTTGTATGCTTACTGCTTCTATGTGTGTATATAGACATATGTACATGTGTAAAAACGAAAAGAACAGTCTTCACTCTAGAGTGCAGAAAATATTAACAACTTGCCTAATCAATTACAAGTGTTGAGGAATTTAGCATTCTTCCTTTCTTGATTTAATTTTTAACTGCAAATAGGTAGATAAAGATTGTTGATAAATAATTAGACAACTAACTGGCCTGGTTAAGAATCAACTAATTAAAAAATAAATGTTAAGCTTGTTTGCAACCTGAAAAAAATTTCATAATTTTAATCAAAGCCCATATTTGAAATACAGATCTTGTATGGTATTACTCCATTGTAAAATCTTTCATATATAAACTATATGCATCTTGAAGATTTTTTTTTTTTTATAGTCTTTTAAAATAAGTAACAAAATGGAAAAATAATGTTAAAAACTCGATTATCTTTTTCCTCTTCTATAAGCATGTTTATATAATAAAATCTGCAGAAAAACCTTTTAATTATTGCCTCTCATTAAAGTAAATGTTTTGAACAGCCTTCTTCAGTGCCTATAAAACAAAGAGAAAATAGTGTAGGTTCATATTTGGTTTTAATTTTGTGCATAAATTTGTGTACATGAATTCATAAATGAGTGGTAGTTTATTTTAATATAAGGGTACGTATTAAAATAACTTATTTATGTATCTTGCTCATAAATATGTATTGAGATGGTATTTTCTGCCATCTCATGTGTAAATATATATATATTTAATTTTGTAGTTAGTTTAGTAATTTCAATAATTTACAAGTAAAATTTTATAAAAATATATAAAATATTTAATCAATTAAAAGTTGTTGTTCAGTATAGAATATAGTTTAAGATAAAATTGTTTTCTTGGATTATAGTTTTTTTATTAAGTCTTTTTCTTTGAAATTTTTGGAAAATGATGGGATGGAGGAAAATTAGAAAAGGCTGCATTTAAACTCTACTGTTGAGAACCAATCTAAATACTAAGTTGAAATTAAAAGTATTGTAAATTAGTCTATCTGTTGTATATTGTTAATTAATAAAGAACTTTTAAAATTAAACATTCTGAAAGACAAAAAAAGGTCGGACATTTAAGTGACAACTTTTGCTAAAAAATAACCCAAAAGATGTGAATCTTGTTTGGAAAATAAAATTAATTAAAAGTGCAGAGGGGAGGGGGGTTGAAGTAGAAAAAGTGTAAATTAAGAAGACTTCTTTTGTTATGGGATTATTATTCAGAATTTATTATTGAAAGTTATTACTCCAAGTTGCTATTTTAAGAGTTATGAAAATGTTCTCTGGCTAGAGAAATCAAGAACTTCTTTCTCTGGGAAAACTGTCTTGTATCTGCACCTGATGTATTCCAAGATATTTCCATCTCTGGAAAAGTGTGGAGTCAGCCTGTTAGCCAAGGATGTTACAACTGTGACTCATGCAAAAAGATACGAAGGAAAATCAAACCCATGGATTTACCCTTCTGATTGAATGTGATAGACCGATAGCCACCCAGTACTTTGGAAAGGGATGGTCAATGTCAATTTAATCAACAGCGCTGCAACAACTGGGGTAATTATAAACTGTTTCAAATTGAACTTTACAACCGTAATATAGTGAAATACAATTATAGATTCAATAAGTTTTGTTTTATTTGTATAAGCTACTTTAGAGTGTAAATATTTCAACAATAGAACATGGGATATCTTTGAATCTATTCACTAAAATAGATCTTCATAATAGAATAGTTATTTTTGACATGATTTCGAGGGGGCTTAATTTTTTATGTTTATTACAGTTTTTAATATTTTTGTTATATTTGTGCATGTAGATTTTGATTTTATGAATGTGAAATGATTGATCTTTGAAAGATAAGAATAGATTAAAGTCAAGTTAAAACACAGCCATAAGACACAAAGATACTTATGCTGTAATTGATATACGTAAAAGTAAAAAGAACACAAAGGCACTTTTGCCATCTTTTAGCGCTTAAGATTAACTTGTCTAACATTAGCAAGGTAGCGGTTTTGGGTTAAACTATATACAGTTAACTCACTATTATAATAGGCCTAGTCTTTCACTCCTATTTGGACAGGATGCCAACAAGAAAGTTGGATCTTAGTCATGTTGTAGGTTAGTGAAGGGCTTATTAACCTCTGGAAAAGATAGTAATAATAATGTTGGAATAAGGGTTAGATTCAACAAACAGTGCGAGATCAAACTAATTCGAAAGTTTTTGTCTTAAAGAAGATAGTCATTTCTGATTGCATTTTCATATGAAAACCTGGTTAGATGGAAGAGGGAAAGGAAATCAAAAAGGTATAATAAAGATTATTGTATATTCATATTTGGGTGTCTCTCTGGTTAATTTATTATATAATAATAATAATTGAAAACAATTGTGTTCTCTGGAGTAAGAGTTTATCGCAATTATTAGAGTCCGCCAAAGATTACATTATAAAAAGATTAGGTGGCTGTGTTATGTAAATAAGTAAACACTATGATCATAGAATAATCTTGTCGGTCTAGTGCTAGGCTATTCGTCTAATGATGTCCTCGTACCAGCTATTATAATCTTAGTAATCTTGGTAGTTTGGCAGCTCTAAAGCGTTTTGTACTACCATAGTATGTATGTCAAGTTCTCTGCCTTATTAGGCAATAGAGTGTAGTGTTTTGTAAAATGGCAGACATGTTTGTATTCATAAGGCTGTTTTTAGATCGCGCTCTGATAGCTGAGGAATTTAATTAGTGCATTGACGTAATGGCGATCGACAATTCCTAGAAATATTTGCTAATTACAAATGTTTCTAGATAAGAGACGTTACCTTATTGGTCAGTGCATTGATTGATCATTGCAGTTGTCAGAGAGCGATAAGAAGACTGGGTAACATCTAGCAGTGTAATATAGAGAGCAGTCAAGCAGTATTGAGTAAGCAGTATTTAAGTAGAGATATCTCGCGTCAGTGCTGGCGGTTAATGATCAGCGCCTAGTGGAAATGTAGTTCACGGGTGTAGCTGAAAGAGACCGCAGAGGAGATATTGAGAGCTTTCATTGGAGAGCTTCGTTGCAGACCAATTCGTTGGAGAGCTTCGTTGCAGACCAATTCGTTTGGAGAGCTTCGTGGCAGACCAATTCGTTGGAGAGCATTTGTTGCGGACCAATTCAGCGGAGAGATTGCAGACCAATTCGTTGGAGAGCATTCATTGCAGACCAATTCGTTGGAGAGCTTCGTTGCAGACCAATTCGTTGGAGAGCACTCGTTGGAAAAGAACAGCTTGGGAATTGTATAACGTTATTTGCTGACCGCACAGTATGACTTGCAGTTATAACATTGGCACAGTCGTAAGTGCAGATATAACATTAGAGTTCTACAAAGAAGTAATGGTATTTGATCATCATCAGTATAGATTGCTATTTGCACAACTTATATCATTTTAGTATTGAGGCCTGATTATAAACTTTATCGGATCTTTTGTGTAACAGCTAATGTGAATTTAAAATGAAAAAGTAAAAATAAATTATACCTAAATAACTTTTCTTTTACATATTTTAAGGCTGATTTAAAAAAGATTGTTATTATAAACAAGTGAATTAAAATTTTTCTAATAATTTATGATAATGTAAAACATTAAAATTTTGTAACTAGTTTATTTTTAGTTGCTAATAATACTTGACTTGTGTTGTAATGCTTAATGCATTTGACTGGTATATCCATGATCTGGGATTTGAATCTAGAAGAAACTGTTTTTTTTTTTTTTAAGTAACTGAAGATCTCTAAGCAAAGCATTTATTTTTTTTCTTCTAGTTAATTGATCTATAGACAGCAGGTTATTGGTCAGTGAATGGGTATCTAGTTCTGTTATTCTGGATCAGATGAGTGCTGATACACTGGTCATAAAACTATGATTGTAATACGATGCAGATTTCTTCTCTGGAAGTGTTATATTCATATGAATACTGAAGTTATGGGTTATACTCATATAATGCTAAGATTATGGATATTTATCTTTTAAACTATGCTATAAAGATTAATATTTATAGTACCTAAACTAATTTCTATCATCAGCAATATATTTTTAAATATGTTTATTATGGATTTTTAAATAATATATATTCTTTAAAATCTCACTTCAAAGTAATTAATTTTGGATTTTGAATTATCTTACACAATTATAACTTAGTGATGAGAATAACAAACTCGAGATTTAAATTCCCAAATTCATTTCTAGCTGAGAAAAAAAAAAGTTTCATCATCTTATTTAGAATGGAGTTATTATATCACCTTTTCATTTTTCTATTCAACTGTCACATGCCCTCCTAAGTAACTTACTATCTATACTAATATTTATTTTTAAGATGAACATGATTTTTTTTTTATTTGCCAATAATTAGAAGTAATATGGAAATTGAAGAAAAGTATAATTTCCATATGCTCCCAGATTTGTTATTAAGAGTAATTTAAAAATAATCAAATGGTATCGAAGATTAATGTGATATTCAAGCACTGCAAATAACAGGTTAAATTTCAATCCAGGAACTGTCATACCTCAAAACATTTATTCTACCACTTTACTAAATCTCACAGGGGAAAAAAGTCAAATAAATATTTAGATTCAAATAATGAACTTATAAATTAAGCTGGCCATCTTAGAGAAAATACTTATAAACTTGACATTATAAAAGTCAATGAAAACAATTAATGATAGTAATCTTATCTATTCTAGTTTTGATAGGAAAATAAAAGAAATGAGACACATCTATACTTTCATCCACAGATAATTTTTTTTTTATCAATAAATTATGAATTTTTAAGAATCGGATATGACAACAATGCATCTTATAAAATTTAGCTTTCTATTAGACTGTTTTTACTAAATGATTGTAAATACACCTTTTACACGATAGGTTGGTCCCAAAAATTACATGTAAAAGAAATTCATGTAAAAAAATACATTGTATATATAGAAAATAAGGTGATTGGTTCCTGATCTAAGAAATCAATGAAAATAATTAAATAAACCATATGAAATTTTTTTGTTAAAATGTTTATTTTTTTATGTGCTATCAAATTTTATTTCATATACATTGCACATAAATAAAAAATGAGTTATATGACTAAATTTTATTTGAAAAAAAAACTTGAAATTGATAACACTTATCATTAGTTTCTCTATACAAGCTACTGAAAATTTTAAAGTTCAGAACATATCATCACTTCCACTTATAAGTAAAAAATAATTGTAATAAAGATTATTAATGTAATTTATCAAATTTATTACTTTTATTTCATTTAACTTATTATATTTTTTTTAATTTAACAACTAACACATTTGAAAAGAGAAATTTTAGGCTTCTGAAATTATACATTTATAAAAAATACATCTGCCATCTTGCTTGCCTGTAAAACAGAAAAGTACCCAAGATTTTATTCGCTGTCACTTTCTGGCAATAAACACATACATTTGCACTTGATTGGAGGAATACCATTGCTATCATCAAAACTTGCAATGTATAATTTATCATTTATTGATTTTTGGCAAAATTAATAAATTAAATTTAAACAAATTAATGAATTAAATTTAAACAAAATTAAATTTTTTTTAACATCAAGACCCAGAAACTTTTTTTTTTAAAAACCAAATGTCAAAATGCAAACAATGCATCAATACCAACAAGGTACTTCTCTTTCAAAACAAAATATCAAAAATGTTACAATGCGAAGAAATTTCCCATTTTGCAGTAATATTGCCAAAAAAGGGATTTTCGTTTTTAAAATAATGGGAAATAAGATGAAACTTTTTTAAAAAAAAATTAGATGATACTAACAGGCATAATTTTTTATTTTTTTTATTTTCTAGTTTTGTGATACAATCGTGACAAACTCTATCTCAGAAACAAATCTGTAAATAAACACCAAAGTAAAAACTTTTACAATCTTCTAAAAAGGAAAATAAATTATTTTATATTACTTAAATGAAATTATTTAGAATTAAAAAAAAAGTTTAATAACAACTTAAGACAATCTAAGAATTACTTTGAGAATGTAAAATGACTTTTTTTTTTTTTGCCTTTCAAACGTTACAGCAGTTCTAATCCCAAAGTACCATTTTTTTTTCATTCATGTTATTTTAAAATCATTCTTGTAGAAAGAGAAATATATACATTTTTTTATCTCTTTATTTCAAAATTGTGCAAAAAAATTTTGTGTAAAAAGATAATTAGATGTAATAAGTAACTTCGTGTTACCAATTGCTTCACATAAGTTAATCTTTCTTTTTAATCCTTGAACATGCGTTTTGTTTGTATTTATTTTTAAAAAAATGTAAAATCAATCCTAAATTTTAAATGCCATTTCAGTAAAATTATAATAAGTTTAGATTTTTAAACCAGTAAAACTATTACATTGAATTATCTTTTAATTACTACGTACATTGTGATTGACATTTGATAACTTAATATTTTACAAGTAAATTAAAAAGTGGATTAGACAGGATATGAGGTTGGGATTGTGTAGATGAGAAATCCAATCATCTGGTTCTATTTGTTCCAAAGTCTGATGTTTAGCATTCTACTGCTTATATGTATGCACACACATATTAGCAATTTATGAATGCTACATACTTTGGCTTTATAATACAATCTTATTCATTATCATTTGCAACTATTATCAGTCCACTGTGAGATATGAAGGTATTTCCAAGTTTAATTAATTTTTTTCTAATCCATAGTCTCCACATGACACCAACAATTTATTTATGTTATGTATCCACCTCGCATTTGGTCTCTTTCTAGGTCTTTTTCATTCTGTTGAGATACAATTTAAAACTTTAGCTATCATATTATCATACTTCTAGAAATATATCCAGCCGGCTCCATTTCAAGTCTCCTAATTCTTTTAATGAGTCAATGATATCTCTTTATTATCTCACACTAGTTTTTTACTTTTGATCCCTTCTTGTTTTTTTCATTATACATCTCTCTTACTTTGTTCAGTGATTTATAGTCTCAAAATTGTTCTTTTAAGTATATTAGTGTTGGATCTATAAGCAAGATCTTTTCAAATACATAGATATATTTTCTTTTAATATTAAATTATTTTTATCAAAAGCATATTCTCTGATTAATTTTATTCATTATGTTTTTATTTGCATTAGGATATTCGAAATTGTTAACTTCTATTTTATGATTATCAATCTTTATTATTTTCTGCTGAGAAAATTCTTTGAACATTAATTTAGTTTTTTTAGTATTTATCTTTAGTTCTACTTTTTTACTTTCATCTCATAGCTCTGTCAATACTTCTAAAGCATTAGCTGCATAACTAACCATATCATCTACATGATTTAAATAATCCCCATATATTTTTTATTTCCTTAGTTTTTTTACTTTAATGTACAAAATACTTTTTGTAAAACTGCTATAAAAAGTTTTGGAGATATGGAAATATACTTTGTATAACTTTATCAATGTTGATCTTCCTAGTGATTCTTATAATCCAATCATTGCTGTGCCATTTTGACAAATATTTTTCAAAATATGACAGTATCCTGAATATAAATTTTGATGGTCCAAAACTTTAATCACTGTGGAAATCCTTTACATAGTCCAAAATTTCAAAGCATAATGACATTTTATGGTGCTTTCTATTATTTTTCTCGATACCTGGATATGATTCACTATGCTTAAACCATTTTAAAATTCAGCTTGTTCTTTTGGTTGGTTTGAATTCAAAGTTCATTATAGGTTAGTTATAATTATCTTATTAAAGATTTTGTGTGAAACTGATAGAAGAATGATAGGTTTGTAATTTCTAATATCTTCTTTATTACTTTTTTTTAAATATTAGTATTACTACTGCATTCTTCCAATTATTTGGTATATTTTTATCATTTAGATATTTGGTATATAGTTTTGCCAACAATTTTTTTATTTCTTCACCTGTTTCTTTTAAGATATTAATAATAATTTCATTATTTCTTGGAGCTTTTCTGTTTTACATAGATTTTATTGATATCTCACGTCTTCATTTCAAATGATTGGCAATTCAGATATGGTAATTGATAGGAATACTTTATTTTCTTGTTTTGCACATTTTATGGTATTTCTTTTTTTTTAGTAATAGTTGATCTTCTGTTTTTATTGCTAAAATAATTTTTTTTTCAAGATGTTATTTTATATTTTTGAAATTTTTATTCTCTTCTATAGTTTTCCTTGTTGATTCTTAATTATATTTTTTATATCATTATTAACTTTTTTGTACCATTTTACAAAATGTAGACTTCTAATTTGTCTTAATGGATCATTTTTAAATATTTTCATAATCCTTATTTTCTTCATAAATTTTTTTGTCTGTTGAAAACTTACTGCTTTTTTGTATCATCTATCTTTATTACAGTTTTTAGTAGAGCATCAGTTATCTTCTTATTGACCTCAGTTAAGTTTGAATCATCCACAATGTCTGTTAATACTTTAAAATAAGTAGCTAGTTCTAATTTAAAGATTAGGAACATTAATAGTCAATAATCCTTTTTTCATAATTTTTGTTTCTCTAGTTTTGCATTAATATATATCTTACATCTCAGTAATCGATGATCACTTCCTGTGTTGACTATTAAGAGTATTTTAAAAATCTGAAATGTATATTTTCTGTTATGCAAAATATAATCCAATTTTTCTATACCATCATTTAGATGCTTCTATGTCCATTTCTGTTTAATTTTTTTTTTTTTTCAAAGAAAGAATTTATGCTTTTTTATCTTCTGCAAATTACACAAATCTAAAGTTTCTCTCTTTTCTGTCAACATAATCAAATTTATCCATAACCCTTTTATCTTTCAATTGTATTCCAATTCTAGCTTTAAAATCTTCCATAATAGTTTTAAAATTTTGTTTTGTATATCTACATAAAAAGTATCCATTTCTTTATTGTAATGAGAACTTATTAGAACATAAACCTAAATTATCTGCATTTGACATTTTCTATTCAATTGGATAACTAATATTGCCAAACTGTCTGATATCCATCAATATCTACAATGTTATTCTTCTAAATTTTTATTTACAGTATATTGAATCCCATACATACTTTCAATATTTGTGTCTTAAAAGTTGTTATTGAAAGGTAACTCGAGTCTGCATTCAGGGTATTCTTAGCATTTCTACCATTATCAACCAACTACTGACTTGATTTTCCTGGAAATAACAACTATAGTTTAGTTTTATCTGTCATTATTAACTATAAAATAATAATAATAATAATAATAATAATAATAATAAACTAAACACCCACACATATTCATTCTTCCTTCAAAAAAATTCAGTTGATGTTTCAAACTATCAATAATTGGGAAGAAAGAATATGTTGTTTCTTAATCTTAAATTCAGAACTAAATACCAATAATTCACTACACTGGCTTATGTTGGTTACAGCTCATCCTTGTTCATTTACTATATGAATAATCACATAGTAATGAAAGTTCATAACAAGAACATATGGAATGGGTATTAAGAATTTACCCATATCATTTCCTTTAAGGTTTGAAAGAGAAATATAAAAAAATTGATTTTATTTAACTAAATATATTACATTTATATAATGATTGAGTGTATCTGCCTGCCATGTTTACCATTTGGAATTTAAATCTTTATGAACTATAAAAAAAAAAAACCCAGATAGTTGGCTCTTAATTAATCCACCTAGTTATTTAATTATTGGTCAGTAAATAGTTATCTAATTATTGCTCTTGGCTGGAGAATGAAATTCCCAGGTTAATCTTTCTGATCATATGGCTATTGATGCACTGATTTTAAAAACAAAAATATAATTATGATTTGATGCAACCTTTACCACTGGCAAAGGGAATGTCATTCTTTTATTTATGATAAAAAACATCACATGATCACCATTTTATATGCATACATGCTGTTAATAAGAGTACCAAACTCTCCATACAGTAGTACCATCAAGTGCAAGCCTTTGTAATCAATGGATACAGGAAG
Source organism: Epiperipatus broadwayi (assembly GCA_028023455.1). Classification (NCBI taxonomy): domain Eukaryota; kingdom Metazoa; phylum Onychophora; class Udeonychophora; order Euonychophora; family Peripatidae; genus Epiperipatus; species Epiperipatus broadwayi. The sequence goes on along the minus strand of JAQFVV010012505.1, from coordinate 691,253 downwards.
GTTTATGCATAAAATCCCTGTCTAGTGCCTACTCATCCAACATTCCCAGATTAGTTTCTAGCTTGTGGCTTTCATTAGTGAGGAGCCTTGGATTTGAACACTGCACCTAGATTGTAGGATTCAATGCAACCCCCCCAGAAGCCACCTTTTACCTATTTGGTTAACTATAAAGCTAGGAGTCCAATATGAAAATACCATAATGTTTCAAACCCAAGCTTATTCACTTGTATAGTCATATAGATCTGAACTCAGTTCGGCATTTATATATTTTGGTGTGAGTTTTCAAAAATTACAGACACCATTATCCTATGGGCAAGATAAATATAAAAATCATCTAAACATCACATGATCACTATTTCATATGCTGTTAATAAGAATCCCAAACTCTCTATACAGTAGTGCCACCAAGTGGAAATCTTTGTTAAATCCAAGGTGGCTCAATGATGAAAACCACAACATAGAAACTAGTCTGCAGATATTGGATGAATAGGCACTAGATAGGGATTTTATGCACAACTTTCCTGCATCTACTGATTACGAAGGCTTGCACTACTGTAGGGAGAGTTTGGTACCCTTATTATATCTTTTATTTATATTAAATCTTTTGTTATAGTTGTTGAAACTAATGTTGAATGCTTATACATATTAATTTAACTATAAATCCCACAGTATAGTATATGATATTTTCTCATGTACATTATTAATAATGCAATTAATAAAGTTTGTGATATTAGAAGATGAATTTATTTAATATGAATATCTAATAGTCAATGATGTTTGCAATGAAGCTATTTAATTTTAATCTCTTAGAATATCCACATTACTTTTAAGTAATATGTCGATATATTATTGTATTCCCTCCCCCTCATAATTTGTTTTTTAATTTAATACTGATTGTATGATCATGATAATAAAATATTGGTCCTTTAGATCTGATTAAATAATTTTTTTTTATTAGATTACTTATATGTATTGAATTAAAAATGAAATTGGCTTGTTACATGAAAAATATAGTCTGTATATGTTATTTCTGACATAGATTCACAAGGTATTGTGAAAGATTTGCACAATTTTTTATTTTCAGTAAAAGGTGTAAATTATTATGGATCTAGTAGTGAATATATAGTCTCTGGCAGTGACTGTGGTCATATCTTCCTTTGGGATAAAGAAACTGAACGTGTTGTCCAATTTGTTCTTGGTGATGAAGGTGGAGTAGTCAATTGCCTGGAACCCCATCCTAATTGTCCTATTTTAGCTACAAGTGGCTTAGACAGTGATATTAAAATTTGGGTACCTTCCTGTGAAGAAGATCCCAAACTTGAAGGATTGAGAGATGTAAGTTGAAATATTTTTAGATATATTTATGTTTCTTGCAATCAAAATATTATTTGACTTTTTTAAAATTGTATCTATTCATTTTTTTTTTCATGTTCACTTCATTTTAGACAATGAAAGCAAATCGGCGGGATAGAGAAGAAGAACGGAGAAGAGAACCTGATGTTCTTGATGGTCATATGCTGTGGTTTATTATGCAACATTTGCGGAGGTCAGCTCGGTCAGCAAGAGCACGGGTATGCATAAATATATTACATGATCACAAATTCATAAATTTATTTACTTTATCTTCCATCACGGAAAATGGTAAATTCATCCGGTTTGCAATCAGGAGCTTATGCTATTTATAGGTTTAAATGTAAGTGTAAAGAACGATTTTGGATATTAAAGAGTAATCAAAAGATCTGTATTAGATCCCAGAATGATCTGGTTGAATTTCAGTGCTAAAATAAATGTGAAAACTGTAAAAATTTCTCCAAGCTTAGCAGGGCCATACTTAGATAATTATCAATGTATAGCAATATCAGTTAACAGTAACGTGCAATTAAATAGTAATTGAATGTTTAGTTGCTCGAAAGCCATGATTTGTGAACATCATATATGTCAAATTTAACTTTAATTTAGAAAATTTTAACTCTCAAGTAGAGCATTCCACCAGTGCCTTATTTATATTCAAATAATAACATTCTCTCTCACTTTTTAAATGACTGATATTTAAGGAATCTTTTTATTAAAAAGTATGAATGTTAAATTCACTACCTAAAGAGATTGAAGTAATTAATCGGTTACTAAGACTAAATAAACAATTATAATTGATCATTGGTGGTAATTTATATTGTTTGCACTACCTTAATGTATTTATTCTGATATATCATTATTTAGAGCTACAGAATAAACTATAATCAGCCCTTTCACCATTAAGATACATATATAGTGCAAAGTCGGAACCCAAATGAAGCTAATTTCTAATATAATCACTGGATTCTTGAAATGCTGGAGAAGACAGATGCTACAGATCTAATGTTTAATTATTATTTTCGGCAATTTAATTCTGTTTGCCACCATCAAATTCTTTCAGTAAGTGGAAGATGAGGTAGATTGGATTTAAATCCTTATCTGCTTGGAAATGTACCCTTCTCTTTTGGGTTTCCTTGTGAGTGGCATGTTAACCACTACATCCTCCTTCAGTACTAAAATAAACTAGCAATACAAAAAAAAATTAAATTCTGAAGGCTTTTCATCATTTCTCCATTTCACATTCCATAACCATTACATAGCATAATTATTTCTGGCATAGGTCAAGAGATCATGATTTTCTCTGATCTATGTATATTGAGTGAAACACCAATAAAGAAAAAAAAAAAAAAACATGTCTAAGAAAACATTATTTAACAAAGGTTATAATAAATTTATTTATATGCAAATTATTTATATTATCACCATTGATTAGTGAACTAATATTCTCTATTTCAATTTAATATAACAAATATATTAATTTTCCATATGAGTTAGTTTTCTTTTTATCAGCTTTAAAACAATATCTATTCATAACAGTTATTTTAAATGAGTTTAACTTTCATTTTTGCACCCCCTAAATGATCTTTTATAATTAATTTACTTTTGGGTTTAATTACTAAGTTTATTTATACTTAATATTATTTCTATAGTTGACTCTCTAATATGACTGACAATGTTATGAGCACAATTACACATATTATTGTAATTTTTACTTACGTTAATATATGTTTATGATTTTGGAAGTATACTGTTTATAAATGAATTTTATTCCTGACATTTTACAAAGTCTTTAATTACTGGTGTAATTTTTTGATCATAGCTTTAAATTTTTTTAATCATTTCAGTATTTCCTATATTGTGTAACACAAAAAATAACAAAGTTGAAATACTTTGTAGCTGTAGTTAAACAATAAAATTACTATGAAATACTTAGGCTCATATTATCAAACAATATTTACCAAATATATAATTTTAGATCCTTAATCAAAAATGCAAGCCATATAAAAAAGAACTTAAATTATCTTCATAAAGGCTTGTATAGACAGAGCTATTTTAACTGCATATGGAAAAAATATAACAATCATTAATACACTATTTAACTTCATTAATTATTTCATCTAAATGTGGCTCATGGTATAGGATTCTGTTAATTATTCATTTTTTAAAAGCAAACAAAAATCCATTAAAAACTCTTCTTAAATCAATGAACATAAGTATCAGTAATCATATTTACTGACAAATAATAGATGGCTATATTACAATCAATGCTATATAAACATATTTACAATTCTGCATTTAAATTCTTTAAATCAGTGGTTCCCAATCGCTGGTACATGAATGCAAAGTTACCAGTATGTGACAAGTAAAATAATAACAAAATATATTATGTATAATATGTAACAATTTTTTTAAAACATTTTTATGTAAAAAGTAAAACAAACTAAAAGTTTGAGAAATGGTAATTTTTCATGTTTTTACTAGCCTGCGCATTTTCCTATATGGTGGTATATAGAATCATAAAATCTTGTTTTTATTAGTTATTTGTAGTGTTATATCCAGTGCAAATATATTAAAAATAATTATAAGTTATTCTTTGTTTTGTAAATTATATAGTTACTTTTATTAACTCCATGAAGTCTAATAAATTTTAAAACATTATACTTTTAACAATTGACGTAGTAATATTAAACTTAAGTTTCAAATCATATTTATTTGTTTTTATTATTATTTTAATTGTCATTTAAAATAGGATAATCAATGGCTTTAATATGAAAAGATTTTTAGAGCAGGCTGGATGTAGTTATTCCAAATCAAAAGAAAATAAATCGCCAGATTAAAAAAAATGAACCATCAAAACGTAAATATCGTTGGATTAGGCAGTATGATTCTGACTATATGTATTCTTCATGAAATCTGGCACAGAAACTGAACCTATTCCAGTGTGTTATATGTTTTGAATGTTTAACAAATGAATGTTTGAAGCCTTCTCTTTTGAAAAGACATTTATTATTCCAACATCAAAATTTAAAAGATAAACCAATTGATTTTTTTAAAAGAAAACTGCAAATTTCACGACCAAAAAACAGTTATGTCTTCTTTCACCAGTGTTAACACCAATTATGTACAGGCATCATATTTAGTAAGTTTGCATATAGCTAAGTGTGGTAAAGTACACATAATTGAAGGAAACTGTTGCTACTAGTAACTAAAGATATTATGAAATCTGTACTTGGAGAAAAAGTAGACAAGGAAATTGATAGAGCATCACTATCAAACAACATAGTAAAAAGGTTAATAGATGACATGGTATCAAATATTGAACATATTTTAATCAAGAGATTAAGAGAATGTCAGTTTTATTCCTTGCAAGTAGAAAAAGCACCGATGTCTCTAAATTAGCACAATTACTTGTATATATAAAATTTGATTTCCTCAATGAAATTCAAGAAGAAATATTATTTTGTAAGTCATTATTTGCACGAACAATGTCAGACAAAATATTGAAAATAATCAATGATTATTTTATTAACAAGTTGGTACAAATGTGTTGGAGTTTGCGCAAATAGTGCACACACTATGATTGGACAGTTATCAGGTGTAGTAATGAAAATTAAAAAAGTAATACCAGAGTGTAAATCTATGCACTGTATAATTCATCAGGAAGTTTTAGTTACAAAATGCACCCCTGTGAATTTAAGATCTGTTCTTTAATGAAGCTGTAAAAATATTAACTTGATAAAATCAAAAGCACTTAATTCCTGTTTATTTTCAATTCTATGTAATGTGATGGAGCATAGATCTAAAACACTATTACTTCATACCGAGGCTCGGTAGCTTTCACGAGGCAAAGTCCCCAGCCGAATTTTTGAGTTATGCTCAGAGGTAAATATTTTTCTTATGGATTCAGGAGATTCAATAAAAGATCATCTTACTGATGAGGAATGGCTATTTAGACTAACATACCTATCGGATATTTTCTCACGGCTAAATGATTTAAATATGAGTTTGCAGGGAGCTAACAATTCTCTATTTGACCTTAGTGATAAAATAACAGCATTTAAAAATAAATTACCATTTCTTAGATAACAAATCCCAAAGGAATTTCAGTGTTTTCCATTAATTTTTCAGAAGAAAACAATTTATCAATAACAGATTGTGTCATTAATAACCTGCAGGATCATTTAAAATCTGTGTATGATCGTTTTCAAAAATATTTTACTGTTAATCTTTTTAGTATTATTACTTAATGTAATTGTTGCTTACATAATAGTAGGAGTGTATAATTACTTTCATTTCCCCCCTTATTATTATGTCTTCTTTTTTTACTTTTTTAAAATATATTTTGACAAAAAGAAATATATAATAAAAAGTTTATTGAATCAAATAAGTAAACATTGTTATATATAAAAAAGAAAACTTTTTTTTAAAAATTAAACTAAGAATGAGAGAGAAAATTTTTTTTTGTCTGTAGTCTATTGTTAAATCTTTAAATGATTGACCCCCCCCTCCCCAAGTTTCTGGCGATTTATTTATAAATAAGTTACAATACTTTAGTTTTTTTAACATTTACCTTTAATCATACTTTCTTACTTTCATCTGATAATTGTTGCAACATTTCCTAAAGCTCAAGCATTATTTGCAAAAATAACTACATTATCTGCAAAATCTAAATGACTTAAATAATTTCAATTTACTTTTATTCCTTTAGTTTTCCATTTGAATCTACAAAATACTCCTTGCAGCATTGCTATAAAAAGTTATGGAGTCACTCTCTCTTAGATCCATCTCAATGTTAGCCCTCCTGATATCATTATGTAATCTAATTGTTGCTGTTGCATTTTTATAAATATTCTTCAGTTAACTGCAAATTTCTTTCTGCTGCCATTATAGGATAAAGACTGTTAATACAAAATTGTTAAAAATTTTAACTTTATTTTCAATAATCTTTTATAATTTCTTCCAGTTCTTATTTTTATATTTTTTGTTGAAACTACTGCCATTGCTCCTTTTGTTTTATTCATTCACTATAAAAGTGATTCATTTAGCTATTCCATAGTTTGAAAAATATAAAATGAAAAAAAAAAAATTGAAATAACTTTTTCATTTATTTTATGCACATGCCACCTGTATGAATGTTGTCATAAATAATCTCTTGATCACTCTGATTCTTTGCCTGGTTTCCCTCTCAATTATATATTCATTGTGAGAAAGAACTAATCAGGAAGGCTTAGAATTAATGCATTAAATAGAGGAATTATTGCATAGAGAGGCAGGTGAATCCATTTTATCAATATATATAGATTCACTCTATCCCTATTCAAGCTTCTGTTAACTGGTAACTTTTTTAAAAAAAAAATGTCTAAAAATCTTTTTAACTTCTATTTAATCTCAATGCTATACATTATTTTAAACAATGAGATTTAAAAATACAACAAGAGATTGAAATTGTTTAAGCACAATAACAAAAAAGATTTTTTGCAATTTTTATTTATGTATTGTATTTTTTTTATCACTTATTGTTTTAAATGAAACTTTTATAGGTTATGTTTATGTAGTAGTCTCTATATACTGTATATATGTTGAATTAAATATTTCCATGGATTGTTATTATAATAAAGAAGAGAAATAAGGAAATAATATCCATGTAAATAGAAATAATCTTTGATGTTACTAAGAAATTATCAATTACTAATTGACCATCCCTAAGGCCAAACCAGTTTTTCATTAAACCTATTGTTATATCCGCACTTACGACTGTGCCAATGTTATATCTGCAAGTCATACTGTGCGGCTATCCAATAACGTTCGCTAATGTTCTCCAACGAATGGTCTATTCCTGCAACTAATGCTCTACTCTGCAACTAATGCTCTGTTCTGCAACGAATGCCTCTACTCTGCAACGAATGCTTCTACTCTGCAACTAATGCTCTGCTCTGCAATGAATGCTTCTACTCTGCAACTAATGCTCTGCTGTGCAACGAATGCTTCTACTCTGCAACTAATGCTCTCCATATCTCCGCTGCGGTCTCCTTCAGCTATACCCGTGAACTACATTTCCACTGGGCGCTGGTCATTAACCGCAAGCACTAACGAGATATCTCTGCTGGTGTTAAACAGATGTCTTCTCAAATACTGCTGCTTCGATGTTACACAGTCTTTTATTGCTTGCTGATAACTGTGGCAATTAATCCTTGTCCAATCAGGTAACGTCTTTTATCCAGAGATATTTGCAATCAGCAAATCTCTCTTGGAATTATCGTCCGCCATTACGTTAATTAACCTCCTCCGTTATCAGCGCGTGATCTAAAAGCAAAAGCTCGAATAAATTAGTTTTTTCTGGAGTGCACAAAAATGTCTGCCATTTTTACAAATACTACATCTATAATAGCTCTTTTGTTTGAGTTATATATATATATAAAAACTGCATTTTTTTAAATTTATATTCTTTCACTATTTAAATTTCACTATTATCCACGTGAATTTGTGGCATACATGAAAGGCAGGAGATTTTGGAACCAAATACCATCAGTGCAGTGTTTCATTGTATGTAATTCCTAATTGTGATATTTCTTTGTCTATTAAAGCAAATACTATGTCAAATCTTAGATTTACTTAGTTGATCATATATTTGATTTTCCTGTTCAAATTTTGCTTGAATATATTTTCTCTTTTTTTTTTATTCCAAATTATTTTCTTTCATGTGAGATTTTGAGGAATTATTCCTTGGAAAATTTTTCCAAAATGATAAGTTGCTGGGTTATTGTTTGGAGTTTCAGATTTTTTTTGACATGGTTTATTCCCTATAAGTAATTGTAGTGTCAATAGTTAGTTCATAGGAAATATTTTCATATTTTCCACCAATTAAATTATCATTTAAGGATTCATTTTTCCAAGGGAAAACAAACGTCAAAATTATAAAACAATAATTTATAATTGAGTTAAATTATAATTATAAACATAACTAAATATGGTTTTATTTATTCTTCATTTTCTACAACATTAAAATGATTTCACAATTAAAATTGGTGTATGTGATCTACTATACCAAACTTCAGGGACAATACTATAAATCTGGCTTTCTGTAATTAACAAATTTGTAACATTCAAACACAAAGGGGTTCTTTAAATTTTCATAGCAAGCAGACCATCATTCTTATAAACTAGGATTTATTTAGCAAGATATTTCATTTAATCTTAAATACACACACATTAAAAATAATGCTTGATTAAAAACTGATATAAATAATCTTTTAAAATAAAATTGGGAAAAAAAATTGTATTTAATATTCATTAATTAATAAGTGATATGAGCACTTTTTTTCAATTTTGTCTTTTAATCACTGTTGCTTACTTTTTGCTAATCAAAAAAAATTACTTATTATATATAACAAGTAAAAATTGTTTTAACAAGAGAATTGTCAGAAGAGAGAGAAAATTTATCTCTAAATTAGTTACTACCATAAAGTTTGCAACAGAAAGTTTAAAAAGTTCTTTAAAGATATATTTCATTGTAGGAAAAAAGGGTAGGAAAGAATTCATTAATAATTTTTTTATTTATTTATTTAATAATAATAAATATACAGAATGTATATTAAAATTATTATTTGATTCATGTTTTTGCTGCAAATGAATGCTTTTAAAGATAGGAGGTTTGTAATCCCTGGTTGAATGTATTGCTGAATTATTCTTAATCCAACAAATTTGATAATCTGAAAAGGCATATTAACAAGAATGCTAAATTAATGATACTGCACTATACATACATATATATAATAATATTTTAAAAAAATCAATACAAAAATTATGCTTTGTTAGAAAAATATATAATTTTCTTTTTGAAGCATTTTAATGGTAATTTATAATTCTATATATCTTATGAATTTTATAGCAAGATTTTCTTTTAGAAAATACATATAATGTGGAATATTTAATTCAGAAAGAAATTGAATCAAATTTCTTCCTTGTATTATTATAATAAATTTAGATTCAAGGATTGATTTGTAACAACTTACTCTAAGCCATTCTCCAATTTTAGAAAACAATAAAAATTAAATTATATCTAAATAGTAGTTATGTACATATATAATCTTTACTAAGATAATAAAGTCAATAAATGTAGATGTAAATGTGTGAAGTTATAATTGACTATTTATTAATCTGCTTTCAGAACTGGTGGTTTGTTTAAACTTCTTTGCATTATTAATCACACTCCTTGGTCAAATTGCAATCTTTAGTGTCTATATAAACATATCAGACCATATATAAAGGAGATTACCTTGACTACAGGTTGAGATTGTTGATAGCTTAAGGATTGATTATTACTATATATAATCTTAAATAAAGCTACTAAAAAATATTGTATCAAAATTTTTGTAAATTAATTTATAGAAACATCATTTCAACTATTATAAGCTAAATTTACAAATATATATAATAACACTTGTTATAGAATATTATCTGTACTAATAATAAAACAAATGTCAACATTAATGATTATAAAATTCAGAAGTACTTTCAGTAACTTCTGTATAATCTCAATTGTTAAAAGTTTTCAGCAATTGAGAATGGTTACAAAAGTAACTTTAAATATTTCTGAATTTTATAATTGTCATCATTAATGTTATATAAAAAATAATATGAAATATTATAGTTGGATGTTTTTAGACTTAAAATAATATTTTTCAAATTGGTTTTTAATCATGAGCTACAAAATCATATATGGTTTTCATTCTTATTGCACAATTCTTTTGCCTGGTTCTACAGAATTTACAATATCAAATATTTTCTTACTCATCTAAATAATATATTCATCTTTTTTAGCTTAATCACAGGTCTATCAATTCTGGGTATTCTTGATTGAAATACTAAACTTTTGAATAAAATTACTCCTGGATAATATATTATTTGCTTTTTCCAGATTCTTAACTTTTCCAGAATTAATATTATTTTGATTGATTATAATGTATAGTTATGATCAATATTAGTCTTCTTATGCTGGCCTGGGGTATCTAGGACAAAATTTAAATTTCTTTCGGTCCAAGGTAGAAATAGTGTACAAAGTTTGAAGTGCAATGTTAGAAATGGGACAATCAACTCCAAGTAATCTAAGCATCACCAAAATAATCACTTCTGAGATTACATTATTAGTACATATATATATTGTACTGCATTTTTGGTACAAGTGTTGGCATTGGCAATTTAGAATTTAAAATTAAATTGTCGAAAAGAATAGTATTTATTTTTAAATACCATCTGATTTATTTTTAGACTTGGGTTATATTTTTTTTTTTGTTAAAGACATAAAAAAAGAGAATAACAAAATGTTAATTTTGATTTTTGCTAAGATAAGAATATAAATTCTTATTGTAAAACTATAAGCATTACTTAAAAGTTAAAATCACAGCATTCTTTCACAAATTAAAGATGGCCACCAAAGGGGAAAAAGATGACTTTGGAAACAAAATGACATTAAATTTTGTCAAAGTTAAAAGGTGTAAACAGGATGTGTGCGACAGACTAAAAATCAGGGAGGAGGTATAAAAAGCAAATACCTCTAGCATCTTAGATCTTCGTCTTCTTTTGCCTGTTGTTATATGTGATCTGAAATAGCCATTTGATATCAATTTTCTCTGCGATGTCATATAAAATGTGTCAAGCTACTCACCAATGGACCAAATCGTTGTAATATGTGTGTGTAGAGAAGAGTTGGTTTGCCAATGTTTTCCTCCTTCCTGAAGTCGTAGTAATGCCATGAGTGAAGCCATCGCGTACCTGAATCTTTGAACCCCGAACTGCGTACAAGCCATAATAGAAATGGACAACGGATTCCTCCCAGGACAAACAAAATCATGCATGGTAATCCACATAGTGCTATACTTGAACAATTGAACTTGCCGGTAATAAATTTTATTTCATAAATTAGAAATTATCACCTTCGTGAACTATAATGCTACCAAATGTTGTGTTGAGTCAGACTACTGAAATTCTGAATCTTAAAAACAGTAACTTTTAAAAACCATTTAAGCTTTATTTTTTTATACTTTTATTCTCTTATTAGTGTTATAAATATTTTAATTATGAATTAATAAACCTTATGAATATAATTTACATTGTTCTATTTAAATTTATTATTACTAGAGTAATATTATTTAAATTCTTCTATTACTGTTTTGCCAAATAAATTGCCAATGTCGTATTAAAAGATATAATCCTCCAGGGTGTAACAATTAATTATTTAATAGTGACTAATAAAGATAGATTGGGGGTGAGCCATTGGATTCGCGTATAGAATCCTGGTACCTGACAAACAAATTAAAAACTGGTTCTGCCCTCAACTATTAGAAAAATTTAGTTTTGTTTAGCTGGATTGTGTGACCAGGAAAAATAATTGCATTTGCAAAAATATTTGACATATATCTAATAAATGAATTATCAGAGCCGACACAATTTGGTCACCGAATACGTGAAATTTAAAATGTATAAACCCTAAGGTACAATATATATATGTACATTTAGTTATTAAAGTTTCATATGTCAACTAAGACATCATTTAAGTAAAACATTTCAATAGGAAATCATATCAGTAGCTTTTGTAAATTGATCTACGATTAACCAGTGTGAGGAATTTATTTTAATTGTATTAATGATTTTGATATGAAAACATGTTATTACTAAAAAATATTAAACACTGAGATCAGATTTGATTTTCATCCAGCATTAAAATATTGAAAGGATGGGGGGGGGGGGCTAAATTTAAAAAATTGTGGGGAGAAACGTTCCCATTTAATTTAGTAACATAATACACCTGGGTCTCTTTTTATGCGGACTTATTTAACACGATTTCGAAGTTAAGCGATTCATGTTTCACCGGAAGTCAAACTCCGATAATGCGCTATTACTTTAAATAATAAATTTCGTGCACTTATGTTACATTGAAAGTAATAGCACATTATTGGAAATCGACTTTCATCTTAGTAATTTCAATATTTTCAGTGTTTTATAATAGTAAGAATTTATGCAATAATGAAATTAAAATCATGATTTCCACATTTTATGTATACACACATTAAATTTTACAAGATTATAATGTAAATTTGTTCAAACATTGTGCGTGTTAATTTTGCATTTTAAATCACATTTTGTTTTTGCTTTTTAAAAAAGAAGGTAATCAATTATTAATCATTTAGTATCCACAAGTTTATTTTTAAAAGGTCAGTAATAGCAGTGGGCACAATTAAATTTAACAATTAAAAATTAAAATCTGATTTTTAAACGGAATTGAAAATTAAAGACAAAAATAAGAATTTAATTTTTAGTTGTTAGTTTCATAAACAATTAATAAAATCATCGTCTCAAAGATTAATTACTAATTACGTTGTCACCAGAAAACCGTTGACACAACATGAGTGTGAAGTTGGCGCTAGTTGTTTGCAAACGAACATGTTTTTCGGCAAATAGCTATAATAATTAAAACGTGTATAAAAAAATGTAAATTACTGTACTGTAAATTATGCATAAAAATATATTATTTTGAATAAAATTAAATATTATAGTTAAAAAAAGTTTGTCTTGTATCAATTTTTTTTCAAATTTGAAAATTTTTATTAGTCATATTTTATTTCCTTATTTTTTTGGGGGGGGGGGCGAATTTTAATGTAATTTTACGTTTGTGCTTTGCTTTTACGCGAATTTTGAAAAATCACAGACCGCACCCCCCCTTTTTCAATGTAAGTTACGTCTATTTTTGCGCGATTTCGTTTGCACGCGTTTTCTGAGGAACCTATCTATCGCATAAAATGAGACCCAGGTGTATAGTTTGTTTGGAAGACTTTGTATTTAACTATATTCATTTGCATAATGTTATTAACAGGCTGGAAAACACATCGAAATAGTGCATGCATGTTCAAATGTTCATTTTTCAGATTATAACAAATTACGAAATAATTTATTTTGTAGGTTTTTATATTAAATGAAAATACAAAATTATGCCATTTTTCATTTTATTCAGTAATTGCATATATCTGGTAAAATTTGTAAATAAGTATGACAAAGAAAAATTCATTGCTTTTAAAATTAAAAATGTGCTATATATTAATATCTAAAAGTTGTTAAACAAATTATGGTTAGCAATACTCACAACAATCAAAGGTTTAAATTCAAAGCCTCAACTTTATGATCCTTGTAAATCATAAGGTTTCTTTATTTCGATAAGCATTTGGGAAGTTCCTGCATTTCAAAGTATCTTTATATTTCTTTTATCTGATATGTTTGATATTGTGCTTCAAGAAGAAATGTGAGATTTTGTTTCATTTTAATTTGCATCTATATTTGTTTCTGATGTGTTTGTATTTAAGAAAATTATCTACACTTTTGAAAATAATATGTTTTTTTTTTTTTTTTTAAATTTAAAAATAAACCATAATACAAATATAACCCTTCCCTTACTTGTGATGAAGGCTGCATCATACTGGCCATGTTTCTATTTCATCAATATTTTTATCAACAGTTTAGTGTGGGACTAAATGGGTATTTAGTTGAGAATAGCTAAATTGGATAAGCATTGATTGGATGAATGCTGAGTTGACTAAGGGCTGGCTGCCCGAACAAAAAAAAAACAAACCTAAATTTGCTTAGAACTCTTATCTGGTGGGGGGGGGGGGCTGACAAAAAAGTAAGTTCTATCTACATTTTAAACCTCAAGTCTTAGAGGTCATCTTGAGGATTGAAAAAATACTGAAAATTGAAATGAGATTATTTTATAAATCATAATGGAAACAAAAATAAAAAGATATTCTTTCTCAAATATCTGAAATTCCAAATTATTGTTCAAATAGTAAGAAATTTTTTACTCTCCATAAAAATATTATGATATATTGTAATATTAATTTAGTTCCTTAAACTTCTGCATCGAGAATAAAGATGTTGCTTTTGTTTTCATGACATTATTTATGTAAATATTTATTTTCTTGCTTGCTTCAGACCTTAACATGTTATCTTGCACCAAATGTGATTGTCTTTAGTTTTATTGTAAAAAATTTTTTTTATTAATTCTTATGAATTGGTATAGTAGATAGTTGTAAATCCAAGCTGGCACATTTTCAAATCTTACAACTTTAATTTTTTGGTTATTGCAAGGAAATGGGAAACAGTGTGAAATTTAAAACAATGACTTTTGAGGCAGTTCTTTCCTGGCTAGGATAGCATAAAAATTAAAGTTTTAAACATGGAAGACTGCTTTCATCTGACAATACAAATGTCTCTTTTAAAGGTGCCAGGAACTTTAGTGTCATTTTTTTTATATACTTACAAAGAATATTTTAGTATATCTTGTGGATAGCATTTATTATATAAACAGTATATTCTTTTTTTTGTTACATATATAGCTTAGGTTAAAGTTATTGATTTATTTATTTATGTGTAGTCAATGCTCATTTAAATATTTATAAATTATATGTATATTATATAGGCCCGTGCAGAAGGCCAAGATGTAGCAGATTCAACACCAGCTGATAGCGATTCTGATGAATCGGAAGATGATGACTCGCAAGATGCGCCAGAATCTGTTCAATGTGCTCCATCATGAGTTCTAAAGATATTTAGATTTCAAACTCCATCTATTTAATTCTTCTTATCCTCCCCTAATAGTTGCATACAAACTAACAGGTTCCTAAAAAATTTTTTTACCAGCAATGCCAAAATAAAAATAGAAAAAGGAAAAGGTTTGAATTTGGAAACAATTAATGAGAATAAAAAAGATGACTTATTACATTTTCAAGTCATCCCATTATTTTTAATATATTTTTTTTTATTTCCCACTAATAAATTTCTATAGGCCAAACATTAATGAAACAAACAGAAATATATATTTATTTATTTTTATTATAACGATTTATTTTTCTATAGATCGCTTCAAATAATGAGCAGTGTATTGTTAAAGTTTTTTTTTTTTTTTTTCTGCCAGTTTAATTAAGATAAAAATAAGCTTATATTTTACCATTTCTTTTGTTGTTTGGATTTTCTTCATTATTTTATTATTGATTCAATTGAAAAATGTTTTTGCCCACATAGAATTAACTGAATATATATTGAATTGTGATATAATTTATGTATAAAAAGAAACAATAAATGTAGAAATATTTTTTTAAATAGTTTCAGAAGATATTCTATTAAAATGAATTTTATTATTATTTTTATCAATTCTCTTTTGACTGCCTTATATAAATATAGTATTTTTTTTAAGAGAATTTGATTTTGAATATATAAAAACAAGTCATAGTGGTTCACATTAACATTACTGCACTTCCCTAATGATCTACTCTATTCAAAAGAAGCAATTTTTTTTTTTTTATCGAAATGTTTTCCAATTTCTGTAATCTATGTTGAAAATATATTGGATTTTTTTTTCTTCTATTACCTGTTTTTTTATTTTTTACTAGAAAGGAGAAAAAGGAGTAAAAAAAAGTTTGCTAAATAAATTTGCCTTTTAAAAACGTAATTTAATAAAATGTTTAATATCTTATTTTCGATTAATTATTCAAATGTAAAAAAGTATTAGAAAATTTTAACTATCTTCTGTTGTTTTTGTTCTTGCCATGGGAGATTTCAGATTTTTATGAGTTACAGCATTTAATAAATGAACTTATAAATGAAACTATTCTTTAAAGAAAGATATATTGATGTGGCAAATGCGATTCATCTGAATAATTTATGGGTAATTATGAAACATTGTTGAAATATTCTTTTTTAGATAATTTGGCATATTTAAATAAATGTTCACCTTAAGATATTATGCAAAACTATTTTACCACAATAGTATGTTCATGTTAAGATAGATTTTTTTTTATGTGCATTTTAATTATATATAGAGCTGTTAAAATTTATATTATAGTTCTAAGGGGAGTGGAAAGCAATAGTAAAACTGATGATATTTGGGTATCATAGTTTGACGGTAGTATCCTATTGAACTAATTTTATTAGTATGCTTTTAAGTAAAGAATTCCATATTCAGCATATGTACATATTTACAGTTCAGTATTTATACTGGATAATAATTATATTTTTAAAGATGTATATGCAATATTTGATTTTGTTTACAACTTGATAGAATTACTATTAATCATTTTTAATCAATGAATTGTATTTCCCATAAACTATAAATAACTTTTCATAGAAAATTTAAAGATTTTTTTTTTTTAATAATTGTATTATTTTAAAATTATTTGGATTAAAATGAAGTTAATTAATATAGGGAATTTTTTACACACACACGTTGCTGTGAATGATTACAATTCTTGTAATTAAAAGCGCATTTTTCCTCCTATAAAAAGTGCTCACACTGCAGTCATTAGATTAGCTACATGTGTGAGCAACATTTGGAGAGATTTGCATATATGCATGCATTACTTGCATTCATAATTTATTGATGACTATAATTGCTGCATCCGTTATATAGAAGTATACCAAACATTCATTAAAATCTCCCTAAAATATAAAACTAATAATCAATTGACTTTGGTAGTTACTCTAGTCTCGCTTCATCTTTACCATAAATTGCCACTTGTAACAAAATTAAAACCATGTATCAGAAATACATATTAGTAACTTAAAAAACACTATGTGCCTGCAAAGTTGCTAAATCTCATTTTTATTTGCTATTACAGCATTAAGCATTCAGTATGTAGTATTTTTGGAATATTATATATATATATTTGGAATGCTCTCTCTATATATATATATATTGTTTCAGTACCACTGTGAATTTAAATTCAAAATTCATTTAAGTGTAGCGTTTTACTTTATGAATTCATAAAGTGGTCTTGGACAGTATATTAACAACAGCCACATTTGATGGGCTTCTGTTTTTAAACTGTTGCCTATTTATTTTTTCAAAAAGATGAATTAAGAAATGCATTTAATTTAAATGATCATTGTCAAATATTGCAAATCTCCATTACATTTTATCTATTTGATTAATAGGCAAATGACATAAAGTTTATTAAATGTTTTTGTCACTCACAAAAATGACTGTAATAATTTTTTTTTTTTAATACTATATATCTAATTATTTTTCCAATTTGACTGCTTTGTTGAATTTTTTAAAAAATAGATGAACAACAAAGTAGGATTTCATTTTTCACACTCGTTTCCTACAACTTTTTCAAAATTTCTTCTCATACACTACTTGTTTATATTGACTGAATTGAGAAATTCTTATTCATATATTTTTTAAGACTTAATATTTAATGTTTTAACATTTAATGTACCCCCCCCCCTTATTATTTATTTATCACAAATCACTTGTTAGAAATATCTTGCGATTTTTGAGCATCAGGGATAGGCTAAAGTATAACAGTATCGTTTAACCCATGAGCCATTAGCACTTGAATTATATCATTTTGTCAATTAACAATTTATAGCACTCAGGGTTTTCAGGAAGTCACCTATCAGTTATGAACTCACTCAATATTATTTAACTTTTGGTGATCAGATGAGAACCAGTGTTTTCAATACAGTTTGACTAAATAGAATTTACAAAACTTTCAAAAACCATACACCTATGACATTTCTCAGCAAAGCTTATGAGGATTCCATGGAAACTATTGATGACTTGCTTAGTGCACATCTGAAGTTTTTAAGGAAAAAAAAAAGTATAACATCAAACTATTTAAATTCAATTATAAAAGCCTTTTTTTTTTACTTTCTCATGTCATAATGCTTTGACCATAGCATTTTCAGTATTTCATTATTACCTATTGCTAAATACATTCGAGATTTGAAGAAAAAAAACTTAGAAGTTGAAAAATAAAGGAAAAAGCAAAATTTTTGCCATATAAATTTCACCTTGTCGGGTAAATGAATTATTACTTTAAGTAAAAAATTGTGTTCTATCAACTGATATTTACTTTTATTTGTCTTTATTAAAACTTTTTTTTGTTTTATTTACCAAAATGTAATGGTTGTTTAATAAAAAATTTTAATATTTAAATACCCATATTAACACAATAAAAACAGCTTTTTTTTTAAATAGAGAAGTGTCAATATTCGAAATAATAATTGATCTAAGTATTATAAGATGAAATTATATAATGCTTAGGAATAAAAAATTTATTATATTTTTTTTGGGGGGAGGGGGCTATGTAGCTTTTTTAAAAAATTAGTTTATACCTAAAAAAAAAAAAAAATTCAAAAAGCATTTAATAAATTTATAAGTTTTACAGATATTGCTTTCAAAGCAGTTAATTGTTAAACATATATTTTTTCTAAATTTTTGCTCCTTTTCACTTGAAATTTTGTATTCCAGTAGAGATTTCAGTGAAATCGGGGATTGGAGGGATATTACTGATCGTTATGCCAGGAAAATACATTTATACTAATATCGAAGTGATTTAAAAAATTTTCAGTTTTGTGCAGATGATTCTAAAATGGTCAACATGTAAAGAATCTTGCAATATTCACAAAAGATATAATCCTCAAATATTGTTTTATTCTTTCATTTATTTTTAAGGGAAGGCAGTATGTATATAGATAAGACGAATTGATGATTAAATTCATATTTTTTACAAAAACTAAAAACTTAACACAATAAAATTGGAAAAGATACATTTTTCATATAGCAAAATTTATGTCTAATTAACTTTGAGAGAGAGAAAGAAAGAACAACTCTGTGATTGTGAATGATAATTACAATTAGATATTCATTTTATATATGAGTTCTGTATCTTGTGGTTGTAAATTCTGATGGAAATATTTTGACTTTGATGACCTAGCTTTGTAATTTATTCTCAAATATAAAAATATTTATATGTGTATAACTAATTTTCTATTCCTAGCAACTTTATAAATCAAAATAAATTTTGCTCAAAATCAATTAAAATCTCTTTTGGGTTTTTTATGTCAGAAAAAAAAAATTATGTAAAACTTGGTATTTGAATTGTACTTTAAAATCTATTTAGTATGCAATAGATAAAATGTTAAATATCTGAAAGTGAATCATATATTTTTTTAATTAATCTTAAGACCACCAGATGGAGCTGCAATATTTATTTATTTATTTTTATATCTACAGTATATTATACAAAATAAATTAATTAAACAAACTCAAGAGATGAAGATAAAAAAAAAGATTTATGGGAAAAGTATTTTTATTTTATTATAATAGTTCTTCAAATTTCTTTGGCATTTTGTTTATGATTATTTTTTAAAAATTATTTTTGAAGCTGCATTTTCAGTGCTTCTATTGTATTTTTAGGTGAATTGATTGTTTAGAAGAGTGTACATAAAAGAATTCAAATAAATTAAAATTGATATATTGATAATTATTGTAGTGTTTTATTGATATACACCCAAAGAATGTAAGTAGGATGAGTTTTATGCTTATAAGATAAAAACTTTATCATTACAATATATCTGCCATACAGGTATATTATATCATTAATCCAAATATCTTTAATTTGAAAACTTCTATCTGGACAAAATTATAAAATGTTTTTTTGTTTGATATAAATATAAACATATTCTGCATTTTATAAGTATTATAAATTTAATAAATGTATACAGCATACAAAATGTATGTAAACTATATAGTAAAATTAATGTTTATTTAAATTTCCAACAGAATTTGGATTTATGAGGGGTAAAAGGTTTATTGTTGAAATTGAAAAATCCACAAAAGCTATGGAACCAGAAAATTTGAATTAATGATAGTCTACCTGTTTTGATATTATCATTATTGAGTATTAAATCAATGGCAAATTTTGCACTTTATTCATATATGATCATCTTTATTGTGTTCTTCTACACTTGTAGCACCTCTTCCTAGTCATTTTGGAAATTATTTTTAATGACTTTTGTCATATTGATTTTTTTATAATAATAATGATGTTCTTGATGGGAAAAAAAAAGAATGGATGCTAATAAATTCTTCAGGGCATCGGTCTTCTCAGTCATAATTAAGCCTAACTATGATGTCACCAAACATTGGTTTAGATTTTTAATACTGACCAATTTAACATTTTATTTTGAATACCATTTATTGACATTTTTGTCTTCTTAGAGCTATAAATAAGATTACTTACACATATATATATATATACACACACATACATATATTGCACCTGGTGGAGTAATGAATACAACACTAATGAAGTTGGCTATCTAATGATCATAACATATGTTAGGCAATCATTATATACTGGATGATCAATTACTAAACTAAAGGACAAACTCTAAGAATGATCACAACCATTTTATTCCTTTAGCATAATATGGTAGTCAAAGTATAACTTCAATGAAGTAATACTGATGGATATATTTTCCTAGTAGTAATCATTCTTGCTGATTAATCAGAACCGACCATAAAGATAATATTAGTTAGGACAAATCAGCTTTATTTCTTTTACGGGTAAGAATATTTTATACTTTTGGTATCATCTGGATTCAAAGAACTGATTTGTCTATCCCTTTTACTTAAAAACAATTACTCTATCATAATACGTTACCTACAGTCTAGCATAATTTGAGAGCATTTGGAACTCTTTTCTATGTATTAGATGACTCACAATATATATGATATTAATATCATCTATGTTCTTTATTACTTTTTATAACGCTTTTTTACAACCCAATGACAGTTTTGATAAAAATTCATATTTATTGTGATATGAAGAAAAAGGAATTTTATTGTAGTACTTAAAAGTAGTTTACCATCAAATCATTTATAATATTCATAATTATTCCAGATATTTATGAACAACTATTAACAAAATCTTCATATATATATATATTAATGTAAAATAAGTTTATTATAAAAGATTAAATGAATAGTCATTAAATACTATCATTTAATGTTAATATATATATTATAATAATAGAATGTTAAAATTTGTTCTTGTAAATGAATAAAATATATATTAAAAATAATCAAACATATACATGCAAATTTATGTATGTAAAAGTAAATACACACAAAATAAAAAAACTTATATAATAAATAGTATTATTTTTTTCATAAAAAAAAAACAAACATACCCCCCCCCCCATTGATTTCAATATATATTTGTGTTTATGTAATTGTGTACACATAGAGGCATGTAACAATTTTAAGAAGTTCATAAATAATTTACACTTACTCAAATATGCAACACTGATAATAAAAATCTATTCATGGACCAACCAAATCCAAAAATAATTCATAAGCCAGATCCCAAAGAATCATTTAAATGAATTTACAAATAATGCCCCCTTCTTTACTAATGTCAATCTATTTACTAGATTAAAAAATGACAAATAGACTGGCATTGATATAGGAAAAAGGTGAGTGCAAGTTCATTTAACATCATATGACTAGCATTTCTTATGCTTATACAATCTATCAACACAGTAGCAACTCTCCAGATAATATTGCCACCTAGTGCAAGCCATAGTAATCAATGGATACTAGTGTCTACTCATCTAATATCCCCAGATTAGTTTCTAGCTTACAGCTTTCATCAATAAGAAGCCTTGAATCCGAGAGCATTGTATCTAGATTTTTGGATCTAATGCATTTTTCCACCCGCTACCTTTTGCCTTTTTAGTTACCTATAAAGCTATGAGCCTAAACTGAAAACATTGTTTTCAGCCCAGGTAATTTGCTTCTATAATCATACAAATCTGAAACCAGTTCAGTATCAATATATTTTGTCTCCTAGGTTTATTAATACTTGTAGTCACCAACCTTTTTTTAGCTAGAATTGATATTAAACCACTACAATATCACATGAATCATTTCTTATGCTTGCACAATCCGTTAACCTAGTAGCAATTTTCGCCATATAATATTACCACTTAGTGCAGATCATAATAATCAATGGAATGCTAGAAAGTTAGTGTATCAAAATCCCCATTTAGTGCCTATTTATCCAATATTTCCAGGGTAATTTCTAGCTTATGGCTTTCATCAGTGAGGAGCTTTGAGTCTGACAGCATTGTACCTAGATGTCTGGATCTAATAGATAAGTTTACTGAACAGACTTGTATGACTATGTAAATGAATTAACTTGAATTGAAAACACTGTTTCAGTTTGTGCTCATAGTTTTATATAATTAAGTAAAAAGTGGCTACCCAAGGAATGCATTAAGATGCAAAAATCTAGGTGCAGAAGGCTCCTCTAGCATACATTCATTACTATGACTTCACTAGATAGTAATATTGTAGGGAGAAAATAGTTACTGTGTTAGAAGATCAATGAGATAATTCTTTGGGGATTGGCTTGCAAATTATTATAGTACCATCTTCGGATTTGATTGTTCCACGAACATGAATACTATAAAAAATAACCATGGGGCATATGGATGATAAATCAAGAGCAGCTTTCTATTCTAATGCATTTAAATTTTCAGACCAATTTCTGATTTTTTTCTTGCATCAAAGAAGCTTGGGGTTCAAAGTTGGAAATAATGCAGTTATGCACATAGCAACCATTTTAAACTCCATATTACTATTCAAGCTAAACATCTGAAACTTAACACCTAAGATTCTGAAACCAAGTCAATTTGCCTGAATAGTTTATATAGATCTATTTCCTGAAAAATAAGTATAAATTTTAGATTAACAAAATCAGACTGAAAGCAATTGATCAGTAAATTTTATACTGAAATAATACTGTATGAAGAAAAGAAAAGAAAATTTTAAAAAATAATAATGGTATATAAAAAAAAGTTAATAATGATAAAGAAAATTGTGGATTGGTTAGGAAATCTATAGAAACTTCCAAAATGTGAAACACCATTTTGCTATTGAAAGATGGAAATTTTATTAAAAAGAGATGACACCACAGAATGTGTGGAAGAGTTCTATAAAAGTATATAAAACAAAAGAACAAAAAAACACAATCTTCCGAATTTCCAGTATTTTAAATAAAATATGCAATTAAATCTATAATGAAGAGGAAATCTATAAAATGATGGAATTACTATAGATGTTTTAAAAGAAATAGGTGAAATAAAAAAAACTGTTGACAAAATAATACATCAAATGTCTAAATGATAGAAAGACATATCAGATGAATGGAAGAATATAATAGAAATATTAATATTTAATAAGATAATTGCAATTTTTCTACAGTGAATTTTGGATTCTAACCAATTAAAAGTAATTTTAATACAATGGATCACATTCAAGTATCAAGATGAATTGTAGAAAAGACCCATGAATATGACTTGCCATTATGCTTTGGATTTGTAGGTTATGAAAAAAGCATTTCTAGTGATTACAGCAATGGATTATCAAGATATAGACTTTGCACATTGTCATATTCTGAACAATATTTATCAAAATGCAATGATTAGATTAAAATTTCCTTCCACTTCTTATTTGCATTGCTGAATTATATATAATGTAATACACCTTAAATGACACTTTACAATGCAGTTTAACATATGATCTATTTTATTTCCTTACAGTTTCAACTGTCCAGCAGTCATCATTAGAGCTACAACATTTAAACATGTACAATTAATATCTATCTATACATATATCAATATATATATATTATAACGGGACGTCGGTTTTCACCAGAAAGAGAGTGCACATTTCACTACAATCGGACTTTGGGTCTGGAAATGAAACGATGAAATACTAAGTCTATGATTACGTCCATCTTTATTATGCTAGCTCAATAATTTTTAAATAAATTTTGATATAATTTAGACTAGTTCATCCCTCTTTCAGACACCATTATCCCACGATATTCAAACTCATGGAGAATTTGCAATTGATTCTTTTCAGGGGTGATTTTAAAACAAGTCATCTAATATGCCTTTATATAAGCATTAACTAATAACTGATATCCATATGATGTTTATAATATTTACATATATATAGAATAATTGTTATATAACTAATGATTATGTATTTATTTATAAATATATAATATAATATAATAATGATTAGACAGAGATCAAATTAATAACTCAATATTTAATAAAAATATAATGTGAAAGATAAATAAAATAATAAAAAATAAGGATGAATTTTATCATTTCAAGAGATTAATAAATAATATTCCCATCCAAAACCCTATGATAAAATTTCATACTATAATAAACTTTTCAAAAGTAAAGAATAAAATTCAAAATTAATAATTTAAATAATTTATTTAGTCTTTATTCATATGTTTCATAATTATTAACATATAAGTATTATTTACAATTGTATAACTTATTTTATATGCATTTATAATAAAATAAATACATTATACGTTTATTATATTATATAGTAGATATAATAATCGTGTTTTTAATATCTGTTTAATAATAACCTTTTTTTTAATACTTCATCTAATTTTGATGAAGTTTGTCAAACTTTCAGTTTACATTTATAAAATTAAATTTAGATATTCCTATTAGAAATGAAACGATGCCAAATTTGAAATAATAATAATAAAATTAAACATATTAAATATAAATATTAATATAATATATATAAATAAATAAAAAAAACATTTTCCTGAGATAAGAATAGATTTTTAAGTTTGTAGTTCATAATTCTAATGGAGTTCTCTTGCGAAGTATATTAATCCATTGGCATAACAATTATTTATTTATCCTAAATTGATAAATTATTAATATTATCCAATGATTTGGTTGACAAAAGATAAAGTATATATCCTTCGAAGATTAATGTTCTTATTCTCCATTTTTCTATTATTATTAGACGTTCTATACAACAAATATCTCTCAAATTAGCATGAAAGTTGGTTTCGAAACCTTTACGATACAAAATTATTCTAATCACAGCACATTGTAAGATTCTTTATATATATAATTATTTTAAATATATATATATATGTAGAATAACGAAGTATTAAAATGTTTCCAAAAATTCAAACAGATGTTCTTTTCTTTTTATATTGCTATTCTTTTTTTAGATATCAAAGAAAATGAAAATATTTTCCTTATAATTCTTTTAATCAATAGGTTTTAATTTAAAACAGTTAAATTCAATTCCAACTTAGAATAGTAATGTTTTTATAAAAGAAAAAGTTATTTAAAAAGAAATCATTTTCTTTTCTTCTCTTTTCTAATAAGAAACTGAATGAATAATCTCGTGTTTGTTTCAATTTTCATACTTGATTTAAATATTCATTGTTATCAATAAATATTAAGATATAATAATATAAAAAAACATATATAAAATTATTTATTTTTCAATTTCAAATCTGTTAATTACTTAAAAGCTTGACATTCAGGTATGTATTATTTAAAATTTACATGTATATATAAATAGTTAATATGTATATGTATACATATTAAAATAGTCAAATACATTTTATATTAGGTTAATAAATAGTTTCATTAGAGATAAAAGTATGTTAAGTTAATAATAACTGGAAGTTACTATTACAATATACACACATACATATATATTAATATACATATAAATAAAAAACAACATTCCAACTATTGACTTAAATATGGATCTTTAATATCTCTACAATCTAAAACCTCTTTACCCACACTTGTATTCAATTAACTTCTTTTATATAAAATTTTATTTTTAACATTTATTTTTCATATTCTATTCATTTAAAAATTTAAATTTACCCTTTAATTTATTTCTTCTATTTTAATTCTTTATATATTATACATTAATCAATAACAATAATATTAACATTATATCCTTATAATTTTACTTCCTCTTAATTTTTACTTTTAACTAATCTCACCTTTAAATCTCAGTACTCTTTCTTCTATAACTGAAATAATTTCAAAAAAATTTAAAAATTTCTCTATTTCCTTATTCTCTTCTCCCCTATGCACTCTATGAACACATTCTGAAACTATATCTTATTCCAATTCTTTAAAATCACATACCTACTCATTAATAAAAATTCCTACAAAATCAACGTTTTCAAACTGATCCTTATTAAAGATGGCTTAATGCTTCTAATCAATATAGCCTCCTTTATTTTTCTATCCCTCCTATCTCCAGTATAATTTATTCTAATACTTCCCTTCTCAAACTTATGCCTTGTCTCCAATGAATGTAAATAAACAGGTGATCTTTTATCATATCTATGCTGAGTCAAGCTTGTATAAATTGAATTCTTTGTTTCACCCACATAACTATTCCTAATATTTTTTTTTACAAGATTTACGCTCTATTCTATACACTCCATTTATACAATTTTCTATATTTCCTACATATTTATTATCCAAAATATTAAACATACTCTTCCTTCTCTTATTTACTACTTTAAATTTTATTACATTATTAAAATTTCTATTCTCCAAATTATTTTATTTATATTCTCCACAATATTATTATTATGTTTTAATACCCATATATTTATCTTTATTCTTTCTATTATTCTCATTATTATTAACAATAAATCTCTCTTCTGACATTCTTATATTATCCTCTATAATCTTTACATTCATTGGAGACAGGGCATAAGTTTGAGAAGGGAAGTATTAGAATGATAAATTATACTGGAAATAGGAGGGATAGAAAAATAAAGGAGGCTATATTGATTAGAAGCATTAGGCCATTTCTTAATAAAGATCACGGTTTGAAAATGATTTTGTAGGAATTTTTATTAATGAGTAGGTATATGTGATTTTAAAGAATAGGAATAAGATATAGTTTCAGAATTTGTTCATAGAGGGCGTAGGGGTGAAGAGAATAAGGAAATGGGGAATTTTTTTTTGAAATTATTTCAGTTATAGAAGAAAGAGTACTGAGATTTAAAGGTAAGATTAGTTAAAAGTAAAAATTAAGAGGAAGTAAAATTATAAGGATATTACGTTAATATTATTGTTATTGATTAATGTGTAATATATAAATAATTAAAATAAAAGAAATAAATTAAATTAAAGAGTAAATTTAAATTTTTAAATGAATAGAATATGAAAAATAAATGTTAAAAATAAAATTTTATATAAAAGAAGTTAATTGAATATAAGTGTGGGTAAAGAAGTTTTAGATTGTAGAGATACTAAAGATCCATATTTAAGTTAATAGTTGGAATGTTTTTTATTTTTGTATTTATATGTATATTTGTATATGTATGTGTGTATATATATACACCTGGGTCTCGTTTTACACGATAGATAGGTTCCTCAGAAAACAAGCGCAAACGAAATTGCGCAAAAATAGATGTAACTTACCTTGAAAAAGGGGGGATACGGACTGTGATTTTTCAAAAATCGCTTAAAAGCAAAGCACCAACGTAAAATTACTTTAAAATTTGCGCAAAAAAAAATAAGGAAATAAAATATGACTAAAAAAAAATTTCAAATTTGAAAAAAATTGATAGAAGACAAACTTTTTTAAACTATAATATTTAATTTTATTCAAAACAATATATTTTATGCATAATTTACAGTAATTTACATTTTTTTATACATGTTTTAATTATTATCGCTATTTCCCGGTAAACAGGTTCGTTTGCAAACTGGTAAAAAATCAGATTCTTCACAAGAGGAAATACAACTAGCGCCAACATCACTCTCATGTTGTGTTAATGGTTTTCTGGTGACAACGTAATTAGTAATTAATCTAACAACTAAAAATTAAATTCTTATTTTTGTCTTTAATTTTCAATTTTAATTAAAAATAAACTTGCGGACACTAAATGATTAATAATTGATTATGTTCTTTTTTAAAAAGCAAAAACAGAATGTGATTTAAAATACAAAATTAACACGCACAATGTTTGAACAAATTTACATTATAATCTTGTAAAATTTAATGTGTGTATACATAAAATGTGGAAATCATGATTTTAATTTCATTATTGCATAAAATCTTACTATTATAAAGCACTGAAAATATTGAAATTACTAAGATGAAAGTCAAATTCCAATAATGTGCTATTACTTTCAATATGACGTAAGTGCACGAAATTTATTATTTAAAGTAATAGCGCATTATCGGAGTTCGACTTCCGGAGAAACGTGAATTGCGTAATTTCAAAATCGCATTAAATAAATCCGCGTAAAAAGAGACCCAGGTGTATTGATATATGTATAGATAGATATTAATTGTACATGTTTAAATGTTGTAGCTCTGATGATGACTGCTGGACAGTTGAAAGTGTAAGGAAATAAAATAGATCATATGTTAAACTGCATTGTAAAGTGTCATTTAAGGTGTATATGGTGTATTATATTACAATGATTAGATTATATAGTAATTATTAAAAAGATTAACATTTAGCATTGAGAAGAGTATACAACAGAGTGAAAAGCTAAAGGATTACAAATATAAATGGAAATTATTTAATTCATCTAGATTTTGCAGATGATTTGTTTTTATTTTAGGAAATGTTGCAAAACTTCACTGGATTTTCTCAAGAAGAATATAAAGACTGAAAATCATGAATAAAAGTTAATAATTACAAATACTTTGATTATATTATTTATATAAATGGAAACATAATGGAAGAAATCAATCATAAAAATAAATCTGGATGGAATGCTTTTGTTAGAAATAACATTAAAAGAAAATTTTGTCTAAATGTTTGAAAAGAAAGGTTTTTTAATAAATATGCCTTACCAGTTTTTACTTTTGGATCTGAGACTTGAACTCATAATCGAAGATCGACATAGACTTTACACCATTCAAACAAAATATTGAGATGTGTGTTAGATGTAACAAAAAGATATCGAAAACGAAATATAAAGATGAAAGAACAAATATCAAATTCAGAAACTGAGCTGGACATGTTAAAAGATATGACAATAGAATGCCAGTTGAAGTTTTAAATTGGATTCCAAGAAATTGTAAAAGACCTAGAAAGTGATCACATAAGAAATGGATGGAAGAAATAAAGAAGTTTGCTGGTGTGAAGAAAGACTATGGATAAAAGAAACTGAATAAAATTTAGAGATTTTTATTTTTCAATGGATTGATAATGTTTTTTAATAATTGTAGACACTTTTTCCTCCTTGGCTAGGAATGTATGTTAATAACAACAATAAATTACTCAATTCTTTAGCTTTATATCTTATACGAAAAATATCTACTATAAATAGCATTAGAGTATTTAAATGCTTGTCACATATTGCTTAAACCAATTTAGTGGGTAATGGTAAATTCTCTGCCTGAAGAAAGACAGAGTAACAAATAATTACTTCATTTAAGGAGTAATACTTAAGTCATCTCAACAGAATTCATTCTAAAAAATTAATAAACTGCATCTATAATGAGACATTAAAATAGAAATTTTGAGATATAAATGTAAATTATTATGTGTGTCTATATATATATAATTTTTCCTTTAGATAATATCAAAAGTCATAAATATATAATGTGCAAAATGTATATGATAAAAACATAAAAATAATATACTGCTCCAAAGAAGGCTAGTAACTGATAAAAATACTGGAAGACAAACATATCAATAAAGCATTAATATTAGTCATACTTAAACAATATAAGATAATGCTTTATATAAAAAGAGAGACAAAATAATACTTTATATTTACAAGAAAATGCATTACCTGTTATGAGAATCATCTCATCCAAAATAAAACAATTTCAGACTGGCCATTTAGCCAATAAATTCATATCTAATTTCATCAAGTATCAATACAAAAAACATCTCATTTCAAAGGATTTTATTCTTTTTGGCTAGATAACAAATATAAGGCCTTATTCTTTAAATTTAGAAACTAAATGTACAAAGAATTTCATACCCAAATTTGTCTTTGTAAATTATTTGTAATAGCTGTATTATGTAGTTTTTAAAAATGATTTGGAGTTATTTCATAGTTTCACAAAACTTTTAAGAAACTATTGAATATAGATTCAATTTTGTAATTAAATTTGTCATTTCTCTTTGGATGATTATTATTTTTTTTATTAAAATCTAATTGATATTTAAGTTTAAATTTCAAAGTTTAATGCATAAACAATTAGTAATATTAATTTTCTTTTTTCCTTTTCAGAGATCAACTACAATCTATATAGTGCTGCTTATAAAGCAGTCTTATTTAGAATTGCATCATTATAATAAAATAGATAAACAGGTTTGACTAGAACATAGACTTATTTTCGCAATCACAATTTAAAATAAACTTAAATAATAAAAGTAGTGGTTACCTTGTGATTTATAAGTTTTCTAATTTTTGTATAAAATTATTTATGATTGTTTTTTTTTTTTATTGTTCAAAATTGATTAAAACAGTTCATCTCATATAAAATTACAGAGAATGTAAACATTTTAGATAATATTTTAAATTCTCACTCTTCAAACAAATGAATAAAGATGTCAGTAAAAAGGCACATAACCCTCAAGATTAGCATTCCTCACATGAGACTTTTTGCATCATTTCCTTTTTTTTTTTTGATGTCTTTATTCAATTAGTTAAAGTATAACATAAAGCAAAAGTTTCAAAATATACATATTGGAATTAAATTGACCTAAGAGCTTTTATTTAATTAATAAGAAGAAACATAGCTTTTTTTATGGATGTTTAAAATCTTTATCTGGCCTAAAATAATGTAATCTCTAGCCTAATAAATAATTAATATATTTATCTAATGACAAAGATTGACACTGAGTACTTGTAGAAACTATAGCACTTATAAACCGAATAAAGTAACCATATAAAATAGTATTTTTTAAAATTTACATTGATAATTTTGTATAGGTTTTTCAATAAAACTTCATCAGTATTATTCTACATATATCTACTTTTTACAATGATCTGTCCGCAACCAATTCATTTTTGCACTCATTTTTAGGAATGCATCTAAAGCATACAACAAATCATGGTGCCTATTTATTTGCTTTAGTTAAATTTTTGATTGGGGAGGGGGTCGTTTACATGTGCAAATCTTAATTTTTGATAAATTTTAGACAAATGAAATACCACATGATTTTGGTTTGCCATATCATAAGTAATTAATGAATATTTTTAAAAGATATTCTCTAGAAAAATTTTCCAAATGGTGAAAAATAATTTTTTTTTCAGAATAAAATGGCTAATGCAAAATTACTAACTTTATGTTTTAATTAATTAATGGGGGAAAAAATAATTATGTGGTTAATTGTTTGTGAGCCATTTGTAATTCAAACACCTTTAGTGACAAATTGAGCACAGTTTCCATTCAACTGACTGAAATGAAACTTTTTTAAATTTGCATGGTCATTATGACGTTAATTATTGCAAGCCACATTTACTTTTATCAAAAAAAAGAAGTTAGTGTTATTATATTTCGTGTATATAAATATATGCTGGCATTCAAACGCAAAAATAAATAATTTTCAGTCTGGTGTTGATAACAATGATAAATATTAAACTTCTCTGTGTTATGTTGCATAAAAATCATTTTAATATATTTAACTATGCATATTAATTTAACTGAATAATGATAAAAAATTCTATGTTAAACATTAGACAGATATATATATATATATTGTTCAAAATAATGAATTACGCACCCAAATTATTATAATTTTTATTTTTAATTAACTGTTCTGCGACAGCCCAATGTAAATCTGCAAAGTACCAATACATACACAGGAAGTGAAGAGAGCTTTGGATAATAAGAGCACCCATGATCCTAAACCAACTGCATGAATCAGAACTCTAAATATCACAAAAAAAAAAAAAAACATATATGGTATATACTCATAAATAAATAAATAAATAGTAAAATAATGACAAAAGAATTTAAGACAAATGGATGAATTTAATTCTAATAATGTAGGTTTCTCTAAAACAATTTAATATATATATATATTAATTAATATAATATTGAATGTATACGTCAAAGATAACCTGTTTGTTTATATTACAGAATATACAAAAACAATAATTATATTTTAAAATAGAAAACTAATGTTTTGAATGCAAGATCATTTGCAAATATTGATCTTGTTTTTAATCAGCCATGTTTATTGGCTATTTGGTTTAAGTTTTGATTCAAGGTCAGGTATACTTGAATTATGCCATTTTTTTTTTTTTTTTTTTTGCATTTTTTCTATATAATAACAAAGACATTTAAAGTAAACTGAAGCTTTGTAAGCATTCAGCATGCTATTCTTAGTCACTAGACGTGATACAAATAAATCTTTTTTTTATAACTAAATCTGATCATTTTCTGGCTATACATTATCTCTATCATGGAAAATATAAAATAAACAAATAGAAAATTATTATAAGCAGTTCATTTATTTTACCTTGCAACTTTTATTGATTTAGTTATTACTTAATATAGTTGTTCAGAGGAAATATGCTAAATGCTAATTAGGTGTAATTAATAGTTTTGACTTTAAGCTGTATTAAAATTCTTATTGTAAAAAAAAAAAAATTGCAATACAATTGAAGAGAATTAATTGAAAGTGAAGTATTTTCTTCTAGTTCACTCTTTATATACTGTGACACATCTATTTTACCAGATCTGAAAAAAAAATATAACAGTTAAATTCTGCATGGGGTACATAATTGGTTCCTTTAGCCCATTGCTTTATAAATTATGTGAGAAAACCATGTCTTCTATAAATACAGACTATTCCTAGGAGAGGAGAATCAATTTTTCAAAGAATAAAGATTTTCTGAAGACACTTTCACAATTATGTATCAAAATGACTTGAAAGATTTCTTAATTATCTGAAATAAAGAAATTTTCTTTAATTTATAAGACTGCTTATCACTTAAATCATAAGAATTTTACATAAATTGGTATTAGGCAACTGAATCTAAAAGTAATAAAAGAATAAGACAATATACTACTCTTCAGAAGAATTTTAAATTATAAATAAATTAGTAGCTATCCCTTTTAAAAATATTTCCAGATGATATTTTGTGCTCCTTCTATATAGATTTTGGATATTATTACTGTTATTTCACTATACTTGATGAATATATTACCAATAAATTTTATAAGTAGAATGTCTAATATTTCAAGATAATGTACACATTTCCTAAGTATTTGTAGATCACAGTTTATTTTTAAATCTTAAAATTCCTATAAGCATTATTCAAATGTTGTAGAATTTCATCTTACATACAGCAGTTTTTAATGACAATGGCATAGCTACGCTATATTAATAAAAATATCTCACATACGCCTGAATTTTGTTCAACTTTTATCACTCTTAAAAATATATATTCTGCATTTTAATTTTAAAAAAAAATACACCCAATTTTATAAAGACAACTGACTAATGCTGACAATAAAGTTAATGAATTATTAAGAAGAATTAATGAGATAGCATAAAAGCAAGAAAATTAATGTGACTCCCAAAGATATTAGTCTGAAATTAAATAATAAAATAATGAAAAAGAAAAAATATTTTTTTGTGAATTGACAGAAAAGAATATATTTTTATTTCTATTTCTATGATAATTCAATTCAATTAAAACACTTATGATAAACCATCCCAGAAATAATAAAGTTATTAGGGCAATTAATAAGAATGATTAAAGTTAGAAAGATGAATAAAACTCCCAAAGAAATTAATCTGTTGCAATATGATATTACAATTAAAAAAAATTGTGGGTTTTCTAGTCGCATCATTTTTTTAAATTATAAAAATAATTTATATTTCATTCCACACTATACCAAATTCCATCAATAAAAAAAAGCTCACCAGGTATGAAATAAATATAAGTATTTATTTATAATTTAAAAAAACAAAATAAATATTTTTTTCATCATGAAAAATTAAAACAAAACCACTACATAATAAATTATATAGGCTAGAATCTGAGAGAGTAGAACTAAGTATTTTAAAAAATTAGTCCTTGAATATATCCATATGATCAGAATAATACAGTGTAAATAGCAAAGTTCTAAAGAGACTGTTATACAGTGGAAACTGTCCGTTGGATTGGAAAATTTAATAATTGTATTGAACACAAATATTTTAATACTATTATTATTATTATATATATTAGAATTAATTTACATAGTTCACAGCCACTCAACTTCCTGTTGTATTAGAAAAATCTATGACCAATAAGAGCATTACTGTGGACAAACTTTAAACATATACTTTTTTTTGTTCATTTCAATGAGTTTTTTTTTCATAAGAGTTGTGATTAAATTATCTGATGATTTCATAAATGACTAAATTTTATAGTCTTATTTAATAAATTAAAAAAAAAAACACTCATTTTAAATATAAAAAATTTAAAGAAATTTCCAGCCATTTGTTTAGTATAGGTCAGTTGCGCAGGAGATCATTCAAGCAGTTCTATATTTCCATTCAATATGCCATACATTTTTTTTCCATTTTCTTCAATCATTTTTAAATTATGAAAATTTAACACAACACTAAAATAAAAAGATGTAAAAACAAATCACAAAAATTAAAGCTAACAACTAAAAGTAATATAATAATAATCAGAAAGTTAAAAATTTATGAAAACAATAATTTTAAAAGTGATATATATTATCATGAATAGTTATCATCTAAAAATACATTCCCGATTACTTTCATCAACGTTTTTCGTATTACTAGGCCACTATACGCCTCAAATTTATATTTGAGCGTGAGTTGATCAAGCTGTATCAAAAGAAAAAAGAAAGTTGTATTTCTTTTCCTAAAAAACACAGCTATATTTCCTGATCAAACTTTGCCTATTGATGGTTGAGAATTATGCTATTGATGAGATCAGCTTTTAATTTATTTGATAGGCGCCAGGTCTTTTTATTCTAAAAAGACCGCTATCTGTCGCTAGCATGTCTCGCAAATAAAAAAAAAATAAAATATTTTTAAAATTATTGGTCTTAGATTTTAAGAATCGGTAATTTTACGGTAAACTAGAATTATCTTTTTTTTGAGATTATTATTGCTGGGCTTATTCAAACATATTGGCAAGGTAAATTACTTTTAAATCTTATTAAACTAATAATAACTTTAATACTAAAAAGAATAATAACCATTATTAATAACGCTCAATGAAAAAGGTTGATAAAAGTATAATCTCTTTTATTCTAACAAACTAAAATATTTATAAGTTAAATTACGAATTAACTAAACTGGAAAGTACACACATGCTAATCCAGATAATGAATCGATTAACAAAAACAGTTAGATTAAATAATGAACGCAATTTAATAATGTTCCAAGATCTTGTATAAAATTCTTTATAAGAAAGTCCCTTGAATACAAAAAGTCTCTATCAGGATGGTAGTCTAAGCCTAGATAAATAATTGTTTGCAAACTTTTAAGTCACTATCAGGAAAATTTATTCTTAACTTACCGGTAAGTTCATGTAGGTTTATGGGATCCCAGATCATGAGAATTTCCATTTGTCTCTCCTGCAAGCGTCTTCCATTATTGTTCCGTTCTATAGCTGGAGAAAAGGCACGGTTGTAGTGACCCTTTTATTGCCAAAAAGCGGTCTTCACAAGTCCCGCTTTCCATGCTTGCGTGACGGCTTAGTGGCAAGGGGCATACCTGTGTAGAAGTATATTTCTTGCCACAGGTTATGCCCGTGGAAACCTCCAACTTTCAGAGACGTAACTAGAAGTTAAAGAGAAGACCCAGATTGAAGTTGTCATCTCCTTTTTATATCGCGCTCCATTTTTGGAACTTATGCGCACTCTTTTGTCTTTTTATCAGCGTATAAGATAATAATCTTATACACTCTCTCTTAAATTTAAGTTACAAAGTTCTCTTTTTTTTTTTAGCATTATTCTTCCATCTTTAATTAGCTAAAATATTTTTCTTTTAGCTTATACTTTTGGAATTCTTTTAATTTATCTGGATTAGTAATCTGTATGTCATTTATTCTTTCCAATTAGATAAAAAAAAAAAATAAGAATGACAATTTTAACCTTCATTGCACGTTTTAACAAAAATTATACTAATCAAAAAAAAATCTAAATTTACTTTTTTAGCTTTTACCAAATGCCAATATATTTGTAATGTATATAAATAAACGTTACAATACCACCAGTG
Source organism: Epiperipatus broadwayi (assembly GCA_028023455.1). NCBI lineage: Eukaryota > Metazoa > Onychophora > Udeonychophora > Euonychophora > Peripatidae > Epiperipatus > Epiperipatus broadwayi. The sequence continues at coordinate 654,996 of JAQFVV010012505.1, read as the reverse complement.
CCAGGAGATGAGAATAAAATAGGGGTTTACACTAATTTTATTCTTAAGTTTTTTAAATTCATATTCGTATTTTTTTTTTTCTGTAGTAGCGTGCTGATATATTGTGTAGACTCATTCACAAGCGACGTTCGGCTTTAATGCCCACTTTTAGGTCTAACACGGCGGGAATGGAAAATATTTCAACATTCATCTGTGTCCTATCCGCTTTAGTGCAATATTAACGATAAGAAGCCCAAGTTATAAGCACAAACGAGCGTTGCTCATCGTTCTGAGTCTTACAGGCTCGTGGCAACTTGGTCCAACTTGATCCGCCTTCCCCTTTATTGGGATCTCTGCTAGAAATAGTCTGACGAGCATTTAAAGACGGTCTTATGTTCATATACTGCGGATAAGGACTCGGGGCTATGTTATTCCCCTCTTCAGTAACCGCCTACCCGGTCAAATATTTGTGACTTACGTCTACATCAGCCACGATCGTGTTTTTAGACATATATAAAAAAATATACATATATATTTTTTTTCTTTCTGGAAGTCATATTAAAAAAATATCTTCTTTCATATTTTAATAATCAGGGTTTAATTAGTTAGTTTTTTTTTTTTTTATAATTTTTTTCTTTTTTCAAAAAAATCATAATTTATTTTCCGGCTGTGAGTTTCTTTGAGTCATCATTGTAATGTTCTTTATCATTACAACTCATCTCAGGTTGTAGTTGTTAAATCGAAGCCCCACGTTGGGCGCCATTGTAACGTTTTTCGTATTACTAGGCCACTATACGCCTCAAATTTATATTTGAGCGTGAGTTGATCAAGCTGTATCAAAAGAAAAAAGAAAGTTGTATTTCTTTTCCTAAAAAACACAGCTATATTTCCTGATCAAACTTTGCCTATTGATGGTTGAGAATTATGCTATTGATGAGATCAGCTTTTAATTTATTTGATAGGCGCCAGGTCTTTTTATTCTAAAAAGACCGCTGATATCTGTCGCCAGCATGTCTCGCAAATAAAAAAAAATAAAATATTTTTAAAATTATTGGTCTTAGATTTTAAGAATCGGTAATTTTACGGTAAACTAGAATTATCTTTTTTTTTGAGATTATTATTGCTGGGCTTATTCAAACATATTGGCAAGGTAAATTACTTTTAAATCTTATTAAACTAATAATAACTTTAATACTAAAAAGAATAATAACCATTATTAATAACGCACAATGAAAAAGGTTGATAAAAGTATAATCTCTTTTATTCTAACAAACTAAAATATTTATAAGTTAAATTATGAATTATCTAAACTGGAAAGTACACACATGCTAATCCAGATAATGAATCGATTAACAAAAACAGTTAGATTAAATAATGAACGCAATTTAATAATGTTCCAAGATCTTGTATAAAATTCTTTATAAGAAAGTCCCTTGAATACAAAAAGTCTATATCAGGATGGTAGTCTAAGCCTAGATAAATAATTGTTTGCAAACTTTTAAGTCACTATCAGGAAAATTTATTCTTAACTTACCGGTAAGTTCATGTAGGTTTATGGGATCCCAGATCATGAGAATTTCCATTTGTCTCTCCTGCCGGCGTCTTCCATTATTGTTCCGTTCTATAGCTGGAGAAAAGGCACGGTTGTAGTGACCCTTTTATTGCCAAAAAGCGGTCTTCACAAGTCCCGTTTCCATGCTTGCGTGACGGCTTGGTACAGCAAGGGGCATACCTGTGTAGAAGTATATTTCTTGCCACAGGTTATGCCCGTGGAAACCTCCAACTTTCAGAGACGTAACTAGAAGTTAAAGAGAAGACCCAGATTGAAGTTGTCATCTCCTTTTTATATCGCGCTCCATTTTTGGAACTTATGCGCACTCTTTTGTCTTTTTATCAGCGTATAAGATAATAATCTTATACACTCTCTCTTAAATTTAAGTTACAAAGTTCTCTTTTTTTTTTTAGCATTATTCTTCCATCTTTAATTAGCTAAAATATTTTTCTTTTAGCTTATACTTTTGGAATTCTTTTAATTTATCTAGATTAGTAATCTGTATGTCATTTATTCTTTCCAATTAGATTTAAAAAAAATTAGAATGACAATTTTAACCTTCATTGCACGTTTTAACAAAAATTATACTAATCAAAAAAAAATCTAAATTTACTTTTTTAGCTTTTACCAAATGCCAATATATTTGTAACGTATATAAATAAACGTTACAATAATAATAATCAGAAAGTTAAAAATTTATGAAAACAATAATTTTAAAAGTGATATATATTATCATGAATAGTTATCATCTAAAAATACATTCCCGATTACTTTCATCAACTATTTTTTTTGTTCATTCCTTACGATTCCTTTCTTTATTTCACATTATTTGTATTTTTCCAAAAACAAGGACATATTCCTTTTTCTTTAAAGAATATTTCTGGAGCTTAATCTTAACTGCATGATCTTCATCCTTTTCCTACCAACTACATATTTGGATATCATTTTTCATCTTGGTAATCAAGCATATTTCTATTTCTAAGAAGATGACTCCTTAATTTCCTAATACAAGATCTACTCCCATTATAATTTTTAGTTTGTTTTTTTTCTAAAGAAAAATAATTTTATTTACAAATAAATTACAAGCATGTGAAATGCTAAATACAAACAAAATATACTGAGAAATCAACTGCACAGCCAGTAATATAAAATTACAAAATGAAAGAAAATGTTGGTGACATGTAGATGCTAATTAAAAATCTACTTCAATAGTGGATAGCAGTATTTAATCATTACCCATAAGTTGTTACAGAATCAATATTTTTTTAATAGAATACATTAAACTAATAGTTTTAAACAAATGTAGGTAATACATCTAATGTCTAAATTCAAAATTCATTTATTAAATAAAATGAATGTATATAATTTGGCGAATTAATGGGTTCAAAAGAATATGAATTATGTTAAATTATACTTTGGCCTATATTGGAAGTTTGTCAACAAAAAGTTTGAATTCTACTTTTGATTCAATATATGTTCTAATTCATTTACATTTAGGAGCAGTTCTAATTATCTTATATCAAAGCTATCACAAGAATAATGAATGGATATTAGATGGTAATGATATTTTATCCATACTCCCAGACTTGCTTCTTGTTTAATGATCTTCATCAGCAAGGACTTTGAACCTAAAGCACTTACGCATTTATATGAGAAAAGTTTTCAAAAATCTTAAGGTTTTTGAATTTCAGACATAATCTTGATAGTATAAAGAAATAAAGGCAACTATTAAATATTTAGATGCATTAATTTGATTGTTATATCCAAAGTTCTTACTAATGAAAGCCATAAAACCACAAACTAATCTGGGAATATGGATATAATAGCACTGTCATCTAGAATTTGCTGATTACTCAAGCTTACAGTAGATGGAACTTGAGTAAAAAAAAAAAGGCCTTCATTCTAATTTTATCTCATTATCTTAATCACTTCTTAGATATGTCGACAAATATAAAAATACTTTAAAACAAAAGATAGTTTGATTACACCTTCATATAAAAATACCAAGTAATTAAGTAATAGTAAGTATCAGCTCTTGCTTTAAATATTTTTTTTTTTTTTACAATTGAAATTTCATTGTTGAATTACACAGGGATATCCAAAAATAATCGAAATTTTATAATAAAAAATTGTTTATTTATTTTTAAATGTTATAAATTTAATCTCTTTCAAATTACTATCCATTTGATGCAATATACCAGTGTAAACGTGTTTTCCCCCACCGTTTCCAAGTCCACAAAAAAGAAAAAATTTGAGACACTTTTTCATTCAAGATTTAAAAAAATTGCATGAAGTGAGATTGGGTGAATACAATTGATAGATAAGCAGAATCATGCTGAATTTAATTGTGTTTCACACTAAAGATTTTGAGAGATGACACTGCTGGGATGGAGTTTGCGTTCTTTTCTTTGCACAAACAGGATGTTTATGTTTTATTGCATCATGTAAATATTTCAGAACTTTGCAGATAAAATGTCGACTGTTACGAACTAAATCTGAGAGAAAAATGTTGTTTTGGTCAAAAAAAAATCAGCAATAATTCTAGCATTTGTCATTATAAAAAAAAAAAGTGATAAATATGCAAAATGCATTTTACAAAAAAATGTGCTACATGAACCCATGATTTCACAGTGATGTCATTTGGCAGATTGATGCAGAAGAGTTCCTACAAGAAGTATTTAACAGCAGAATCATATACTACAACAGCACACAAACCAGAAAACGATTCCCTTGAATATAGCAGTAACTAAGCTCCTTCAAACAATGGCTGCAGGTATGGATTCACTCATACCTGACTGATGTATATGCAAGTGTTATAATAGTTTCACTATCATTAATGTCTAGCAAAATAACATAAGGCTAAAATGTTACTAGTATTCACAATGCAATCATTATTAATATTCTAATGGCCTATATGAACTTCCAAATTTTTAGTATCAAAATATTTCAAGTTCACTATATATCCATATACACACCATCAATCCTAAGCCTTTTTTTTTATTAATAATTTCAAAAATGTTTATTAGTTTATTGCATGTTAAATGAGCTATTTGAAAAAAGTTTGAAGACTTGAAAAAAATCTGGGAAATAGATATTATTATCAAGAACATATTGATCATAGCAGTTTACCATTGCTTTAAATAAAAAGTAGATAAACAAATTTAAATAGCCTACTACAGGCAAAAGCCTTTCTAGCATTCTTCTATAAATAAATATTAAGGGAGTATTGGAGAAGTAATCTCATCACATTAATCAAATGTTAGGTTGTGAAAATATATGTGAATATAAAATAATAAATAGTCATTTATCAATTGCTATTTCATAGCTGGAAGGACTTTTGATGTAGTGGTTGGCATATCTGCCTGTCATGTCTGCAACCTAGATAGAAAAACTGATAAAATCCTTATCACATCATTACTGCTCCAAAGGTCTTTGTCTGCAGTGGTTTCTTTAAGAATATTAACTAGATTGGCTATAGGTTAGCTCCCAGCTTCAATAAGGTTTTGACTTCAAATGATAGACATGCTCGGATAATTTACCAATCTTTAGTATAATTGATACAGCATTAAGCATTTTTAAAATAGAGTGCATTTATATATTATATCAATAAAAATATATACTTACTCTATAATGAGAGGCTTGTAACAACTGAGTAACATCAAAATAATGATGGCAGGCAATAAAGATTTATTTAAATCATGTCTACTCCATAACCAAACTAATGTGGCTGTAGCAAGATGCTGGGCCTAAAAATAATAATTATAATTCAGTTATTTAATCATTACAAATGAAGTCATTTAAATATTCTCAATTAGCTCATATTATGAATATAAGATGTTACACATATATATATAAGCCAAACTTTGTATTGTAAACTAAGATAATATAAAGCTTATAGTAGTGGTTTCAAGCACACTTTTTATCAGCTATGCCTACCTCAAACATCGTTAACTACAAATCATTAATCTTGAACCTTATTTATATTAAGCAAATTTTGTTTTATAATTTAAAAAGTGAAAATAAGATATAATTATTGTATGTGAAATTCTTTATAGTCATTAAATATAAATATTATATTTTGAATAGAAATTTTTAATCAATTCCATTTTTATTTTACCATTAATATCGAGATGAGATTATGGTAATCATCATCACCATCTTTAAAAACGTATATTATATAATTTGATGTAAATTTAAATGTAGAATGTTTTGAAATTTTAGTGAAGTAGAGCCAGAAATTTAAAATGATAAACTATATGCATTGATTGGCTGTCACTTCCTTGATTAAATATATAATATTGTTAAACACAAAGTACAAAGAAAACCAAAATATGGTCTATACAAGTTTTTTAGGGATCCTCAGTGTTTTTAGTAATTATAGGCATCCATATTTTCTAAGATTTGTTGCACAAAAGTATTGTGTGAGATGGGATCATGTGGTGTTTTATTGGATTTAAAATAGATTCATTGTAATTTAAATATATTAGTATGTGGCAGAAACAAATAATCCATATATATGTGCAAACAAAATCTGGATTTGAATCCTAATAGAGATGTAAAAAAAGAATAATGTGCATGAATTCTCCAAGCAGTCAGAACATTCACGAAATAGTACAATGGTCTTGAACATTGCCTCATATAACTTGCTGAGGTTTGTTTTCCTATGGCATCTATTAATGAGAACATTAGCCCTAAGCTTTGGCCTTACTAACATATGTTGAAAAATAATAATTGTTAAAATTTTGTTATAATAATAATACTGAAGTAAATTAAGATGGGTGATAAAATCAATTTTTAATAAACTCAATATACTGTTTAATTTATTTAGAACTTGATAAATATACATTGAGTTCTATTTCATTATATAGTTCACTTTTTATCATGCTTTAATTATATATATATATTCCCTGTAGTACCTAAGTATTATTGATTGAAATTCAATGTATATTTGTCAAGTTCCATCATCTACTATAATAAAATTCACTTAGATTACTGAAACCAAAATATAGGGATAAATTTCAGCAGAATAGGTATATATCGCAGGGACAAATCTTAGTAATCTCTGGGAGGTAAGATCAAGTCTAAGGACTGATTAACAACTTTGATAATTTATTAACAACTTTTGAATTTCCTAAAGGTGTCATTAGACTTTTTTAAAGATACCAATTATTCCTATGCATTAATTAAACTAAAAACAACTCAGTACGGAGATCACCATTTAACAAATATTAGTCAAAACTCAATGTTTCATGTAGCATATCAAGAATTGATTGAAAAATACAATAAGTCAGAGGTAGCCAATCTACTGCACATATGCCAAATTTGGAGTAATGTATTGGTGCCTTGAAGTTTTGATTATAAATAAGGTCAGATCTTGTAAAGTAATACTGTAATCAAAAAGCCATTTTTATGAATACTTAGGAAAATATATATATAAAAAAAATTTAAATTCAGTGAGTAAAACTAAGCAAAAAAAAATTATTTGACATTCATTTTGTAAGTAAAAGTTTTTCCTATTTCTTTAATTTTAAGAACTAATCCAAAGTGAGTCTGTAATTGTTTTTATAACTGTTTTTAGTAAGAGTTATGCTTTTGTTCTTTAAGAAAATTATTTTAATCAATGAAATTAATAAAAAAAAAACCGATATCACATCTGAGTAATTCAAATTTAAAAAACGTTCTGCTTAATTCCAAATAGTAAAAGCGTGATGAAACAAAAGAAATTCAAAAGCCTCATTTTAAAGGAAGCAATATTTTGACTTTTTTAAAATAATATAATAACGTTCATATTGTGATAAAAATTATTTATTTTTAGCATATTATACTTTATAGGACAAAAGTTGCACTGAACCCATATATGGAAAAAAAGGCACATAGATTGAAAAATGTTAATTCATTCTATGATTAACAAAAATTAAATAAGTTTATTACAAAAATAATGAAACAAGAAAAGTTGTATCACTTTCAATATACTAGCTAAAACAACTTTACAAAAAACAATTTTTATATTTGTTTTTTGGATTATAATAATGACTTGGATTGCTTAAAACATAATTATCTTTCTGATATATTCATTGGATTGAATATTAATCCTAAAGTACTAATTATCATAAACTGTGAATTAAAGAAAACATAATGATAACTGATACTATATTACACAACATTAGCTAGCTATATAATAAAAGAAATATATTTTTTCACACATATATGGTTACTATAAGCAGAAATCAGTTCTTTACAACTGAAATGACTGTGTGCGTAGTCAGGCATGCGCCTTTGTTCAAAATGCATGATTTGTCAGCTCAAATATATTCTCTGCACAACCCGCACTAATGAAAATGCTGAATATATTTAGTCAAACACAAAGCTGATAACTGTATTTTTTATTATAATAAGTATATAATTTTAAATAATTTATAATGAAAAATTAGTATTTTATTATATTTTAAAAGAGGATATAATATCTGGAACAATTGCTTAAAAAAAAAAAAAAAGGCAGACAATTTTAATACAAAATGGGGAAAAGTTTTTCTTCACAATAAAGAATGCAAAACATGTGTTATACATCATACAAGTGTTCACTTCCAAAAAATAGAAATATTGAAAGACAGTTTAGAACCATGCCTGTAATATATAAATGGTGGACCATAATACTGGGAAAAAATTTATAAATAATCCTTGCCTTGAAAATATTTTCCTATCCCTAGACCAGCAGGATTCAAACTATACATGCAAAAAATATTAAGAAAAGGACTATAAAAGATTCAAAATTATAAATAAGTTATTAAGAATATAAAGTATGCATGCTATATCTTAAAACAATATTTACCTATTTCTGGATAAGTCTGTTGTTGCTAATATAGACATAGGACTAGAATTAAAATCAAAGAAGTTGTGTAATAAAACTAACATAAAGCAAGTTTTAGATACTTTAGCAAACTGTTACCAAATTAATGATCAAAAAAAAAAAAGAAAATGAATGCCAAAATAGGAATAACCAAAGGGTATTTAAGAAGGTTGGTGACTGATCTATATAATTATACATTAAAAACATTATTGTGTTTTCAGTTTGGATTCATAGCTTTACAGTTAATTAAAAAGGTAAAAGATGGTTCCTGGAGGGTTGCATTAGATTCAAAAATCTAGGGGCACTGCTCTCAGATACAATGCTCCTCACTGATGAAAGTCAAAAGCTAGTCTGAGGATAGTAGCTGAGGAGGCATTAGATAGAAATTTTGATACACAACACTTTTATTACTACGACTTGCACTAAGTGGCACTAGTGTACGAAGAGATGCTACTGTTTTAATAAGATATCAAATATTGAGCGCGATGCAAAATGTTAATATTACAAGAAAAAAATATAAATAAAATAGAGATAATAGGGATATGGGTAATGAAATAAAATGAATGCTGACAATAAAAGTGAAATGAAAAAATGATGAATAAAAAATTGCTTATGAAAGCAGAACCAGAAAACAAATAATGCCAATAATTGCGTGAAGAAAATTGTCTTTTTGCTCAGTACATATGTTATGCAAAGAATTAATCAGCACACTAAATCTGAATCCAAAAGATTAATCTTCCTTTAATTTTGAGATCATCATTATTTTGCAAAGCAGCAACACTTATGGCTAGCTCCCATGTATGGTAGACATTAACTTATTTGCTATATGCAATGTCTTTCTAGAGTTACAGGAAAATTGGTATATTTAAATTATTTGTTAAGATAACCTCAATATAAATTGTGAAGATTGAACTTCGAAGATAAAACTGGTAACCCACAGTTTTTTTGACAAATTATTGAACTTCTCTATGGGGTTTAGCTCAATAATGGAGCAGTGAATTTGAGTGCTAAAGATTCTTTGATCAATTTTTAAATGACTTGTAATAAAAAAAAAAAAACTTAATGCATATCAAGTGTGTAATGGCCAGAGATATATCGCTATCAACATCATTAATATTAAAAGTTCAATTACAAAAAAAAAAAAGTTTTCTCTTTATATTTAGCATCACAACTGCTGGGTTTTTTTTTTTAATTAATTTTTATTTTTAAATTATTTCATAACTTTGATATTACATTCTTATACATACACAAAAAGATATTTGCTTAAGTTGCAATAATTTTTGCAAATATGCAATATTTTTAATTGTTATAGACTTACAAATAGCTAATTATTTAATATTTATGAAAAGAAAAAAAAAATTCAAAATTTAATTTTAATTTAAAATTATAAAAATTTAACCATTTGGAATTTATAAAAAAATTTCACAGTACATGATGTTATCTTGATAACATAGTTCTACAGGTAAAGCGATTTAGATATTTGGTTGAGTGAGGATTGAAAAAGTGAAGATGAAGCTAAAAGAAAAATAGCATTGGCAAAGGAGGCATTTACTAAGATAATGAAAATATTTTGTAGACCTTTGAAGAGTCAAGAAAAATATTAATAAAATGCTATGTGTGGAGTATCCTATTGTATGGTTGTGAAATGTGGACACGAGTAATAAAATTCGAAAGAGTTTTGAAGCCTTGAGATGTGGTCATGGAGAAGGATAAAAAAAAAATCAGATGGATGAATAAAATAACAAATGAAGTTTTGAAAAGAGTAAATAAAAAAATAAATTGATAGAGAAAATTAGAAATAGAAAGAGAATTGGATTGACATATTATTAGTTTAATGAAAAATGTTTTAGAGGAACTGGTAAGTAGAAACGAAGAAAAGACAAAAAAGACTGACATTGCTGGATGATATAAGAAATGGGAAGTGGAATTGAAGAACTGAGAAATGAAATTGGATGAATTGGTGATGTGGCTGCTCTTTGAACCTGTCCATTGGACAGCATGCTATTGATTGATGATGTTATCTGTGACAATTTCTTTATTAAGTTTTCCCTGTGTGGTAATATTTTTCCAATTTTTAAAAAATATGAATAACTATGGAACATCTTGTGCAAAACTGCCCATGTAAACACAGAGTTTGGAAGTTAAAGATCCAAGCTATAAAAGAGCTATTCCAATCTATGCAATAATTAATGTTTTGCAGTAAATGTTTTTTTATTACTTAAACCAACTTTTTAAAATAACATGCAATACAAAAATGTTTTCACTTTCTATGCAGATCACTTACATAAAAGGCTTTCATGAATTTAAACTGAATACTTATTTTAAAATAGCACCTGCAGCTAAAAGTTCACTGCCGTTGAGATTATGTCATAACATACTGTTAGTAATATTGTTCAAAGGCAAATTATTCAAATTAACTTCACGTTATATATCTTATAAATCAGGAAGTGATAGCTATTCATAAAAGTCAAAGCTTGCTACAATTTCATTTTAAATATCTTCATATTTATTTTTGAGTTCATGCCTAGAGTTGATGAAGACCAATCTTGTAAAATAGAATTCAGATACATTTGGTGATTTATTTCTGAATACGCTCTGCACAACTTTTGAATATGCCATAGCTCATTGATGATAGTTTCAGCTCATTAATAGTAGTACAGGCCATTAAAAAAAAACCCATTAAGTTTTCCTCCTCTTGAGTAAATATTAACAACTTTAAAATCTTTTCAGTTTAGGAAAATCCCACAAGTAAAACTAATGAAAGAATAACTCTGATGCTAATTGCAGTAATTTGAATTCTATTTCAAAATATTGAGTTTTATCAGAGAATAAACCAACAATTTTAATTATATAAAAAAAAAAAATGAAAAGATTGGAGTTTTATGCTCACTTTCCATCAAAATAAAAGTGAAACATCTCATAATCTTACTATAATTTTTTGTAATAATAGACTGAAATACAATCCTACCCATGCTATCAAGGAGTAAACTAGGATCATAATTTAATTTATTTTCTTCATTTATTTAGATTAAAGCAAAATTAATTTCTATAAATAACCTCCTTGGTAAAGTAACTGGCACTTCTTGTGATGGAAGTACTTTATAGACAGCCATTTTAGCAATAGCAATTTCTGGGTACTCAATTAAACAGTATATACAAGCAATATTGCTGGCACATTCAAGTTTACTTCTTTGCACTGGCTTCCTGTTCTTTCACATATTCCTCTCCCAGATATCAGATGAAAAGTTGTCTCACAGAAACATATAAAAAACTGTTAATCAAATCATACCAAATAACTCAAGATGTAGTTTCACTTCTTAAGACTTGTCTCAAATCAAAATCCCGTTTTTGGATGTTCACCCATAAATCTACAATTAAAGGATTAAGGCATAAAAAATGAAATTCTTACGAGTTTCCAAATAAATTATTTCCAGATCCTACAATAGGGCCAGCTGGATTTGATCTTCCGATACAACTGGAATCTTATCAACAGATTCAGGACAACCCATGGTCATCATGTTTATCTGATTCATAAATAAATTTAGCAGCCACTGATTTATGTAAATATGGACAACACAATTCATGAGCAACACAGTTAAGGATTATCAATTTTTAAGATTATAATGACAGAATTAAACACCTTAATAAAGCCACTAGTGAATTTATTTCTTGGTTGGAATCTCTGCAAACTCCTTTATATTTTATGTTAATAGTTAAGTTGTCTAAACAAAAAGTCCATATGATAAATAAATAAGATCATTTGCTGGCTCATAATAACAATTGTCTGATTTGTATCTGCAAAAAATATCTAAAAATAAAGAACAACGATTAATTGGTATTTTCATTTAAGATCAAATCAGTTGAGATTTTTATTATATACGCAATATATTAAATTATCAACCCCCAATATCTCTTTTCATAATTCAATTACAGCTTTTGACCAAATTTTAATTCCTCCTCTTAAATCATATATCAAAATCTTTTAATATTTATTTTTGACTTAAAGTAAGAGAACAATGAATTCACTTTTTAGATAAAAATTTTAAAAATTAGGATATAAATATATTCTGATTATATGATATGCGCATGTGAAAACTTACAAGACTTATATTGGAATCAAAACTCATTTGGATATACTTCCAATCAAATTCAACTCCTCTGGCACCAACCCATAATGGCAAAAACCTTGTAACTATAAGTTCAGCAGTTGCCCAGCCCATACCAGTCACCATGACTTTAATTTCACCTTTTCCTGCCACTTTAACCATTACAAAATGGAGACCAACCAAATCTGCCAGATCAACTGTGGATTTAAGAAATTCCTATGGAGGGAAAAAACAACATAAATTTAATAGCAGAAGTTAAAGTAACTTTGGATGCTTAATTTCAAAATAACCCAATTTAATCATTAAAAAATTAAAAACTATAAAAATAAAAAAAATATGTTGGGGACAAGAGGGAATAAAGACACAACAGCATAGCAGTAATAACGAATGCATTATTTTCTTACTCCAAGAACATCAAAACTGTCTGTGTTAAGATCTTTTGTTGGAAAGAAAGTAGCCAAGATCATCATTTTACAAAGCTGTGTAGATAAGTAAGTAACTCCTGCCTGAACACATTTCCAAAAGACTGCATATTCAGCCCTAAAATGAATATTAAAACAAAAAAAAAAAAGGATCATAGTTTTAATGATACAAACATTTAACATAAATAAATTTAAATATATTCAAAATTTTTAATGTATTCATGTGTAGATTAAGATTTTATCTCAGATTTGCCAAACAAGGCTACAGTATCCAAGTAAATGATAATATTTAATCATTACTGGGGAGATGCTAACTTTGATTATTTCATTTTAGAATTTTAATCATTGAAGATAAATAATTTAAGACTATAATTTAATTAAATATGAGATACAAAGGGTAATCAATTTATAGCATCAACAGATATGAAAATATTTCTTATATTACTAAACTTCATGTGTAATCTTGTAAATAACTAAATGGCATTCAATTTTTATATCAAACATTTTTCTATAAATTCTAATAAATTTTCAACTATTTATTTAGTTTAAACCTTATATGGATTTTTTTTCTTTCTCTACTTTGTTAAATATAGCTGGAAGTAGTTATACAACTCGAAGATTACTTTCATTAGTTGTTGTAAAAATTACTATTAGAAAAATGATGGTTTACAATCAAAATTAATTAAAGTAAAAGATATTTCCATGTTAGATTCCAACAGTGATAGAAGAATGGACTAAAATACTAAAATCTTCTGAATCGATTCACACACAATTAAAAAAATGGTCAAAAAAAAAAAAAAAAAATGAATCATTTAATGATAGAAGATTCATAAGAAATTAAAATACTAAAAATGACAGAGCCGGAAAAACAATTTCAGGATTTTGGTCAAGAAACTACCATTCTACTATTGCACCAAACACATATGGCAAAAATATTTGTATTATTATTTAAAAATTCATATGAAGATTGAGCATTGAGATGTGATGCATATTTTGCCCCCTAATGTCTGCCAATTCTATTCCCGCACTAAATCACTAAAATGATTAAATAAATGAAACTTGATATTTGAAAGCTCAAACATCAAATGGGTTCTCAGGCAACTATGAACTATTTTTGGGTTATTATTTAATAAATAAATGTAATCTAATTCAACTAATGTTAAAAAAAAACTCTGGAAGAAATCAATTGAGATACAATATTTAATGGATTGCAAATTTAATCCACGGATTGAAAACACTGCTTTCATTAATATTAAATTCTCAACAATATTTTGAATTGTGCAAATGAAACTTTGGAAATTTATATTGTAAATATAATTTTCAAACAAGTCAGTACTTCCTGCTTCTTTATACACCCTGAAAAACTAAACTATTTAATTAGTGAAAGACTTTGTTTTTGTCACAAAATTTTTAAAACATAAATTTAGCAAAATTTATTTATACCAGATGCTTATCCTTATGAGTGTTTTTCAATTGAAACTTAAATTCTCTGCTAGAAGATAAATTAAAGTAAATAAGGCAGCAGTATAGTATGAACAAATGATAACACTCAATTATCATCAACAATAATTTGCTATTGCTTGTCATGCTTTTAACAATTTCTTAAGCTACATCCTTGCAATGCACTGAAAAATTCATTTGTGAAGATTTTGAAAACTTGAATTCTGCTAAAAATATTCTTTATGAGCAAATAAAGTCAAAATTTCTAACCACTTAAAGCAAAAGAGTTTTGGGAAGAAAAGATTATTGTAAAAATCAAAAATAATATATTCAGTACAGAAAAATATATAAAATTTCTGCAGAGAATATTTGGACAACAGGTAAAAAAAAAACTATAAGAGATTTCTCATTTTTTTGGATATCTCTATAAAATATAGAATTAGAACAATTTTCTGTTGCTATACAATTTTATATAAGTAAGAAGTATTAATTAATAACAAGAGTTTTATTCAATTTATTAAAATGAAGAAATTGACTGAAGATCACATCAGATGCAAAATTGTCATCACAATTTAACATTATATAGGAACTATATAAAATACACTGAAGCATTAAAAAATAGTAGAGATCCATTCAATATCTTTCTACTCTAGTCATGTACATAAGTACAAATAATCACACCAGATGGTCAAGCAACTCCAGACTAGCTTTTGGATACTGTTCTTTTGAGGAATACTGTATTGCATGAATCTAATGAAACTTTTATTTCTTTTATACTATTTAAGCAAATTATACAAAAGTTTTAACAAGTTATGGCTTTGAACCCAAGATAATATACTATGACTATATACATCTGATACTAAGTTAGTAACTATTTAAAATGTAGATATTTTAACTACACAAATAAGTTGATCTTGATTCAAAATCATAGAATTCAAATTTTAACATCAAGAAGTTGAAAAATGTAAAAAAGTACGTGTATATGTATAATCTAGATATAAAGCCTAATGACCACAAATCAATCTTGTGAATAGAGATGCTTTGGATACCAGTTTAAAGCATCACAAATATAGAAAACTCCCAAAAGATAATATAGTAAAAAATTTTCAAGATACATCTTTAAAAAATAAAAATTCAGTTTTTCATTGTAATTTTCACTATGCTTTTTATTTGATTTAATTATTTTATAGTGGTGACTTTTTTTCTAGTTTTCTTCAGAACAATAAAATAAAATTGCTTGTTTCCTATTTGTTGTATTTGTAATATTTAAATGTAAAATATACATACAATCTTGAAACCTGTTAAACAATCAAAACTGTCAGCTGAGAATAATAAACGCAAAAAATATAACCTTCTAAGATTTATTTAACACAAACAATGTAAAAACAATATAAAAAAAAGTATTGAAGATCTTGGAAAATTTTGAAGGTTCTAAAAATTTTACTTCAATAAAACAAAACCTGCAATTTAATGATAGCCTTCAAAAGTCTAAATATAGCCCTTACATAGATTGCTCTAAAGTAAAATAACCTAGAATGCAATTCTGAATTACTGAAAACTGCACAATTTTTCTTTGCAGTAACCTTATGATGCTTTTTATATGTCAATTATAAGATGAAGGCTCAGTCAATAAAAAGAAAAAGAGAGAGAAATTTTCTGTTGAGTTTGTTTTGTCTACATGGCAATGTAGAAGTTCTCTTCAAAATTATTAAAGTATTGCATCACTTAAAATGAAATGACCCAGCTAATATCTTTTTTATTAATCAGAAGTTAGTTCATTACTGCAATTTCTTGAAGTAATTTTTTTTAATGTTAATATTTCCTGTTTTTACTCCCTGATTAAACCAATAAATTTCCAGAAATGATTTCAAACTCAAGATCACTTCACTGAAATAACTTCTAAATATAAAAAAATAAAAAAAAGCTATGTTATCAAACAAAATAAATAATGAAGATTATTATCTATTATTTTTAAGATCATGTTTTGAAAATGTATACAGAATATGTTTTCAGTAAATCAATATATGATGTAATCAAGATTCATTTATAAATTAAAGATCTTGATATCACCAAGATATATTTTCAATTGAGAAATTGTATATAGTGCCTGAAATCAATTTCGTTCAACTCAAATCCCTTGAAAAAGATAATTATCTGTCGGATTTCTTCTTTTATATATTTTGAAGTGAATGCACAGTTAATTTATGTAATCAGTAGAAGCTTCCTTATCTATGAACATGTCAATATTTGTGTGAAAATAGTAGAAAAAAAGTTGTCATAATAATCTACTTCCAATGAAGTCAGTTTTTTTCCTATTATTTTCATAGAACTATTATTATATAATGAAGTAAGAGTAATTCTAGCAGCAAAGTTTCAAATTATACAGAAAAGAAATATAGTACACCAATGTTTTTTCAAGAGGAATATAAATAGACACTAGATCTAATAGTCAGCAGCAGCAATGTAGGTGGAGTTTCTTGATTAAAAATCATATACAAATATCCATGAAAATACTTGACAGTATTATATAAATATTCATTAACTATCTATATACAAATATTCATTAACTATCTATTGTTAGAAGATAAACAAAATTAAAAAAGTTCTTCGATGAGAGAATCTAGAAAAGTCTTTTTTCTGGAATGAATATTTAAAGTTTATCATATTTTTCATATCTGATTAAGAATATGTAAATAAAAATGGACATTAATTTATAACTTAGAAAATAAGTTTTAAATGTTTGACACTTCTCCTTCACAATTCCTTTATGAGAGTTTGGAAAAGGTTTTGGCCCTGCAAAGAACTACTTATATATATATATTTAAAGCTATTTAATATTTTACCTACCTATTCAACAAAACTTATCGATATGATCTATTGTCAGCAATTTTGAAAGTCTAAAAACAAAAAATCATGGCTCGGGACTATAACCTAAGTGAGAAAATATCATGTGTGCATTTCCAACGCTCTTTCCCCTTTCCGTAATCCCACTGTCCCTTCTTTAAGACAGTGTTGTTCAAACAACAAATCATCAAAGTATTTCAAATTTCTAAAATTCATATCGATATCTGAATTGACGAATCGGAATTCTAAAATTAACTGATAGTAAAATTAGTAAACGTCAAACATTAAATAAAATATAACTACTATACTGGTTCTGACACTTAATAAAATGCTTTCTAGATTTATAATAATTCTATAAGAGAATACAACAAATATATTTTAAAATTTAATTACAATACAGTACAGTACTTACAGACCGGAAAACTTGTATGTAATAAAATATGGGACATATGCCAAAGCTAAACAATTTCCGAAGTGAAATAACGTCATAATTATTAAAATATTGGAAAATAATATGAACTATATACAAAATAAAATGAAAAATTGCAAAAAAAAAGATCTGTAGTAAATTTTAGGCCAAGTTAAGGCCTAGCTATGCCACACTAGCAGACATTTTAAAATAGTCACGCAAATGAAAACGTTTTCTCAAAATAATTGGATATAATTTCAATTTTATATTTTAAAAATAATTTAGAAACTAAACATACATGTATTTAAAATAATACGCATTTTTTAAGAAAATATATTTAAAGTGTTTTGTGTGTAAAATAGTTTTACAAGTATAAGTTTTAAATATTCTGTACAACGCTTCGATTTTTTCCATGGTAACGAAAGAACGCTTATTACTAGAGGTTAAGACCTTTTGTTATGTTTTTGAGGCATGTTACACATGCCATCCGTTCGTCAGAAAAGTGTTTCATGACATTTGTAAACATGGCCAATAATTTAAGTAACAACCCTAATTATTATGAAAGTCAGGTAAAACTGTACTTTTAGCTAATAGATTGTTGTAAGCTATTTATTATTGTATAAATGCATTACAATATATATTCAGTATAAGTTTCTTTAAATAGGTTGCCATTATTTGTATAATGTTAATTTGACAAGAAAATGCGCATACGACTTTTTTTTTTTTAAACCCAAGTCTGCTGCCTGTTTGGAAAATAAAAATTTCTGAAATGTTTCCCTCCTCCTCTCTCCTTATCCTCTAAATTGATTCCTTATAGAGAATGGTCGGTAATCCTGACTTACAGCGGTCTTATTAGAAATTATCATTCAAGCAAGGAAAGTTTATTTTTAAAAAAGGATAATAAATTGAAGTTTGGCAGAGTCATTTCCAGCCCTCTTTTTAAGCATCCCATAAGACAATACTTTGTTAAGGACGTAATGACACTGATAAGTCCGTTTGCATTGTTATATGAATATAAATCTTACATTGTAAAGAAAGGGTGTAAAGTTCACATGATCAGGGAGCCAGAGTACATATATGCAAATTATATATATATATATGGTAAAGTTACAGAGAAATAAGCATATAAATTGTGACAATCCATTATGTTTGTGTATATATTAAGAATAATGACAATAGTAAAAAAATTTAAAAACAAGTTTAAAAAAAGAAAATTATATTTAAAATTGTAGATTTTATACTTAACTAATATCCTTAAACAATTTTTAATTTGAAAAAAGGCGAGTAAATTGCGTTTTCTAAGATATTTTCAAAATATATATCCTTTTAGATTAAAAAGAAACGAATATATAAACATCTTTAAGTAGAGATTATGATATGGCAGATAAAATGAATAAATTAACCAATTAAAGAATTTGAAAGACAAAACTATAAAGGAAAATATTTTTTGGAAAACTAATGAATTTTCAAAACACAGACTTATATAAAAGGCAGAGAAAGTAAATTTAATAGTAAGAATTTTGATTTTTATTTGAATGGAGAGAATTTCAAAATTACAGAGTTAATATCAATCATGTAGTCTTCCAGTTACTTATTACAGGAATCTAGGTTAAGTTGACCTACATTATTAAATGGACTATAAGATGGTTAAATAATATGAAAAGCTTTGGAGAAATTGCTTATAGGTTCTGAAAAGATAACTTATCATGCTTCTGTAAAGAATAAATAGATCTACATTGGGAATGATATCTCAAAGTTTCATTACAACTTTTACTTATTAAAAAATTATCAAACTCACACTGATAAATAATGCTGGAGAATAAATATTGAGAAGGTAAAAAAAAAATAATGGACAGATTTTGTTTGTAGAATTAGACAGCTAAATTTATCTTGGTAACAATTATAATTTTAAAATTCATTTATTTTTGCATTTCAATTATTTAAAAATGGACATTTAACTTCCTCTGTGTTTTTCTGAAAATATGTGATGATGGTGTTCTAGTTGTATTTTTATATTGGACTATTTACATCATCTAGTATAAGTATAGAATGTCTTTAGAAAAAATTAACTTTACTCAAATATTCCAAATACATTCAACTGTTAGTAATAGCACATCAAACAGGTTGTATTATGCACAATGTTATGAAAGTATTATTCTCCTCTCTTCTTCAGGTGTTGGTAACTTGATCAGTGACAGTACTAGCATGGGATTTGAACCTGGTAACTTGATCAGTGACAGTACTAGCATGGGATTTGAACCTGGATCCTTAGATTCTTGAGATTGAATTTTAAGGTAATGCTCTAACCAACTGAGCCATCCTCGCAAAAACAACAGTCAGTAGAAATTTCATATACTTATCTATGAGGTTCCTCCTGATTTCTCCACTTTTTTCTAAGATCAAAGTTGATTAGCATTTTCTGTACATTATTTATAGTGATCCCTTTTAAAAGTGCTTACAGGAATACAAACTGATGATTAAAAGAGAGAAAATAGATATGTCTAAGATTGCAGACCATGTATGTTCCAATTAACATATGTTCAATTCGGAAAATACAAAAAATTGGATAGAGAAGAAAAAGTACAAAGAAGAGAATTTAAAGAAGCTGTTCACATGGAAATGGCAAACAATCCCATAAGGCAACCTAATCTGACTATACATAATGTATGGAAACCACTAATCAACTTTGCTCTCAGGAAAAAGTAAAGAAATCAAGAGGAACATCATAGATAAGTATATGAAATTTCTACTGACTGTTGCCTTTGGCAGGATGGCTTAGTTGGTTAGATCATTACCTTAAAATTTTATACTCAAGAATCTAAGGATCCAAGTTCATCTCCTATGCTAGTACTGTCACTTGTCAGGTCAGCAACATCTGAAGAAGAAGGAAGAATAATACCTCTTAAAATAATGTGCATATACTAACCTGTTTGATGTACTATTACTAACAGTTGAATGTATTTAGAATATTTAAATAAAGTTAAATTTTCTAAAGACATTCAATACTCATATTAGATTATGGAAATAGTCCAATATAAAAATACAGTTTAACTTCCTTTAATTATATTGTCATGACATTGATACATGTATATATTGTGCCATTTATTTATATATGGTAAAATATATTGGCATTTGGGTAAAAGCTAAAGGAAAAAGTAAATTTAGCGATCTTATTAAAAAGACGCAGTTAAATTTTATTTCGTTTGTATAAAGTACAATGAAAGTTACATTTTTCCATTTATATTTTTTTCATGTAATTAAAAATAAAAGTTAAAATTGGAAAGAATAAATGACATGCAGATTACTAATCCAGATAAAAGAATTCCAAAAGTAAAAAGATTACAATTAGAAAATTAAAAGAATGCCAAAAGTAAAAAGATTACAATTAGAAAATTAAAAGAATTCCAAAAGTAAAAAGATTACAATTAGAAAAATCTTTTTAGGTAATTAAAGATGGCAGAATTATGCTAAAAAAATAAAGACTTTGTGACCTAAATTTGATAAAGAATATACAATATTATAAATCTAAGCGCCATGATAATAATAACATGCAGAAGTCTGAAAACTGGACCCCCATTATAAAAAGGAAGAGACCAGTTTAATCAGCATCTTGTCCTGTCTGTTTTTTTCTTTGGTTGGTCCTGGATAACAAATATATATCAAGGACCACTCTACGCTGAAATAATTCTGCATGTTGGAGTGGACCGAGGCTTTTGCTGACATTGTTCCTGAAGATGGACACCAGAAAAGCTTTTGTGACAAACCATTAGGATAAACCAAGATCAACTTATAACCGGTGGCTGAGCTCATTCTCCCACAGAAAAAGCCATGCATGGTAACCCATAACCTCCCTAAACTTAGCTATGATTCATTATTCCCGATTGTGACTAAATTGTCAGCAAACCATTCTTAAAAATAAGCTTAAAATAATCCCAATAGAGACATTAATTTTCTTATTAAAGAGACTTTAATTTAAAGAACTTTCTAGAAGAAACTTAAGAAGTGAACATTGTTTGTTAAATTGTTTTAATTACTTTACCTAATTAATTGATTCATGTCCAGATTAGCATGTATGCATTCATTCCAACTTATTAGTAATTTATCTTTAAATATTTTAATTTGTTAGAATAAAATATT
The DNA here is from genome assembly GCA_028023455.1 of Epiperipatus broadwayi. NCBI lineage: Eukaryota > Metazoa > Onychophora > Udeonychophora > Euonychophora > Peripatidae > Epiperipatus > Epiperipatus broadwayi. Next base: position 633,260 of record JAQFVV010012505.1, on the reverse strand, counting down.
TATTTCTAATATCAACTTTTCATTGTACATTATTGATGATTATTATTAAACTTATTAATATTAGTTTATTAAGATTTGAAAGTATAATTTACCTTTGCCAATATTTGTTGACTAAGCTCCAATAATAAAAATATCTAGAAAATAACCTTAGTTATGGTAAAATATGACACTGGTTCTTTTAAAATCATTTTCTTTTTTATTTACGATGAGTGATGTGACGGATTTCAGCGGATCCTTACATGAATCCTGGCACCCTTATAAAAGTAAATAAAAGGCTGATTCCACCATTAGCGTAAGTCGAAATAATTGGTAAGCCAGTTAATCAGGAAATATAGCTATGTTTTTAGAAATACAAACAAGATATTTTCTTATCCATAGTTTGATTAACTTTCACTTTATAGTGTGTAAGAAGAAGGCCTACCAGATCAACTCACGCATTTTATGGGTGTCTTGCATTGGTGGTCGAGAGATCAGCGCGACTGCTTTGCACTTGCAGGCAGTTGCCTGGGTTGTGGGTTCACGTCCCGGCCAATGCTATGACCCTTAAAAAAAAAACAAGATGTGAAAAACATTACAATATATATATCACTAAAACTAATAAATATAATGGTAATTAACTATTATATACAGTTCTTCAATCCTCATAAGTACTTTCGGTTAATTCTTTAACTCTACACAACTGCCATTAAATTTAATTAAAAACCCCTCCTCAACTGCCATTAAATTTAATGGCAGATGCCATTAAATTTAATGGCAGTTGAGAAGGGTTAAGGAATTAACCAAAAGTACTTCTGTGAATTGAAAGACTATATGTAATAGTTAATTATGTTATATTTATTAGTTTTATTATTACAATTAGTTTTTTAATTAATGGACATTTTATTTGTATTATATATATGCAAGTTTATGTCTGTACAAGGTAACTTAAAAATTAATACCCATAAGTTTCATTTCAAATATTGGAAATATATTGACACTTTTTTGATTGTCAGTTTTTAAATTTGAATAAAAAAAGTATGTTACAAAATATCTGAATACTCAAAAATAAAAAATAATACATATAAAATATTTTATAAAAATTTTATTTAATTTGATCAGTAATGCATTAAAAATCTTCAATCACAATTTTTGTGGTAGAACTAATTTATGGATGTCCCACACTTTTATTTCAAGTTGCATATAACAAACAAAATTGTAATTGAAGAAAAAAATATTTATTTTAGTTTTTTTTGCATTACTGATCAAATTAAATAAAAATATTTTTTATAAAATATATTTTAAAAATCCTTACAGTTTTGAATGCAATCTTCTTTGGAGATATAATATATATAAATACATAAATATGCTAATAGTGTATCATTTAAACAAACAGTTTAATGGTATATTTCCTTATAAATTGATTGATTTTTATATATCTTATTCCATGTATAGATATATATGTAATAATCAAAAAAAGCAAGTCATATATAATGTGACATCACTTTTATAAGCTTGTATTTACAAAAATGTAATACAGAGAGTGTACCAATAGCTCAAACAAATTCTTAATTGATAAGTGCTGGTAAGAGAAAATATTTAAAATCTCTATCCGGAACATTCATATCTCCAGTCCAATTGTTTTTGAATTTATGGCTCACCTCAATGAAGAGCTAGAATATTCAGACACTAGATCTAAAATATCAACTCAAAACCCAACACTTATTCTATACATAATATTTAAGTAGAAAAATTTGAAGTTTTCGGACATGAAAATGTCTTTTACTCCAGCTGTCTAACTTAAATAGTTATATGGGATTGAACCAAATTCAGATCTACCATATATTAATAGCCTCAGCATAGCCAAAGCCTTAAAGGTAAAATTATATATATAGCTATCTGGCTTGCTATGCTGAGTTTGAAGACATTACGTGTCTAAAAAATTCACGCTTGCAAGCTGAATAGAAATTGTTTCATAAATGCTCAGAGTTAGTGTTTAGCTCTAGTTTCTTATTTCTACCCTTCACTGATGATAGCAAATCAGCTTGAAATCATGATCTGAAGGTGGAATTAACGATAGAGATAGTGAATGCTTACTCTGATGTTTATGTAAACAAACCTACGCTTGATGGTGTTTTGGTAAAACGCCATCTGTTGATCATAAATACAAGCGTTAGCAAGTTTAACTTGTTTTTTTTTTTGTTTTTCATATATATATATGTACATATTCATCTATTATACTATACATACATTTATTATGCTCTATCTACAATTCCATATATAATATATATACCTAATATAGTAATGGATAAATAGTTTTGTATGTAACTTTATTAAAATGCACCACTAGATAATGAATCTAGATCTCTTTCCTTTACCAAATTGTTATTTAATTTTGTTAGTTAATATAAAAAAAAAATATCAAAGAAAGAAGTTAAGTTTGCTAGAAAAGTTACAATTATACACAAATGTTGGGAAGCTACAAATTATATAAAAGGAAATTTTTCCAACTATTAATAAATCTTTAAGTAGAGAGATTAGTTTACCTAGCTTGAGTTACATTTGGGACACCTATATTATATTTGGTATATCAATATTTTATAATTCAAGTTATTACCCAAGTAATGGTCAGTAATAAAGTACACAACACTTATTATCCAAGAAAATAATTTATGAAAAAAAATAATAATGTTGTAATAGCTACTAATATTAGAATTCATACACCAAATCAACAAATACATGCATGATTGACAATCCAACATATTGCCAAACTAAATCAAGCCATCCTTGGTATTAATAATTAGTAACCCAGCAACCTATACACTAAGAGCTTATAAGATTAAGCAATGGGTGAATTGCCTGTTAAAGATAAGATCAGCTCAATACTATAATAATATTTAAAGTAAACAGCATTAAAAGAGCAACTACACTTACGACTTCATATATAAAATATTTAAATATTAGTTTATCATTTTAGCTATAATCTTTAAGATATGACATTACCCATGCTATTATATAAGTATTTATTACCAAGCTAAGTCATAAAAAATAAAGCCGTATAGGAAAATTTATTACTGGTAATAATAATATCAAGCCAAACACATTCGATCACAATATTCAAACTACCAATATGTGCAGTACTGGCCAACTATCATATACAAAATGAATATTTATTAGCAATTAGACAATTGTAAATTTAAAATTATAAATAATTACATTTAAATAATACAGGTTATATATTTTATAATCTGTACTAAAATATGACATTAATAAAATAAGAATGAATTATCATTTATTATTTTTGTATTTTTTTTTTAAACATCACAGTAAAACATTTGCAATATTAATTTGAATACAGATTTTATAAATAGATATATTGATTTGGACAATGTTTAAGAACTGATAATTTATGAATAATTAATATCAGCATAAAAATGTTTATATGAAAAACAGTTTATTTTTTAAAAAATAAATATTTACTAAAGATTTATAAATTGTTCAGTTATTTTAATTTATTTACCAATAAAAAGTTCTATTTTACTTCTACAAATTTAAAGATTCTAGCAAATGATTTTTTTCATTATGGTACTCCATTTGAAATATAGACAGAAGACTGACCTGAATGAAGTTGTAGAAAATCATGATTTTTGAAGCAATTAATGGTTATAAAGTATTCCTATTCATTGTAGATGAAAATACGGAATAATAGATTATCCATTTGAATTTTGTATTTCCAATTCTTGGAATAAAACTATTTATTTGCAAATTCATTTTGGGAGTTTTAAATTCAATGGGTTTTTTTTTCCAATTAAAAGCACGACAATCTCTCTTGTTTATGTGATCAAACACTTTTTACCAAAAATCATTCTTGATATTTCCAACAGAACAATAAATGATTTTGCAGTTTATTTAAGAATATTTAATAAAAATGATGACTTCAATACAGAACAATACTTTGTACAATTATAAAAATATTGACTATAATAATAAAAAAAATATTTTAAAATATCAATGGCATCACATTTTTAAATTAAATTTCTTTTCTATACATTTTCTTAATTTGCATACCAATGAAATATATTCTTATGGAATATATTTTATAATATATATGTTGAATTAAGTATTTTCATTAACTGTTATTATAATAAAGAGTACAAATAGGAGATTACATTCATGTAAACGGAGATAACTTTTTGCCTGATATTGCTAGGAAACTATCAATTACTAGTAATTTATAAGCTCTTTTGTTGGTTTTTTTAACCTTAACAAAAAACCCAATAAAAGAGCTTTTATAGATTAATGGAGAAACTTGTTCAGCCTCAGAGAGATTTTCAATTAGTAATTGGTAGTTTTCTGGAAACATCAAGAAGGCAAAAAGTTATCTCGGATTATATGGATATAATCTCCTTATTTCTATTATTTATTACAAATATATATATTTATATATACACTAATATCAGTGGCAGCCCATCTATAGGGAATATAGAGTTGCAGCCCCCTTTCTCAATTGTAAAATGAATGGTTTTATTTAATTATTATTCTTAAATTTGTATATTAAATAAATTCCTATGTGTTTTACATAAATGTACAAATAGAATATACGATGTAAGTAAAGAATCAAAACAGTATCTGCAATCTACTTGTAATGATTTTTTATCCTACTTAGATACATGCTCTTTTTGTTTATGCTCTCTGTCATATGGGCAAGTCACTGCAATCCAGTGATACAACAGCATTTTCATAGATAAACATGTTTGTAATTGTTTTGTATGTAATTATTTACTTCAAAGATACAGATCATTTTTATTCATATTTTCAATCACTGCCTTACCACTATGAATTCTCATGGGCCACCACTGACTAATATGCCAAAATTTATGCTATATTTATATCATAAAATATCACAAAAATCAAATCAGTAAACCCTTAGCATTTATTAATTATTTTATATTAATTATATTATCAAACATAAAAACTGTAAAAAATATAGCCAACCTCTAAAAATTATAATCTTTTATTTATTTATTTATTTTTTTCTTATTAATCTAAATTTTATATCTCTTATAAATTTATTGTTTGAAATTATTATTGCAATCCTAATTAAATTAAGAGTTTTTAAAGCAAAATCTTTATTTAATATGGTTTTATACTATTTATAAGGATAGTTTGTTTGATTTTTCTTTCTTTGTTATCATTTGTATATTGAATCATTTTAATATTCTTCTCAAATACATGTTTATTTCCATTAAATGTAGATAAACTGGTGAATTTTATCATATTTATGATGTATTATCTCTCCATAAATTGATTTTTTTCTTTCTCCAATAATTAGTTTTAATTTAATAAAATTAATATAATAACTGAAACACAGGCTTATTATATACCTGTGTCTATATATATATATATATGTGTGTGTGTGTGTGTGTGTGTGTGTATCAGTGTTAGTAGATAGAGTGGAGAGTGATGGGTCATCTGAAAGTCTGTGCTCATATACCCTATATTAAAATAAATATAGTAACAGCAATAAGAAGGATAGATTTGTTTAATTTTTTATAATTTTAATAATGCATAAACAAGGATAAATTGATAATACTTTGTATAAAATATTTGATATATATATTATTTTTTAGTTATATTAAGAATAATATTCAGTATAAAATAAATTCATTCCAAGAAAAAAAAAATTTATGTCTTGGAAGTGATAAAATAAGTTATAATTTTAACATATGGTGAATAATAAATCATCTCCAGTGCTCATATTTATTATAACAGATGGGGAAGTGAGTCTTAAGTCTCTCTGCTATACAGGGTGCCACCAGGCCATTTCATTCTGGAAAATTTATATAGTAGGCAGATACTTCTTTGTAAGATTCCATTTGACTGAGCTGAGATTTAATGATATAAACTTTTAAACATATTTTTAATAAAGAAAAAAGATAATAAAATAAGCCATTGCCAGTAATAATCACACAAACATTTATTTACTTACATATATAAAATAAATTTGAGGAATAAATTATTTAACATTGCTTTAGGTTTTATTTTTATTATTTTTATCTTTAAGTTTTAATATCTTAATAAGACTGCCCAAATGAATATATTATACAATTTAATAAACGTAAATACACTCTATAGATTATGCATTTATGTACTCAGTTCTTTCTTTAACTCCAGGCTACAAGTTCACATCCAAACCAAAGCCAGCGTATTGATATACTATGTGATCAATGTAAAATGAGAATGTTAGCATACAAAAAAATCATGCCAACAGGAATGTGCATCTGTAGCATGATATCATTAAAAAAAAGAATGATCCTTCTCCAGTACAGGAATGTGCATCTGTCTGGTGAGATAATCATTTGGAAAATGTATATATTAGACATGCTCTATAATGGGGGATTGTGTTCTTGGTCATCTTATTATCACCAAGAGCATAATGAAATCAATGGTGCAGGGAATATGTCTATGTCCATTGACAACATGATTGCTACACTTTTGGTCATGCAGCCAATTGGGTATAGTGCCCTGATGTTAACATGGTACAAGGGAATGACAATCCAATGCACCTCCCCACATCACATTAACATAAAACACCCATATATCCATCTTCCAGCATTTATTCAACTACGAGACAAATAGTCTGAAATTAACCCACTTAAACTAACATAATCTTATGAATCTATGCAGCCATTTATGCCCATTTTTAAATTATTAGTTCAAAAGAAATTTGATAATTTGGTTATTAAACAAAGCATGAAAACATAAAATAAATTATAACAGAAAAGTGAAAAATGGAAATGATTGATTAGCAAACTTAATACATAAATAAAAAGATTATTAACTGATTTAGAATCCTATTGCGGGTCAGATAAGAGTTCACTTAGTTAAATTTTTTTACAAATTAAACACTTATTGAAGAGATTTAAAAAGTTCAATTGATAAAAGTTCATACTTTCTGTAGTAGATTTGAAGTCCGTCTTGTCTTATGATGCATCACACCCATACAACCAAAGTCCATTTAATATTTCTATCATTCTGGGAAAACCGGTCTGTTGTTTGCTGCCTTTCAGTAATCATCCATTTGGAGGCCACCTCATCTGGTGTTTAACAGGAAATTAATTTATTGTGAGACTCTTACATTTGAGGATCCGCAACGCAGTTCATGAATTACTTCATTTTCTAAGTGAGTAAAAGGCCTTCAATAATTTAATATTTAATCTTTTATAATTTTATAGCCTCCCTTATCAGCAATTCTCCGGATCGATTGCACATGATGTCCTTTGTTCTTATTGACCTGATGTTTTCCTTTTTGGCCCATGCTTGGCTTGGTCGATCTGTTCCAAAGCAGGAAATATATAATCTTTAATTTTTTTCTCTCATTTGCTGTAGATTCAATTAATAGAACAATCATTTCCACTCACTAATATTTGAACATGATTCTTTCAAATAGAAATTAATTAACATTTGTTTCTATTTTCTTTTATATTACTTTTTAACAAAAATACTATTCTTTAGTTCTTTCCCTTTTTTAAAAAAACTTTCTTTTAAATAATTTTTTTTTAATAATTTTCCATCTGTGTGATTATAACTATATTAATTTTCTTTTACATTTTTAAAAAGTCAATTTTATGTATGATTCATTCCCCCTTTTTTAGTTCTAAAATAATATAACCGCATATGTGTACTGTTACATTATGGAGGTAATTAGTTGACTTAACTATATAACATTAAACCTTATATGTTGGGGATTGGAATGACCAATACATAAATCTCACTTTTTTTCAGTTATTAGGAAGAAGTATATTCTAAAAATAAATATTATATATCAGAATACACTCATTACAGTAAGTGAGATTTTTTAAAAAAAAACTTAGAATACTTGAACTACGTCCATTATTATCAGGCATACTTATGATCAAATAATAGTAAATTCTTTCAGTATTTGTAAAGTTAGATGACAAATGAGTTATATTATCCTACAGATTAAAATATAAGATGTGATTGCAGTATTTATATAATATGTATTATACAACCAAGCATACACTTACATGACATAAAAACTAACAATTTTATATGAAGCAATTTAAGTTTAATTGACTAATTAGTCTTATTTGAAGTATAAAGACAGAGAATTCTCACCAAATACAAAAAGAATTGTAAAACCAGATGAACCATTGCATGATGTCACCCAGTTAAATAAATGCAGAAATTTTTACGATTGTATACATACATTTAATATATATGTATCTATTAAAATTTGAATTGTGCATTGAAGTATATATTAAAAAAAGGGAAATATTGGTCTTATTTGTTTTAATTTGATTTTATTTATGGATTATAGAGGTGTGGGATTATGAAGGTCAACTAAGTAACTATGACAACCATAATGTTAAAATAGTATTATTATTTGTTATTGATATTATTATCAAATTATAAATTGGTTGTAGTCAATTTTAAAAGCAAATGAATAATGAAGTCGATCACTTGAATAAAATTATTATTAATTATTACTGTTTCAATTTTTGTTACTACATCACGATATCAACATACTTATTACAAAATTAAATATTTAATATTTCATATGTGTTTATGGGATATAATAAAAATATGTATTAAAAAATATATTTTCATTTGAATATGTTTGAAATGTCATGTGAATTCGATATTTTTAGTTGGGGTGTAAAATAATATTGGAATTGTAAAACGAAAATTTTTATTGCATGTAATATTTTAAAAATCTTCCATTTTTATTTATTAAATAAAAACTATTTTATTAAGCAATGAATGGAGTGGCAATTGAGTTAAATTGAACAATCATTTTAGTAACATTGACATCTGCAAAGAGAGGTAATAAATAGAACTGAATTATTTTAACTCGGGGACTTCTGTCGTTTATCATTGTCCAGAATGGATGCTTTTAAATTCATCTTTATAATTTTTTTTTTTTTACTTTAAAAGTGGACAATTGCTAAATTATAATGGAAGAATAAAAACCTAAACAGTCTACCCATTGAAATGAGAGCGGTTTGTTGATAAAATTCTAGGAGAAATGATAGGATGTATTTTTTAAATAAAGAAGAAAAAGAAAAGACCATCAAAATTCATTTTATTTCATGTAATCTATAATAATAATTCAATTCAAAATCCTTTATTATTATTCATACTTGTCTCTTCTCTACTTCAAGAAGGATCGTTTCTTTACATTTAAATCATAAACAATGAAGCTAGGGGCTGTAATGGAACATAGTGGATTATATAATTTTCATTATGTTAAAAAAATGTATGTTTTGCTTATCTTTATTTTAAAATATAAGATTTATTTATGAACAAACAATGTGTATATTTAGAAATATATATTAATTCTTGACTCAATATTTTCTAATATTCTTAAAATTTTATTTAAAATTTAATTTAAAGGTATTTGTATAGAAGAATTTAAATGCAATAAATTTTTATGTTACTTTGATTGTTTATAACTTATATTAATGGACAAATAAAGTCAATTTTATTTAGTCATATTTTTTTAAATTATATATTTTATTTGAATTCTAAGGAAAATATATTAGAATTTTTCCTGCAGTTCATTTATGTAGTGTATTGTTATACAACACACTTCTGTCATTCACGTATGTTTATTTATTATTTGTTATAAATTATTATAGAGTAATGGAAAATCAGATTGATAAATATTGAATTAAGATCAGTCAGATTTATTAGGTATCAAAAGAAATCGCATTTGTACTTATTAACTGGTTACAATTTTAATCAGTTAAATATATTTTTTTATTACTTATTATTATAAATTAATAAATTTAATTGAAATCTAATAAACTTGTCTAATTATTTTATAAGTGTGTAAAGTAATTTGTGACAATAAATTTAAAAAAAGATAAGATGAACTGTCTGTATAAAGAAAAACTTCATTTTTCTTTTAATAATTAAATCCTAATCTAAATCAAACCAATATCGGTGGTAAGTGAAATAATAAGTCTAATTCGAGATAAACTTTATATGGTCATTATATTAAAATATTTATTTGCTTTATCTAAATTAAGATCGATTGTATAAATAATGTAATTAGTTTATGGTTAATTATCTGTCATTAGTCAGAATGGTTTGTCTTAATTATCTTTAAACTTATTTGAGGTTGATCGTAAATTTGATTAATTATTAAATCTTAATACCTATCTTTGACTAAAATAAATGTCAATAATTGTTTTATATGGTTTAATTGTTATATAACCCATTTTATTAATTAATTTACAGGAAATTTAAAATAAATGGATAGGATTAGTTGATTGTGTTTTGGTAAATATTTAGTAGAAACCTACTGTATATTTCTTATAATGATAGGATTGAATATTATAAATACAAAATTATCTAATAGATTTATTGATAAAATATTCCTGTTGATTATTTCATTTTGATATATAACTTAAATAATAATAGTAGTAGATTGATATATAGTATAGTTTAACATTTTATTAAACTTAATATAAAATTGATTAATGGTTTATATTTATTTAAACGTTATAGATATTAGAGGTTTATAAAACATTCTCAAAATGTTATAACCATTTATGAACTAGTTTATTTAAATAAGGAATATCATTAAATTTTCGCATAAATTTGCATTACTATATATAATATCTGATTAGTAACGTATATCAGAACTTAGTTATTTATTGATTTAATTTTGGTTTTATTTAATTATGAATTAAATGGATATCTTAGGCATATACCATTGATTAGAACAATGATATATGATTTAACTGCTTATTGTAGTATATTCTGAGTAATGAATAGATTTGTTGATATTTGAAGTGATGACATTTTTTGTTTTCTTTTTGTTTTACATGCTGTCTGAACAAATTAGGTTTTAATAAAGATTGTCATCAATATTTTATTTTAGTGTAGTGGCCAATCTGAATAACAATATTTATGGAAAATATTGTTATTGCACAGTGTGACCAAAGACAGCTATATAATTTTATATAGGTATTAACAGAGATCATGTGATCTATGACTCTATTTTTTATTTGACTATTTATAGTCTCTGCTTTAAGTCTTATGCAATGTTATATTGCTAAGACTACTAATATATAGTATAGGATAGCTGGGTTTGAAGATATGTAGATGTCTGAAAGTTTCAGATTTTCCACTTAATAGATAACTTTTAGATAAATGCTGGATTTGGGTTAGTATTTTTAGATTTAGTATCTGAAGCTATCCTAGTGCCTCTCTGAAGAGTACCAAAGCATGAAACCATGGTCAGATGTTGGGGGGGGGGGGAGGTTCCTGACAGAGATATTTTAAATGCTTTCTCTGGCTAAGCATTTATCACAAAGCTTGTTGAACAATTGGAAATAATCACTGTTTATATTTTACTTCTTGATTACTTCTTATTTTATTTTTTTGTTAGTAATAAATGATTGTTTAAAAAACCGTAGGACAATATCTTTTATCCCATAAGGCTGATCAGAGATAATGAAGAAAATCAATTTTATCCTGTTACAATATATATATTGCTTATTTACCAAATGTTAATTAATGGACGATTTTGAAGGGAGAGTTAGTGTTTCATGTTAATCAGTATTATTATTGTCATCGTGTTGTTATTTTATGTTCAATAAATTTTGTTTAATAGTATCTTCCTTTGTCAATAAGTAAAAGTCAAGATTAGATAAGTTGTTTTTTTCCATTATAATCTAATGAATGAGGGGGGGGGGGTCAGATGTTATCTTTGGTTGTAAAGTAATATTCTGAATGTGCGACAATAAATATATATCATGAGAGTTTGTGTTTTGTGTTTGCACTGAAGAATTGTTAGTGGTACAAATGTTGATGTGTGATTGATTGTCTTCCATAAATTATCTTTTACCTTCAATTAAAGCTACTGTGGCACCTCCTGTTGGGTGATAGGCATTCAGGAATCTATTATGTATATATTTCCATAATTTAATTTACAAGTGCCAATTCATTTTAAATAAATACAGTACATTGATGATTATTACTAATCATTTATTGGGCTAAAAATCATCACATTATTCCTAGCTTAGGTATAAACATTAAATTCAGTTAAATATTAGTACATCTGTGGATTTTTATTTTGAATGTTTTTATTCATACACTTCAGGAAGGTATGATAAAATGAAAATTTTATATAAATTTACAAAAGATAATACACGTGAAAAAGTGGACTAAAGTTGAACTGATGATACCATGTGTTTATATTTATTTTTTAAAAAACAAAAACCTAGATATATTAATCTTTATCCGAATTTACAGTTCATATTTAGGCTAGAAAGACATGATAATTTCTAGTTTAATAAATGATTAAGAATAATCATTAAGGCATTTATCTAAAGTAGATTGTATCAAAAATGTAAGCAGTAAGAAATTAAGCACTCGTAGATCAAATTATAACAATTTGATTTTGACAGATATTGAATGGATGATGAAAACGTGTAAGAGATTGTGACCTAAGCCAGTTGAAGGGGAATAGTTTAGCATGAAAGGCATTTTGGTGATCATTTATTTTTTTCAGATGTTTTTATTTATATGTTTCAAGAATGCGTGAGAGAATGGAAGTTTTAAGCATATATATATATATAATTGATTGAAAAATATTTTTTTTTTTTATTAGTTTTCTGAGTCTTACAAACCTCAACGATTACAGAACTGGGAAGTTCCAAAAGAACCACAGGTATTTTTATTATTATTGTAATTCTTATTATTATAAAATCGTTATATTATATTATTACTATCATAATTTATGAAGATGCTAGTGGTTTAGTAAGTAGAATAGTTTATCATGATTCAACTTTTAAGGTCAGTAGGCCTAGAGAATGTGTGAATGTTTTTTTATTTGTGATGCTGAAAATTGGGGGAGCAGCAGTTATTTCTAGATTTGAATATATTTCTTCAATATCAGCTATTAATGACTCATTTTCAGGCAAACAGCTTTTCACTACTTTTCCACAAATGACTCATTAGTATTTTTAATGATATCTTTCAATCTTAGATCTTTTCATAAACTGCTTAATATTTCTTGGAATCCAATTAAAAATTATTCTACTTTCCATCTTTATATCCCATCAGTGCTTTGCAGTGACTTCAAACAGGACAGTTTACCTTTTCTGTATTCTTTTTTGTTATTTTTAATATAATTCTTTTCATATTTCTTTATACTACTTGCATTAATTTGGTTATTTTAATTAAAGCATTATGTTTTACCACCATAAGATATACATCTAAGGCTTTTCACGGATGAAGCCACAAGCTAGAAACTAGTCTGGGGATATTGAATGAATAGGTGCTTTATAAGGATTTTATGCACAAACCTTCCTGCATTCATTGATTATTCAGGCTTGCATTAGGTGGCACTGCTGTATGGAGAATTAGCTACGGTATTATTATTATTATTTACAATTCATAAATTGGCTATTATATATTTAATATCTTATTTTCTAAGGAACTTGGAAAAAGGTGATTCATTGCTCTGTGTGATTTAATACAGTGATAGAACTGCCAACTATTGAGCATAAGATCCATATATATCACCTATTTCTGAAAGCATGTAAACTCCTTGTGAATTTCCAAGCAGTGAATTCATTCAATTATTTCAGTTCTCTTATATATTATAAGTTTTCTCTTTTTAATTTCATAATTTCTGTAATTGAATATGTTATGCATTTATTAAAATAGAAAGGACTATAGTGTTCTTCACAATCTATTTATTATTCATCTTTAATAACTTTAAAAACTGTTACAGTAATAGTATACATATATATATATATTGTAACGGAAACATGATGATCGAATGAACTTCCCTTTTATTTACATATAATGCAGATTTTTAAATTCAAAATTGTCCACCTTCCATTATCGCAAGTAGAGGGAACATATGGACATAAACGAATCTATATCCGTACTTGACCGAACCTGTGATCATACGGATATTGCCCCAGGTTATCTTTCCCGGACAAATGTCTCTTGATTACTGTAATTATTAAAGAATTACAGCACTTGGATAATTTGTAAAATTAAATGGGATCAAGAATACTGCACCACTAGTCTCACATATTACTTAGAGCTCCAAAATGGAGTAATAATTAAAACCCAAACCCCTCCGGATATATTAACTGTCTGGAATGGCGAAGAATGAGACAAAACAGTTAAAATAATTAAGAAATATTTAATATAATAAATAAATAACAAAAAAAAAAAATCAATCGAAATATTTACATACAATAAAAAAAAAACATTTAAATATAATGCTACAATTAAGTAAGTGTATGGGTTAAAATCCTATAAATGATTATAATATATTACAATAAATTATCCATTTATAGTCGTCATTCCAATTATTAGAAAGAGTTTAATTATTGTCATATCATTAATATCTGGAATTTGCAATTGCTTTAAATCAAAAGTATGTGCACATATGTTCTATATAGGTGTGATATGTAATTTACCTAGGTTTTTCCTTGTCTCCGATATGACTTAAGTCCTGCTGACCGTCACGTGGAATTTCTCCACTTCTTTAGCAGGGAATGATTGCTCTTAGACTGGACTTGGTTTGTGGAGTTTCTTTTTATTCGTAGTGACTTCTCCGTACTGGGACATCAAGGGCATGGCAGGCGGATCATCAGGCAGGTGCTACATCAGCAGTTGTTACATGGCAAAGGGGACCGTTCGAGCACGGTGGTCTGAGACGTTCTTGAAGCTTCATTTATGTTGTAAATCATTTTCCTGTTCATACAGTGTTCAGTTTCTACATCGAGGTCCTTCCATTCAGCTTCTGGCTTTTTTCTTTTAAAAATTTAAAGGAGTTTCAGTCTGCTTTCTACTCTATTTTAATTTGCTTATTATCAGAGCAGTGTCCTCACCGAAGTCTCTATGTCAACTGTCATGAATTAATTAATTAATGTCTTTTTCCAAATTCTTTCATTATCTTGATCTTTTTGTTTGTTGTTTTTTCATTCACACCTTTCTCTTTAAGACGCCTTCAGCAACTTATACAAATTTACTTTTCATACAATTTCATAGCAATATTTTACATTTATTTCTTATTTATTCTTTTCTTTTTAATAAAATAAATTTTTAATAAAATTATTTTTATTTGACAAGCATTAAACATTGCTGTATTTATACATATTTTCACACATGCATTTCGTTTTTCGTCAAAATGTGTAGTTTTTTTAGAATAGATCTTTATCTTTTTGTCATATTTTAAATTATATTTATAATTTTATTTAAACTCCTCAATCTTTACTTCTATAAATCATTTTAAGTTCCTATTTTGTTTATATTTCTTTTCTCACCTTTTATTTTAAACCAAACATATGATTTCAATATTTCTACATTTAAATATTTCTATTTTTCCAAAATATCAACTTTGGAGGGTAAAAAGATAAGAATCTTTTCGATTCTATTTCCCTCTTTTTTATTTCATTACAGTAATAAATTATGACCTTATTTTTCTTCATTGTTAGATTCTTTTATTTATTTGTTCTTTTCCCCCTATTTCAAAAAGAAAACTACAATATTTAATATTGTTTAATATTAAATATATACATGTGTGATTGCACTAATTGCAATCATCACAATATATATATATATTTAAGAATAAATTATAATTCTACAAAAGCATGTAGATAATTATTACTTTTATAAACCAATATTTATTACTTTGCTGAGCCAGCCTTTCAATAGGTCACATCTTTGTCAAATTTGGCTTAGCAAAGTAATAAATATTAGTTTATAATAGTTGATAATTATCTACATACTCTTGCAGAATTATGTTATTATATATATTTACACATATATTCCAGGAACTCCCAACAACAAAAAATCGATCTTTTCTTTGTGATGAGGCTGGTCACATGCTTGCTGGTGCCCCTCGTTCCAAAAAATCTCCTTTTGCAAACTATATAGGAACTTGGGATATTCCATGTCATATTCCTCCTGTAGTAACAAGCCACACTGGAAGAACTAGTGAGGCTGCAGAGAAAATTGACCAACAGATTAAGGAGGCTGAGGAAGCAATGATGAATTTTTACACAAACCCCCTAAAGGTAAATATATATATATAATACATTGCAACAGGGTTATGATATATATTGTAATGGGATGGGAAATATTGTGGTGATGGCGATGAGATGGAATCATCATCCCCAAGTTAAGAAAATATAATATTTACAAAAGAGTATAATATTTAAGAGATAAAAGATATTAAAGTAATTTTTACTATCCCAAAATATATAAATAATGAGATATTATAAGAGAGGATGAAATCATGAGATCTCTGAGAAATCAGCCAGATACTCAATAGAGCAATTATATAAGTATCATTACAAATCCACCAGCATTATCAATAATTAAAAGTCATTCATCATTATGAATGATCCACCAATAAAAATAAATTAACAATAAATCTTGTGAATGGATTTGAAATATGAATCAACAGTCAATCTTGTGACTGGATTTGAAATGGGTCTACTGTAGACCAGGCTAACTATTAAGCCTTTGTCAGCTTGGGGCATTTATTTAAAAATTAATTTGAATGCACCAACTAAGTGCTCATCCAAATAGAATTTACAACCATAAAAACAATAATGCTGGGATAGTAAAACATGCTGATCATCATCAATGGTTTGGCCTCTTAGTACCATTAAGGTATTGTCCAATTTAATTTCTAATAAGACTAAACTAAATAAAATTTAGTTCATGAACTTTGAAAAATATAATTCTCATACCAAAACCAGAACAATGTCATACTGGCATGCCCTAGCACTAAAAATACATCCACTTCATATAATTAGATCATTATGCACGAATCTAGCTCAGAGAACATAAGCTCTATGACTTACTGTGATCAAGATGATGATACTACACATAATATTATAAAAAACTTAGTAAATTCACTGGAATAATTTTAATAACCAAATACAAGTTTATTAATAACAATAAAATATATTAAGGTCTCTAGAATAAGGCTATATACATATTAATTAAGCCTTTTGATTTTGATTAACATGAAATAAAAAACCATTAAGTATCACATGATCACATTTCCTATACTAGCACATTAATTGTTGATAAACAGAGCAAAGCTCCTCACTGACGAAGGCCACAAGCCAGAAACTACTCTGGGGATATTGGATGAGTAGGCATTAGATAGGGATTTTATGCACAAGCCTTCTGGCATCCATTGATTACTCTGTTTAGCACAGGTGGCAATACTGTATGGAGAGTTTTGCTCTGTTTATATGAAATAAAAAAAGTTATCACATTATGATTCACATGATTAATATGCAAAACTTAAGTTACTGTATGGTGGTTTACATATAACACACATACACGTGCACAGTCGCATGTTTTACTATTACATGAAAATATTTCAATTGACATTCAATAATGACAAAAAATGATTAAATTTTATATGTGTCTATTTGACACTCATTGATATATGCACAGACATGTGTAGTACAATTGATTTATATTTCAATCATCATATAAATGCAATAAAATTTTTAAATAATCATATTCGATGTTACAACACCTTATACCAAGTTATACATACTGTAATGTTTTTACCCATCTGACTAGATCTCTGTATGAATAAACTGCGTGAGTTGATCAAGTTATGAAAAAGAAGAATATTTCATTCTTATTTCTAAAAACATAACTATATTTCCTGATCAACTCTACCTAGGAATTGTTACGATTACAACTGTCAAACGAATCAGTTTTTAATTTATAAATGAGGGCATCAGAGTCATTAGATTCACTGATTCTGCATCAAACATATCACAACTTAACATAAAATGAAGTAAACGATCGGGATTTTGGTTTTCCGTAACTTAGTTATAATTTATAGATATTATTCCCAGCGCATAATTAATAAGTATTGGCAAAGGGTAAGTTATGCATTCAAATTCTAATAAATTAAAATAAATAACTAAAATTAATAACGTACAAATAAAAAAGTTGATGAAAGCAAAATATTTTATTTTAAGGAACTTAAAATATTTTTAAGATAAATAATTAAATAAAATTGAAGATTACACACACTAATCCAGATATTAAATCAACTAATTAGATAAAATAATTAAAATCCCTGAACAATGTTCACTTAGAAATTTCTTCTATATGGTTTCTTTAAAATGACAGTCTCTTTAATACGAAAATTAAAAGTCTATATCAGGATTATATTATAAGCTTATAGGAAGAATTGTTTGAAAACTTTAAGTCACAATCAAAGTATGAAGAATCTCAACTTACCGGTAAGTTTACATAGATTATGGATTACCATGCATGTTTTTTTTGTATTAGAATGAGCTCATTGCCATCGGTTATAAGTTGATCTTGATCTGTCCTAATGGCTAGTCACGAAAGCTTTTCTGGTGTCCATCTTCAGGAATGATGTCTGCAAAAGCCTCGGTCCACTCCAACATGCAGAATTATTTCGGCATAGAGTGATCCTGGATATGTTTTTGTTATCCAGGGCCAACTAAAAGAAAAAACAGATGAGACAAGACTCTGATCAAACTGGTCTCCTCTTTTTATACTCGAGATCCAGTTTTCAGACTTCTGCGCATATTTTTGCTTTTGTTAAAAATACACGTTGATAATCTTGTGCATTCTTTTGTATTTTTCAATTACTAAGTTCTTTTTTTCATAAAGTCTTTCTGCCATCTTTAATTAGCTAAAAAGATTTTTCTTTTATCTTATCTGGATTATTAATTTGTGTGTCTTTTCGTCTTTCCAATTTTTATTTTTATTTTTAATTAGATAAAAAAAAATATGAATGAAAAATGTAACTTTCATTGTACATTTAAAAAATATATATATACAAATTAAAAAAAAATTTAATTGCGCCTTTTTAATAAGATCGCTAACTTTATTTTTTTCTTCAGCTTTTACCCAAATGCCAATATATTTATATCATATGTAAATAAACAGTACAATACCATCGCACTGATGTGTGGTTTAATTCACCATTTAATATAAAATATTTGAATTGTCATGATCTATAAGTGAAAATCAATTTTATACACATTTAATGACATATTATACATACATGTGTGTGTGTATTGAATTGCAGGCACACACTGATGTTTACACCATATATTTCATTTTTGTCACAGTGAAATTATTAATTTTATAATATGTAATTAATTCTTAATTTAACATATATGATGTGCGCATAGAAATGTATGTGCACATTGACATTTATATATTTTAATTTATCACAATAATATTATATTTTCATAATTAATCCAATATTGAAAGTATATAAAAAATATAAATTATATTATTTAATTCTTTGATGGTCCATAATAAAAGTTTCTTTTTATACAGGTCTTTAACAATATTTTAGCAGCTTCTTTCCTTTTTTTTATTTTCTAATCTAAGAAGATTTTTGAAATCTGTTTTTTTTTGCTTTTAAAATATAAAATTTAAAATAATATTGTTCTATATGTGTCGCACAATCACAGGTTGACTTTTAATTATAAGGTTTTTTTAAACGATTTAACATAATATTCTATATATGTCACTTTTAAATTTTTAACTCAAGCAAAAATTATTATTTGCATTTAAAATTATATTTTTAAATGTCATTTTAAGGAATATTATAAAACTCATGTTATATACATGCGATGCATGTGTTTATCTGTGGTTCCTTGCATGTTGTAATGGTCAGAAAATGTGTGACTCGTAAACATAGTGCAGAATTCGACCACCATACAGAACAGCAGCACCATCGAGTAGCGAAGCCACCCATGGTACTGAGTTCGAACATAGTTTATTGGTTCCACAATACAATCCACAAAACAATGCATCTGATGCGACATTAGTAAATATTTCCTTAGGCACGGTGGTCAGGGAGATGCAAGAGATTCATGATTTTATTCTCGAGTTAGCCTATAATCAAACTAATATTAATTAAACATTCATATTTACATAATCGAGGAAATATATAGAATTGGTATCGAATAAATGAAACGTAACTGCAGACATATAGTTTAAAATTATTTATTAATACATTTTAATAAAACAAACATTTACTAATAATATTTTGTGGATTTAAAGCTTCAGTAGCGGGATTTGCGACATGATTATATTTTAAAGAATACATTTATTTATTTGGACATTATTTTATATTGATGATTTCAGTAACGGTATTTCCGATACTGTAATGTTTACAAAGGGAATTCACTTATTTGAAGGCTTAATCTAGCTACCTAAAATTCTCGAGTAAGTATTTCTAATGCATGCCTTGGGGAATTTATACCTTTGCAATGCAAGAGTCTAAAGTAAGATTTAAGAGTGGTGGCGGACATATATTTATTTAATTAAACTATTTATTTTATGACTAAGGGCAACATTTATTTGAGAGTGAATTATGAAGATAATGCAGAGGCGGAGTGATATATAGAATAATAAAACTAAGTAAAGGAACACGTGGTACACTTTAGAAAGGCAATATGGAATGGCAGTATATTGAAACTGCAATACCGCGAATGAGTTTATAAAACTGTCGGGCTGGTCTCTGCCGCGGCCCGACGAAGTAAGGTGTCACATAAGCATAACCAGGGACAAGCGGTACGTGGCGCAATTTGCCGGCTGGCTGCATGACATTGTCAAATCCTACAGGAGCACCCATTATGCCCGCTTGTGTAGGACGACTGGGGTTAATTTCAACCCTGAAGAATCCAGAAATTTCATGGCGGAATGGGTCATCGCGTCTCTAAAACATAACACATGTATACTGCATAAATGGTTATGATGAGATTTAAATAGGTTTCTGACTTGGCCCTACATTACCAACATTTACTCAAGAACTCTGGCAACTCTCAAAGAAATGGGATTTTCTAGAATTATTCATTAGATTTAATAAATACAAAATATATATAAACTGGGAGTTATTACAACTAATATGCCAGCCATTTGCGAAGTAGTAGACCCTGCATTACAATAAATGATGCACTGAATGCGTGTCAATTTATATGAAAGTAAAGTTATTTAGGAAAGTAAATATTAATGAAAATGAGACACGCATTCATTGTTTTAAGCGATCATAGATTTAAACTTTGAAATTTGAGACAATTATGAGCATGCAATAATTAAATAATAACTATAGATAAAAATGTAGATTATAGAAATACGCACCCAAGAAAGATAGAGTGAGGTAAGCTAGATTATTAGAGAAATTTACACATTAAATTAATTATTCAATTTTAGTTATACAAATGATAGTTTTTACATTTTACAATTTAGATAAATAGTAGGAAGAAAAGCTATAGCATATTATGAGAGTACTCTAGAGTTTGAACACAGACAGGTACCTGTTTTATAAGAAGTTTTCTTATTCCATGAGTTTAGCAGCAAAAAGTTCACGAGTGGCACGTCTTTCTTGTATTTAGATATTTCATTTAATTTCATGGCAGCAGCAGCTTTTTCATTTATTTCAGGCAGCAGATCTTCATGGTGAATTTATGATGGGCAATGGAAAGTTCAGCATCCGATAGGCCATCTCCCGATGGAGAATAATCTAGGTGCTTTACTCGGTCATACCTTGGCAGGAACAAATTATTTTTATATTTTTGGAGACTCTCAGTGATCGAGAGCAAAGCTAAAGTTTAAGTGAATGTCTCCAGCAAGTCTAAGATGGCCTCTTTTCTTATCTTGATCTCTCACATTTTTGTTAAGATATTTTTAGGTTCTACTTAATCTGCCCTGAGGATAATCAATGCATTTTGTTGGTTTTTAATTAAAGAAAGCTGCCATTCTATTGTTTACAGTTTACATTTACTAATTATTTTTTTGGGGAATTTTTCTTTAATTAATCTATTATCTATCACTGACTGATGCTTTTAAATTTCAAAAACAAAAAGGGAACATAAGATTATTTTAACTTTTAATTAAATATTACATCAGATTTTTTTAGAATTATTATTAAATGAAATTTAAACAAAGCAATAAATACGAACTTTATAATCCAAAATAAATGATTAAAATTATACAAAATTATATAACTAAAAGAAATCTAAATTATACTATTTTATCCCTATTTATTGCCTTTAATTTGAGATCGAAATGTGTGCGTGTTTATGCTGAATTCTACATATATTTATACATTTGTAATATTGCTACACACACAATTCGATACCAAAAAGTTTAAATTTGGGCGGGTTAGACTGGTCAGTGAGAGACGACAGAAAAAGGTGAAACTTAAGATTCGAATACGAATCTTACTGTTTCAATGTATAGATAAACAGCAGCATAGGTATAATTACTTCAGTGAGTTGGGGTTCTCTTGGTAAGCTTAGTTTTTGGTCTTTCAGGAAAATATAGTCCAGGATTATCATCGAGAGAGGAATAATTCAGGTAATTTGTTGGCATGCCATGAGTTCCCTTCTGTCCAGAATTGTCCCAGGCAAGCAGCTGTCTTGGATTGGACTTCAAGTAAGCTAGCTGTTTGTCTTCACTTGGTTCCACTTAGATTTTAGTCAAGCTAGCTGTTTTCTAGAACACTTGTAGCTATGAATTTCAACACAAAGAAGTAGGTCATTTTTCTCCACATGAAGTCAAACTCTACCATTGAACTGTAGAGCAGCTGCTTCTTTGCATTCTTACATCCTCATGGTAGTTTTTTGTATATCCATGCTAGTGAACTGACTGACCAGCTTATCTTTACTGTTGCCATTCTCTGCTATAGTTATCAACAAACTGCAGCTAATTTTTACAAAATATTAGCCAGAAATAAAACAGACTCTTTTCAAAAAGTAGTATCCAAACTGAAACCCAGACTGTTCTAATCTCTTTACCAACTCTTTTTATATGAGTCCTCTGAGGTGATAAAACACATTTTAAAATTGTTTTCTTCTTTTTTGATTAAAAACAATTTTAATCCTTCCAAAAGCACTTTTACTTAAAAAGCTACATTTGAAAGCAACTTTGAAATTTTACCAAAGGTGTGATCTACATATTTTTACTTAGATAGAGAATTGTATACAAGCATTAATTAAAAGATTTCAAAAATAAATCATGCCTATTTTTTAATTTCAAAATCAGAATTCAAGAAAAATATATATTAAACCTTTTAAACTATTTATTTCATAATGAAATTTTATTTTACATTCAGAATTATTTAATCATTGATTATTATTCCAGAAATGTAGAAAATACCTACAAAATTTTTATCTGTTTATTTCTACTTTTCTTTTCAACTTTAGTCCTGTTATAATGTATAATATATATGGGAAATTTCACTCTGCATCTCATAAATTAGTAAACTATAAATTAACTAACCAAAAATGACATTACTGGGAATTTAATGTGTATATAATTTCCAATACACTAACTTGAAATAAGAATTTGCATATATATGCTGTATCACAGACAAATTTTAATTAAATTAACAAGAGATTTATTGTATATGCAACTAATGCCTCCACATGCTTTGGACAAATAACTCTCGTGTACCAGTAAATGATTAAAAAATAGAATGAATCCATTTATTCTTTAAATTTTCAATCATTATAAGTTTTTGTTTACTAACATTTCTGGAAATAAAAAGTAAAAAATAGTATATTATCCTGATTTAAATACAGTATAATCATTTAAAATTACAATTATGTTTGATGTATGCATATGCTTAGATCAAAGAGCATTATGGGATTTGGTTTAAGAGTGTTTAAAAAAATAATTTAGGAAACTGCAGTATTAGTTAGATATATTTAATTTTTAATATAAAATTCATAGAAATATTCACAATTTCAGTTTTTAAGAACAATTGTTGCTTAATGGTTTAACAATTGTTGTTGATGTGAAATAATAGATTAATGACATTATCTGAATATATGCATGTTGTAAAAGTTCTGCTGAAAATTAAAATTGGTATGAAATTGTTTCAAATAAATGTGAATATATTCATATACAGAGATTATCCAAAGCATGACTATTCAATTAACATGTTCTACCGCTAGCATATCAGCATCATAAGCATATTTGAAGTATCTCATTGCTATGATCAGATGAAACATATTTAATTTCATAAAATTTGGAAGTGTTATTTTAAATCTTTGCCACAAAAGAATCATCTTTTGAAAATAATTTCTTCGTTAGCAAAATAAATTTAAATAATATACTTCATAAAATATTTTAAAGTATATCATGCGAATATGATTGATTTTAATCATAAAATAAATTCTCTTTAACTTTTAAGATTTATTCAACCAGAATGAAATCTTAGTAAATAAAATTAAGACATACATTTACTCCTAAGTTAATGTTTATTACAATTATAATAAGAATAATCTAATGTCCCAACTCCTCACTGAAGAGACCCATAGGTCGAAACCGGTCTGGGGATGGGGACAATCCAAGATAATAAGAATAGTATTATTAATTTTAAATAAAACATAGTATGATCTCTTAATTTAAAGTAAGATAAATAATAATCTGGGATGACATTCAAATATTAAGAATGGGTAAGGGATTTTATAGCAATTCTAAATACCATAGAATAAATCTACTTAAAAATCTTTTAAATTTGAACTAAGGTTTTCATAATCTAAATTTATTATGGAATAATAAATTTGGTTTAATATTTATGACAAATAATCATAAAATAAATAAACAAGTACAGTTATCTTTTAATCAGTAAACTAAATTGGCTGAAGTGATCTCATACAACAATATGCAATTATAATTTTTATTAAGCAGAATACATCTTTCTTAGATATAATTTTAATACTTAAATATAATTCTATAAAGTGACCCTTATATTGATTTCAGTGTTCATGTACTCTTACAACAAACTCTTATGATAATTTATTATATTTTTGTAATTATTTAGATTTTTGGCTAATGAGTGGATAATGTGGACAAATGTCTATGAAGAAATTTCTTACATTTATTTCACAGAAAAACAAATAATAATAAATCATGAATATAATGTCTTTTAGATCCACAAAGTCAAGGGCTTTTACAAACATTACTTCCTTTCAAAATATCCATCAGAAGGTTAAAATTACAAATGGATTTGTGAAAAAATAAATTTGATTAAGCAAAAATTATCTGTTTGATGAAAAGAAACTTTCTGTTAATTTAGATTCTAATAAGTTTTCACATATTAAAGCATTCATACAATGATGATATCCTTTTTATGAGAAGTGTCCCTTTTATGAATATTTAACATTACTTAAAATACAAGTTTACCAATCCAGTGATGAAAGAGTGATGAGAGATGTATATTGTCTATTTATGCTTAAGATAAAATTTTGAAGTTAATCATTTATTTTATTTATATTCTAACTCAGCAAAGCTTAAGTACAGGACTTATACATCAATAATATGTAGTCAAAATAAGAGTCATAGATCACATGACCCTATCTCTTAAGCTTGTAAGTTATAAACAAAGAGGATTGCCAATTCCTTACAAGCTTTGTGATAAATGCTTAGCCAAAGCCAGCACTTAAAATATCTCTGTCAGGAACCCCTCCCCAAACCCCTGACCATGTTTTCGTGCTTTGGCACTCCTCAGAGAGGTGTCAGGGTAGGTTCAGACACTAGATTTAAAAATACCAACCACATTTAAATAATCCAATAATGCTAAAAGAGTAAGGGTAGCATTCTTCAATACCATGATAAAAACAACTATAATTGCCAGAGAAAGTCATGATAAAATCTTACCCATTGTTTATAAATATATTTTCAACAACAAACTAATTTCATATTGAGATAACAGAATAAAGGCAAAATAAAAGTGTGACTGCATAACTCATAATTAAGTGCATCTACTTTTGAGAGCAATAAGAAAATGATATACAACCTACTTTCTAATCAAGGAATGACAAGAATGCACATCATGGACAGCTAAATTTCCAAAATATGTATGCTAGTGAGACAACAAATATAAATGAGAGACTAATGCTATATCTTTTTAAAATAAGCTAGCAAAATGATATGAGAGACACATCCTATAATCTCTAACAATTATGGAAAAAGCAATAATTCCTAAATGAAGATAAATAGTCTAAATCTAAATCTCTAGCAACATTTTAACCAATGGAAGTAAAAGACAATAAATAATAATTAATGCTAAACCTAGCTTAATTAAAATTATGCAATAAACAAGCAAAAAAATAATTAATAAAAATATACATCTACTTATACTGCATCAACATAATAATATATCTTTTATAAATAATTCATATGAAAAAGGAAACACATACTTTTTAAAAATAGGCAAATATCATGACCAAAATCATATCTAAAATCACATATAAATTGCATATGATAATATGCATTTAAAATAACCTTGTAAGCAAAAATTATAAACATAAATAAAATAGTAACCCTTCACCATTTAAAATAAAATAAAGATAAAATCTTTTTATTTCTTCTGTTCTTTTATCATTTAACCATTAAACAGGAACAATCTATTAAAAAACAAAGCTGTGTGGACAGCAAAATATGCAGCACAAATATAGCAATTAAAATATAAAAGGACTTCACATTTATCCTGAAATAAAATTTAATAAATTATCCTAGCAAATTATTATTATGAGCATTCATAGAGCAGGTTTTCATGGATTAAATCGCAAACATTTAGTAAATTGCAACACAATATTTTTTATATTTAATTTAAGCATTTACAATTTTAATCTTTTAAAACATTTTATTAATTAGCAATAATAAGAGCAGTAGGAGAAATATTCCTTTTCAAATATTACATTTTAAAATTGTAGTAGTTTCCATAACAATGATGAAAGCTATAACCTTAAGATTAAGCACCTGAAAAAATGACAGTAGGGACCTCTGCAAATCTTAAACACAAGATTTATTTAAAAGACAAGAGCGGCCACTCTTATCTTAACCTACTTTCTAAATAAACAGGAGAATCTAAAGTATTTTGATTTGAGAGTGTAAGGCTATTAAATACCTCACTGATCAAGCCCACAAATTCTCTAACACATTAACATTTACGAAACCTTTTGATTTACAACGAGTCAGTGTTGAGATCTTATGCTTAGAAATCTATTAAGATAATATAAAGTTGTAATAATTATATTTATAAAGCGCATACTCATTACTTAAAGTAATATTTATTAAGGCTATAACCTTAATACTAAGCACCTAAAAAAACGACAGTAGGTACCTCTGCAAATTTTTAACATAAGATTTATTTAAAATACAAGCGCAGCCATTCTTATCTTAACCTACTTATATTATCTTGATAGATTTCTAAGCATAAGATCTCAACACTGACTTGTAAATCAAAAGATTTCATGAATGTTAATGTGTTATCGAATTGGTGGACTTAATCAGTGAGGTATTTAATAGGCTTATGCTCTCAAATCAAAAATTTTTAGTTTCTCCTATTTATTTAGAAAGTAGGTTAAGATAAGATTGGATGCTCTTGTCTTTTAAATAAATCTTGTGTTAAAGATTTGCAGAGGTCCCTGCTGGCATTTTTTCAGATGCTTAGTCTTAAATAAATATTACTTTAAGTAACGAGTTTGCACTTTATAAATATAATTATTACAACTTTATATTATCTTACTATATTTCTAGGCATAAGATCTCAACATTGACTCATTGTAAATCAAAAGATTTCGCGAATGTTAATGTGTTATAGAATTTATGAACTTAATCAGTTAGATATTTAATAGCCTTACACTCTCAAATCAAAATGCTTTAGATTCTCCTATTTATTTAGAAAGTAGGTTAAGGTAAGAGTGGTCGCTTTTGTCTTTTAAATAAATCTTGTGTTAAAGATTTGCAGAGGTCCCTACTAACGTTTTTTCAGGCACTTAGTCTTAAAGTTATAGCCTTAATAAATATTACTTTAAGTAATGAGTATGTGCTTTATAAATATAATTATTATAACAATAATTTTTCAAAATCTCCATCGACCCCCAAAAAAGTAATTTTCAGTTATTAAAATAAAACTATCTATTAAGTATTGTGTTTGTACATTTATTTTATGATTTTAAACATTTATTAAAGTAATTTTACATTGTGTAACAATAGTTTTATGAAAAATATATGTGATTTTCATATTAAGAATTGTTTTTCCTTCGACCCCCAATCGACCCCCTGGCTCAGATCGACCCCTACTTTTGTTAAATAGACCCCTGGGGGTCTATATAGACCACTTTGGAAACCTCTGCTCTAAGTTATCAACTATTAAAGATTCAAATACTTTGGCATAATAAGCACTATTTAAGAGTAAAAATATTATAAGTCAAGCTATTAAATTTATTTTACAGCCATACAGACTACAAAAATATTGATACATTATATTTTTATATGCAGAATCATAGCATTATAATGCACTAACAAAAATTATATAATTTTTTATACATTTGGTATAAGACATGTCTTGCATTTAGCTTCAAGAAAAAGCTAAAGGTCTCTCTCTCTCTTTCTCTCTCTCTCTCTATATATATATATATATATTACCCTACTCTTTCAAACATTAATTTTGAAAATTATGAAAAATTTGTCTACTGTCAAAAGACAAATTAACTATTCTCTATTAGAATATTTTTTACTGTATTGATTTGTTTTAAAATAAATAACTGTAGAATAAATTATCCAGCTAATGAGAAAAATATTCAAGAAGAAAATAAAAGTGACTAACAGTTTGAAGTTTCTAGAAGATATAAACTCTGAGTATATTTTCTTAGAATTTTATTATGCTTTTTGTAAAAGACTTGTTCTAAAGTTAGATAGTAGAATGAATTACCAAATCTGTTTTTTAATGACAGGTGAAAGTACTTTTAACTAAGTAAGGATATTTGTATTTTGTATAATTAAATTGCTAAAATAACAGTTTGCAGTGTTAATTTATAATTGAAATATGTTTATGATCCTAGGCTAGTTTGGTCATAACAGTATATGTATTGTAACGGAATAGCGTTACATGGGATTTGAACCCAGGCATATGAGGTTTATATTAAACTATAATCAATTGACGAAATGAATGACAGGAACAAAACTTTAAAAAAAAAAGCGGTCTTGCTTTAATAATAAACGAGAAACAGCCGTTTCTAAAGCATGATCGCAGCTATATAAGAGTACCTGTCAAATTTATTGAAATAAAAAAGTAAAAGAGTTTTTTTTATTATTTTGTGTTTGTTTGTTAAGAATAAATCTATAATCATTAGTTGTAGTTTTTTTTTCATTTTTAATTAATTAAAGAGAGAGGAATGATTGAACGCAAGTTTAACTTTTATTAAATCATTTGAATCATTTTGAACAAAAGGGGAAAATGAATAAATTAATTTGCAATATGTTCTGAAATTCCAAGCGATCTAAAATTATTTTAAATAGGGGTAATTAGTAAATGTAAAATTAGAGAAATTGAAACAATAGGCAGGATATGTGCTGGTACGCCTAGATAAAATAAGCCAAATTTAGAAACAGAGGTGAGAAAAAGTGTACACTGCTATTGTACAACTCAGACTTCTGTCTCCAGCGAAACAATACCTGAAAAAATGGTCAAATTGAGTTAAATTCCAAAGTGGTGTAAACGATCCCAGAAATCACGGAATTGAGTTAACACTCGATGGACTTATAAGATGAAGGGACTCACAGGTGCATGGGAGTGATTGGGTGAGAAAAATTCAAGGTGTGAGGGCGGGAAGGAAGAGATCAAAAAGGCCGGACAGCACTTTTCAGATTATTGAATTAGACTATTATTGATTATTATTAGACTATTGAAATCTAACAGAGATGCGTTGCTGAACATAAAATTCGCGGCTTGACCGCCGGACCTCCGTGTCCAGCTCCGCTGATTGCTAATAGGATGCTCGTAACACCAGAGAAACTTCACATAAGGACCACACACGCTTTTGAGACCTTGCAAATTGCCGGAATGCTTCGTTAAAGAAGAAACCATCGCTCAGGATCCCATTACAGTCTTTCTACGTTCCACAGGTAGCTATCTTTAAATTGTCGTATTCACTTATGCACCAAAATAAAATAACTTTAATAACCAGAACTATTAAAAAACATTAAGCTAAAATGATAAAGTTACTCTTGACCATTAATGAACGATTCGAGAATCTAACCAAATAAGTTTGCCTACAGATTAACATTCTTTAAAATATGTGCGAAGTCACCTTGAAATCTATATTTAATTATCTCGGCTTGCCGATCATATACCTGCATTAATTGTTAGTAAACAGATTAAATAAAACATTTATTTAACTAGTATTTTTTGTTATTAATTGCTTGGAATTTCAACATAAATTTATATAATAGGAATGAGTGCTAGAGCGATCAAATTTGTTTGTATATGAATGAATGCATTTGATATTTTTGGTGTTGGGATTTTATTTTATTTATGCTTATGTTTGTTATGTTCTCTTCGATTAAATTAAGTTTGATTAAGTTATTCTGTGGGATATAGGGCGGGCCCTCATATAATAAGTAATTGATCGTGAGTGAAAGATCACAGATTCGATGTAATTTGAAGGGTAATATTGGCTGTGTTCGTTTCTTGCTTCCGACTGGAGTGATGCACGGGCATGTTTTGTGATATAGTTGAGTGAGCTTATGCACATACGTGGCGGACTCTTATAAAAGTTCTCCTGGCGCCTATTACTTGGATTCAATCCGAATTTACGTATAAAATAAATAAAGCGTACGTGTATATGTGTTTGAAATTATCTTCACAGAACATTATGTAATCCCCCGGACGCAAGAACACAGCAGATTCGTAATAGTGACGTGATTGAGTGAGCGGTAGCGTGCGCACGCACCACCGGGCGGATACATTTGGCGCTCAACGTGGCCCGAAACTATTGTTTCAAGTGGTGGGACCGACGTGGATACAGCTGACGTTTCTAACAACGAAAGCAAATCTAAAAGAGAGGGCGCTCGAAATAACAGAATAAATTATCTATTAAAGCGGGGGGAAATTTTCGGAATCACCATAAAATAAAATCATTAAACGTTGCTTAAGGGAGTGGGAAAGAGATTTAGTTCTCTTATTAGCACTAAAATAATCAAGCATCCGAGTATACTTAATAGTTGTAGAAGGCTGTGGAATAGCGGGATTCCGTGGAAGAAAGATCGTATATTAAAAGGAAGCAAATTCATAAATTAATTTCTATGTTAAAATTAAATGTAAATAATTTAAGCGCAAATAAAAAATATATATATACATCGTTAAAAGACGTATTTATATTCTTGCACAAAGGAAGTACTGTAACTGGGATCTTGTTAGGAGTTTTGTGTTTTACTTAAAAGAAAAGGGGGCTAAAGAAAGAGGTCAACATAGCATATATATATAAGGACGCATATAACCATAGAATAGATATAGCCGCACATATAATCGATAGCTGCTGAATGGAAATGGAGGGAACAGAGGGACCTGGGATAGTATGAGCGATAGAAACCAAATTGGAGGAAGGACAGGAGCTGTGGGAATTTTGAAGGGCAAGGAGCATCTGAGGATAGGATAAGACAGTCAGTGGGACCCGCGGAGTAGTAGGTAGCGAGCCGTGGATTACTATAAATTATAAATCAGATAGTAAACAATGGAAGAAAACCCAGATGAAAGCATGTGGGAACAGACGGGGGAGAGTCCAATACAATTTAAAAAACAGGATATGGAGAATGAAGGGGATATTAAAACATTAATAAAGATGATGACGCAAATGATGGCCGAAATGAGGGAAGATAGAGAAGAGCGTAGAAGAGATAGGGAAGAGTTTAAAGAGGAGATAAGGCAATTACTCAGGGGAAAGGAAGTGAAGTCAGAAGAGAACAAAGGGGAAGATAGTAGTTTAGCCAATGTTGAGGAAAAAATAGACCAGAATAGGATGGAGATGGACAAAACGAAAACAGACCTGAATGATCTAAAGGAAAGGGTAGAGATACTAACGGATAATGTAGAAAAGGGAAATAGGCATCAAGATGCGATGAAGGAAGCTATCAGGCAGACGGAGGAGGCGTGTCATGAAATTAGACAACACCAGGACGAAGTCCGAGAGGCACTGGGAGAGGGGACAGAGAATCCAAAGGATTGAAGCAGACCAGGGACATGGGAATGTGGGTAGAAGGATGGAAGAGATGGAGAAGAGACGGGAAAGGCAGATGTCGCAACGGGACACAAGTCGTGTATGGGCGGAGAGACAGATGAAGATAGAATTATTTAGGGCAGGAGAAAACGAAAACCCAATGGACCACCTCGAAAGCGTCACGAATCTGTTTGGAGAACCAACGGCGAGAGAACCTGACCGAATAAATATTGCAAGCGGATACCTACAGGGCCCAGCGAGAGACTGGTGGAGGACGCTGGAATTTAAACCCCGGTCATATGAGGAATATAAGGAAGAAGTTTTGCGGTGTTTCTGGAACACAGCACGTCAAGAAGGGACTTATTTTAGAATCACCAGGGAGAAATATGGGGGAAGGCCCAGTGAGATGGCCACTCAGTTTTATTATAGGCAGGTGGCAAGCCTTCAACAATTGCCTGCGTACCATATGATGGAGACGCAGATCATCTCGATAATAAGGCACAATATGCCAACCACCCTCAGACACATGATGCTGGGAAGGGATTGCAAAGGGATACATGAAATGGGGGAAATGATAGCAAAATTTGAGCAAGAAGAGGGGATAGGAGGGCAGATAGAGAGGTCTAGTAATGAACAACCCAGAAAACGAGTACCACCGGACCGATACTAACCCATAGGACGGAGGGAAAATGAATTGACGACCGTGGATATCACAAAGACAAATGTTTAAAGGAACTCACATGGGAAATAGATGCCACGAACTGGGAATGACCTGTGACATGAATCGGCATATTATATTGGAAATGGAATTAATAATAAAAAAAAAAAAGAAGGAAAAAAAAAGGGAAAGGGGGGATGACTAACACCAAGCCTTGGGTGTAACATATAAAACAAACAGGTCAACCGCTCGCAAAGCAGCCTGTAGTGTATAGAGCCAATGTGTTGGTGGATCGACCTGGGAGTACCCTGCAAGACCAGGAGAAGGCTGGCACATGACGCTGGCCCAACCTAAGTGCGGAAAATCACGCAACACATTTCATTAGAGTTCTTGCCAGCTCACTTCCCAAAACTTCGTTATTGCTGGGCGGATCAGACTTTCCAAAATCTTAGATAGAGATCGATCGTATTCTGTATAGGGGACTTCGGAAAGGTCCATCCCCATACCTCCTGTCAGGGATGCACGAAACCTATTGGCCATTGTCGTCAATCGTGGCAGACCCTAGATTACCAGAT